>JAXCMG010000044.1:5837870-5924467 GCA_034642415.1 Podarcis siculus | reverse complement strand
TGGGAGGGTGTCAGGGGCAAGGGGACATATTTGGGGAAAGTTTCAGGGGGGAAGGGGCATATTTAGGGAGCGTTTCAGGGGGCAGGGGGCTGAAATATACTACCCAGTACATAACAGGGGCATATTCCAGAGTGGGCTGAAGGGAGAGGGAGCAGAAATATGGGACAATTTCTGAGGGGGACTCAGGGGGGAGGGGGATATTTTCGGGGGAGACCGGAAGGGAGGGGGATACTGCAATAGGAATTTTATGGTCTTAGATATATGGTAATGTTCATAAGTGTACCAAGCAAGCACATACATAGATCAGCACAGGAAGGCCAACCTGGAACCATTTTGATTCCTAAACTGACCAAATCTTTTCTCAGCAAGGTCAAAATGGAAAAGCCTCCCCATTGTCTTTTCCTTCACAAATCCTGTCTGTGTTTGAATAGGGTGTGAGCCTGTGACCTGGCCCAGGAACTAAGTATTTATCACTACAAAAGACTGGCCAGGCTACCCAGGAAATCCAATCAAGTAACCTGCCAGACAGGAGATAAACAAGGATAGGAGAAAAACAACATTCAAATTTCTGTTTAGACCGCCTTTTCTGTGATGTAGGTGTGATGTATCTGAGGGGTGGTCTTAGGTTACACCCCTTCTGTGATGTATGTATGATGTTTCAGGGGGTGGTCTTGATCTACAGGGTGGCAATTTCAAAAGTCTTTATAAGGCCTTGCACGTCATTGTTCTGGGTTCCTCCTCCTTTCCTGCATGTGAGGGGAGCACCCTGTTGCAACAGATCAATAAAGTTCAAGCTTACTAGCTGCTTTGCTTCTCAATATTCTCCGGTTGGCCTCTGTTATTCTGTCCTACCCAATAGGGAACCCACGTAAGGGAAAAGGGCAATTTTTGTTTACAACAATACAGTGTGGTTTGAGGGAGAGGAGGACAAGGAGGACGAAGGCAGCTTTTGGGATGGGATCAGAAGGGTAATGGTGGGTTTAAGTGGGAGAGAGGGCTTAATTATAAGGGGCGGCCGTCGGGGGGGCAGGGGAGTTCTTGAGAGGTGCAGAGGGTGGAAACTTGTGGGGTATGAATTATGGGTTTTTGCCAGGTGGGAAGGAATGTTTTTGGGATGTGGGGGACAGGAACCCAAGAGGGCGGGCAGGTGGTTTGGGGGGGCATGGAGGGATGTTTTGGGGATAGGGATAAGCGGAGCCTGGAGAAAGAGGGTGCTGACAGGTCCCGGCCATGCACTTCGCTCCTTGGTGCAATTTCCTGTGAAGAGCAGAAGGAACAAAGAAAAAAACACACACACCTTTTGAGTATTTCTGTGGCTAAAATCTCTCTTTTTTAAAAAATTCTTTTTATTCATTTTTTATCACCACACAGCAAAAAAAGAAAATAGAAGAAAAAAAATACAACACCAAGTAAAAAAGAAAACATCAATCAAAACCTAACACGTAAATGACCCAAAACACAAATGTTAGTTAACAACAAAAAGTGGTTGACTTCCCTCCATCTCGGTTTCAGGTTACGTAAAATAATAATTCCATTCTGCAGTTTTCATTTTATGTCATCTACGCATCGCAAGCGTTATATTAAACCTACTGTGATTTTTATATCTCTAGAAATTGTTTCCATGTATGTTGTAAATTTAATCCAATCATCAATAAACTTTTTACCTTTTTGCTGTCTGATGTTCTGCGTCATTTTTGCCAAATCCATATACTCAAATAATTTAGTTTGCCATTCTTTAATGGTCGGGATATTTGGGGTTTTCCAATTTTGCGCTATCAAGATTCTGGCAGCTACAGTTGCGTATTGAAACATTGTGTAATCTTCTTTCTTAATCTCATCCCCGATCATTCCCAAGAGGAAGGCTTCGGGTTTTTTAACAAAGGTATATTTAATAATTTTTTTCAATTTGTTATATATGGATTCCCAATATTTTTTAATTTCTTCACACTTCCACCACATGTGGTAGAAGCTTCCTTCTTTAGTTTTGCACTTCCACTTCTGTGGCTAAAATCTCTGGAGCTAGAAGCATGCGTGGATCCTAACTTTGCCTATGTCTGCTTCCTGTGTATGGTTGCCATACGCTACATTGCCATACATTGATTGATACGTTCCGGATTTTCCCAGACATAACCAGGATCCCAGTGACAGAATTAGCGTCCATGGGGAATTTTGAGAAAGCAGTAAAATGTCTGGGGTTTTCTTTGAAACTTTCCCCAGAAAAGTGCAACAACTTTTGTGTCCTGATTTTTACTTCTTGAAGTATGGCAACCCTAGATGACATACCCGCTGGGATGTCGCTGACAAAAAGGAGTAAGGGCTTCCTAGCCCTGCTGGCGGCACCAATTTCTCAGCACAGTGTGGAAAGTTAAAACGATGGCTCCAAACTCCCCAACACTCCAGGACTGAGGGGCATGATAATGGCACAAGTGGGGACCCTAGTAGCTGCCTAAGGATGCTAAGTGCTACCAGGTTTGTGAGCTCGTGGAGATGAAGGACCGGAAGGGAGCTGAGGAGAAGGATCAGGAGATAAAGAGATAAAGGCAGGGACAGATGGGCTAGCCCTTCCTCAAATGCTAATTCTGGGGTGATGTATGGTATTTATGAGGCATACCATCGTCCTAGGGACGCGGGTGGCACTCTGGGTTAAACCACAGAGCCTAGGACTTGCCGATCAGAAGGTCGACGGTTCGAATCCCCGCGACGGGGTGAGCTCCCGTTGCTCGGTCCCTGCTCCTGCCAACCTAGCAGTTTGAAAGCACATCAAGTGCAAGTAGATAAATAGGTACCGCTCCGGCGGGAAGGTAAACGCCATTTCCGTGCGCTGCTCTGGTTCGCCAGAAGCGGCTTAGTCATGCTGGCTTAGTCATGCTGGCCACATGACCCGGAAGCTGTACGCCAATAAAGCAAGATGAGCGCCGCAACCCCAGAGTCGGCCACGACTGGACCTAATGGTCAGGGACCCCTTTACCTTTACCTTACCATCATCCTAGTTCTCCTGAACCTTCTTCTGAAGCTGCTTCAACTGAACCCGCTTCGTCTCAACTGCCATAACTGCTTTGCTTCTGAAGCATCGCATTTGAATTCTCTGGCGTCTCCAGGGACACCGGAACCCAGGCGTTGTGACACCAACGGCTGCAAATCCCAGGCAACCGAAAGGGGATCCTCCAATTTGTGGGTCAAAGTAAACCTCCCCAGCAGTCTGCTTACCTTTGGCCATTTTTCCACCGTCGCACTCACCTGGTCCATGGAAGATGATGACTTGGGCAGGCGTTTTGTATCCATCTTCAGTTAGCTGCATAGACTCAGTATCCAGTCACTGTGTGCTTTTTCCAACTCCACCGATTCCCTCATAGATTTGGGGGCATTTGGGGACAGCACTCCACTGGTTTCTCTTCCTCAGCCTTCATTGGCTGAAATGTCAATTTGCTCAGAGCCCCCACTCCACCCCCTTTTAAATCTCCCCCCCCCCCCGGGGGGGCAAAAGGAAAGTGGGGGGGGGGGCTATCTCAGCAAGAAGTCCCATTCCTTTCAAAGGGAAGCAAAACAACCACCCCAGTTCCAAGGCTTTCTGTGCATACTGGTGGAACCAAAGCCTTTTGCCTTCCACTCCCGGCAATCCCTAATAATAATAATAATAATAATAATAATAATAATTTATTTATACCCCGCCCATCTGGCTGGGCTTCCCCAGCCACTCTGGGCAGCTTCCAACCAAATACAGTGGTACCTCGGGTTAAGTACTTAATTCGTTCAGGAGGTCCGTACTTAACCTTAAACTGTTAACCTGAAGCACCACTTTAGCTAATGGGGCCTCCTGCTGCCGCCGTGCCGCCGGAGAACCAATTCTGTTCTCATCCTGAAGCAAAGTTCTTAACCTGAAGCACTGTTTCTGGATTAGCGGAGTCTGTAACCTGAAGCGTATTTAATCTGAGGTACCACTGTATTAAAATACAGTAATATATCAAACATTAAAAGCTTCCCTAAACAGGGCTGCCTTCAGGTGTCTTCTAAAAGTCTGGTAGTTGTTGTTCTCTTTGACATCCGGTGGGAGGGCGTTCCACAGGGCGGGTGCCACTACCAAGAAGGCCCTCTGCCGGTTCCCTGTAACTTGGCTTCTCGCAGTGAGGGAACTGCCAGAAGGCCCTTGGCGCTGGACCTCAGTGTCCGGGAAGAACGATGAGGGTGGAGATGCTCCTTCAGATATATTGGACCGAGGCCATGGCTCCTTGATGCCCTCACTGCTAGCAGGGCAGCCAGAGCAAGAGGTCTCCATAGCAGTTGTCCCTCTTTGCAGGTGAATGTCCCTCTCCTGATAGGCTGGAGGAAACAGATGCTACCTATTTTAAGGCCCGCCCTATTCTTCCGACTGTAAATTATCCTAACTTATTTCAAGGTTGCATTTTTATATTGTTGTAACATCCCCTCGGACCGCATGGTGAAGGAAATAAATTTCACAAAGCTTGCCAAAATAGGCAAGTCAAAATCCAGTCTTTGTTGGAAATGTAAGGAGGTGGAGGGTACTGTGATGCACTCATGGTGGGGCTGCGGAAGAGTTAAAAATGGGGGGGGGGGTTCATTCATGAGGAATTTTAAAAGATGCCCCAAATCTCTAGAGGAAAAAAACCAGAGGCTTATTTATTGAGTATACTGGGCAAGGATATACCACAAGACAGGAAAACACTATTTTTATACGCTACTGCCGCAGCAAGGTTCCTACTGGAAAGGAAATCACATCCTCACAAAAAAAGATTGGCTAAACAAATTAAAAGAATTTGTTGAAATGGCAAAACTAACCGCAGCAGTAAGATATCAAACAAACCAGAATTTAAGGCAACAATGGAAATGGTTTGAACACTATATGAGCAAATGCTGCTCCAAAAACAACACGTTGATCTGTTTAGATTAAGTTTGTAAAGTTGATTTAGAAAAAACAATAGTAAAACAACAGGTTTAAAGATCAGAGATAAAAATTGCAATGTGAATAACAAAATTACAGGCTAAGTGAAGATGAGCACTGGTGGAGGGAAGTCACATGGGTGTAGGTAATTTTAATTTAGGTTTAAAGTAGGTTGTTCAATGTTTCTATTATTTTTTTCTTGGTATGTAGCGTTTGTGTGTTTTTGTTTGTTTGTATGTAAATAAATGTTTAAAAACAACTATGGGTCCCCGGTTCTTGTTTGACTACAACTCCCATCACCCCTGAACACTGGTCCTGCTTGCTGGGGATGATGGGAGTTGTAGTCCAACAACAGCTGGGGACCAAAGTTTGAGAATCCCTGATTTAGGGGCTGCCGCAGAGAAGGCCCCCTCCCAACCTTCCCCCCTGAACTTCAGAGAGAGGAGGACCCTCCTCTGCTGATCTTAACACACCAGAGCACACCTGTGGGGAAGGAGGCCATCTTCCAGATATTTGGGGCCCGAGTTGATTGGGGTTTTAAGAATGAAGCGTTTGGGAAGGAAAAAACTGAGGCTGTACCCAACCTGGCAGGTCTTTCAATAGTTACTTTATTTTAACATCTTTTGTTTAATTACAGACAGTAAAATAGCTCAAATAGGTAGGAGGGCGAGTGGAGAGGGAATCCTGGATGTATAAAAACCCTCCATGGTCAGCATGGAAATAAGAACATCCAAAGTGCTTCTGGAATATTCGCTGGTTTTCTCTTTTCGGCCACGATAGGGGAAGAAAGCAGCCTCGTTTCAGTTTGGGAAAGCCGAAATGACGATGCCTTGCCAGAGCGGGAGCAAGAAGGGGAGGTCCCAAGAAGGTGTGAGTGTTTGGGGGGGCGGGGAGTAGGAGCAACAAAAAAATAAACAAACCACCAAATTTTTCCATTTCCCAGTTCTTCAGCCCTTTGGCAAAGCTGGTCCCCTCAGGCCTGATTCCCCCACCCCCAGGCAGTTTTATCCTCTGGCGACGAAAACTTAAAACGCTCAAGCTAGGGGAAGGAAATAAAACCATCCAGGAGGGAACCAGGAACCACAAGGCAGATTCTGCTCATCTCCGCTGAGATTGAGGTCTTTGTCTCTCTCTCTCAAGAAACCAAGCTTGTGCGATATCAGAATTGGAAGGTCCCACCTAGAGAGAGGACCCTGACCTTCCCAAGATCCCACCAGCAGCATATCCTGGACTAAAAGAGTGATCCCTCCAAATCAGTCACAGGGAAGAGGTCGAGAAGGATCCCGAGAGGATCAAAGCCCCGGAAGCGGTATTAAGTCTCCCCACCCCCTGGACAAACGGATCCCCGAAGCCTGCAGATCTCAAGACGGGAGAGTCGTCAAAAATGCCCCGATGAATTTCCCCCTCCCTGGAACGCGTAACAATCCCTGCGAGGCTGGAATGAGGGGCCCTGAAAGCCAAGGGTCAGCCCTACACAATTCCCGAATCCCCTTCCCCAATCCCCTTCCTGTCTCCACCCCAAAATTACCAGGAGCCCCCCCCTCCCCTGCTCCGTACTGAGCTGGGGACGGTGGCCAGTAAAAGCCCAGCTGAGGTTAATCCACAGTTGGCATCAGGATGGAAAAATTCACACACACAAACATGCAAACAGGCTACACGTTCTCCTGGGGTTTTCGGCTTAGGCTAGCTGGGAACGTGATGATAGGACCAACAAAGTACCCGGGAAGAGTTTGGACCTGGTGGGCAGCTAGGCTAAGAAGCCATCCAGACCCCTTGTCGCTATGACAAGGTGGCGCAAGAAAGAGGCAGAGGTAACGGAACAGCTCTTCTTGAGCTTTGAGCGCCTGGGCAAACCGAACAGTTTCTCTGCGGTGACGCAGAACCTCCAGGAAAGGTGGAAGGGGTTGGGTGTGTTTGAACACACCTAACGGAGCTCTGGGACACCAGCCATCAGCTGGAGGAGGGCAAGAGGGGAGAGGCTGGCAAAGGCAGCCCTCAACCTCCGCCCCGCTCCTCTAGGCTGCTGGGTTGCAGAATCGTGAGTGCTTTCAAGCTGGGAAAAGATGAAGGAGAGCCTGGGGGGCGGGCAGGGGAAAAAATAATCAGAGTAGGTAAGGAATAAATACAGTCTTCTAATATATTAAAAAAAAAAAATTGTTATCTAATGTTCTGGCTGCCGTTTTCTCTGTGTTGCCTGTGCGCATTACACAACGCTAGCAAAGGCGAGGGTCGCCCTGGGACAGTATCTGCCTTCTGGGGGTGGGTGGGGGGTATTACAGACGCAGTCCTCAGCACACACACACACACCCTGCAGGAGATGGTCAGGCTTAACCACCAGCCCACCTGCCAAAATATCCCTTGCTTTGTAGTGAAGGCTGATGTCGGAAGGAAATGTAACAAAAAAAAGGAAGGAAGGAAGGAAGGAAGGAAGGAAGGAAGGAAGGGATTTGTTGTTTGCCTAGCGCAGGGGTCTCCTGGCAAGAAGGTGGGGGGGCGGGCAAGCTGGCAGAGCTGGAGGGCAGCTTACATCATTCCCATTTGCAGCAGCGAATTGGCATACATCATTGGCTTGACGTTCGGATGAGGCTGGGGAAGGAGGAGGAGAAGTTTGGTTAGCAAAGGTGCACCCCCCCTTCTAGAGCAGGGGTCCCCAAATCAGGTCCCCATCCCCTAGGTTCCATAAACTCCTCCCCGGTGCCCCATCAAAAGCACCACTCAGAATTGTAGCAAATTGTTCCAATTAAAGCTTTTTGGTTTAACTGATTCAGCAAAACCGACACACTTGATCCAGCGACACCTGCGTGAAAAATATTTTTACGCCTTCTTACAAAAAGAAGGGAGAAGGAAATTGACAGCATAAAATGTTTTTACATGACTGCTTTCCTGAACATGCACACACGGCTTCACCTACCACAGGTGTTCAGTAAGTACCGTATTTTTCGCTCTATAAGACTCATGTTTTCCCTCCTAAAAAGTAAGGGGAAATGTGTGTGCATCTTATGGAGCGAATGCAGGGGGGAGGCAGGCAGGAAAAGCCCCCAAGAGCCGCACACAAGCTCTGCGCGGCTCTTGCAGGCTTTTCCCCAGGAGGGAGAAGGGACTGACGTGGCCAGTCAGTCCCTTCTCCCTCCTTGTAGAAAAGCCCGCAGGAGCCATGTGCTCCTTAAAGGGTGTGCGGCTCCTGTGGGCTTTTGCAGGTGGTGGGGGAATTGCCGGAGAGGCTGCGCAAGGCTAACGAAGCCAAGACAGCGAGCGGGATGGATCCCGCTCGCTGTTTTGGCTTCTTTGCTCTTTGGGGCTGGGGGAAGGGGAACCCGGGCTTCCCCTGGCAGCTCTTTGGGGCTGGGGGGGGATAATATATTTTTTCTTGATTTCCCCCTCTAAAAACTAGGTGCGCTTTATGGTCCGGTGCGCCTTATGGGGCAAAAAATACAGTAATTCATAGGAAAATCAACAGCTCTTGCCAATAATCAGCTACCTTGTGACTTGTGCCAACTCAGGATTGTGAATAGAAACAGACTTAGCCAAATGCAACATCCAGGGGCATCCAGTCAAACATTCTGCAGTGCAGGAATCTTTTGCCCAATGCAGGACTCGAACCCACAGCCCTGAGATTAAAGGCCCGTTTGCGTGGCAAGATCCCAGGAAGGGGGCTGAGAGGGAGTTGGGGCATCGGTGCAGGCGCACTTGAGAGCTGCGTGCGACCGCTAAGCGCATCGTTCCAGTGGGGGAAGGACTCACCACTGCTGTGAACTGGTGGAATTCCGGCCGCAAGTCTGAGCCTTGCAAGTGGATGTAGGAACCCTTATTGCCCATCTGGTCACTGGGAAAGAGAAGGTGGGGGGAAAGAAGAGGGTTAGGGCGGCATTTTCTCAGGGTTTTCAGGATATTTGAGTTGGTATTGTGATTTGATATGGATATAACGAGGCATATTTTGGATTTTTGTAATTGAAAACTAATAAAAAATTGTTTATATATAAAAAATAGGAAGTAGAGCACCACCACGGCAGCGTGCCCCCTCGCACACTCACCAGTAGTTGGGGGCAGAGAAGACAGTGACGCACTTGCCATCGTGAGCCATCTCATACCCTTCCGGCTTGACTTCGTGGCTGCGGATGATGTAATCTAGGTGGTTGCGCTCAAGGAAGCTTTTGGTGACGTCGGGCCCAAACTGGCAGCTCACGCCACGCTTGCTGATGGACCGGCCGTTCTGGGTGGAGGAGAGAAAGACACCCTTGGGTGCAACGGCAGCCTTATAAACATGAGGTGCTGAGGGGTTCGGGTGCCCAGTATGCAGGCGACACCAAGAAATCCACTGGCATCCATTTGTCTCGGGAGACAGAACCAGGCAAAAAGGAGAAGAGCTCTTGATATAAACTCTACAGAAGAATTCCCCAAGCTTGGTTCTCTTGCTGTTGTTGAACTACAAGTCCCATCATCCCTAGCTAATGGGACCAGTGGTCAGGGATGATGGGAACTGTAGTCCAAAAGCAGCTGGACCCAAGTTTGGAGAACCCTGCTCTATAAGGCAGCATAAGAAGAAGAAGAGGAGGAGGAGTTTGGATTTGATATCCGACCTTTCACTCCCTTTAAGGAGTCTCCAAGCGGCTAACATTCTCCTTTCCCTTCCTCCCCCACAACAAACACTCTGTGAGGTGAGTGGGGCTGAGAGACTTCAGAGAAGTGTGACTGGCCCAAGGTCACCCAGCAGCTGCAGGTGGAGGAGCGGAGACGCGAACCCGGTTACCCAGATTACGTGACTACCGCTCTTAACCACTACACCACACTGGCACTCTCTCTCACTGGATACAGAAGGCCGTACTAGAGGTGGTGTCGCTATGTATATCAAAGACAGCACTCAGCCCAGCAAGGGGCAGACTCCTCCACAGAATCATTGTGGGATGGGACACCAGGCCCCAAGAGTAATTTAGTCCTGGAGAAATGCTACTGTCCCTCCCCACCCGGTCAAAATGCCCAGGGAGATCTCGAGATGAAGAATGAAATCAAGGAAGCATCCGAAAGAGGAGACGTTGTAGTCATGGAGCAACGGGCACGCAGCTCACGAGTCTCACCAAAGCAAGACCTACCTGGGGTTGAGGGTCTGACCAGAGCAAGTCGCACATGGGACCTGCAAATGAGAAGGAGACAAGTTCAATAAATGAGTGGGGAGGAACGCAGGCACAGAAAGTGAGGCCTGTGGCTGGTGGGCACCAGTGATGGCTGCCAGCTGACTGCCGATCAACCACCTTGGACTCTGTGATTGCCAGGTGAGGCCTTGCTGGTGGTGCCACCACTGGGGGATGCCTTGCTGGCGCTGAGTTGTAACAGGGCCTTTCCTGTGGCGGCCCCCCGGTTGCGGAACGCCCTCCCTAGTGCGGTGCGCCAGACTCTCCATCATCGTTAACTTTCAGGAGGAATTTGAAAACATTCCTGTTGGCACCCAGGCACGTGGTGGCTGAAGACTACTGTTCTGGGCAACCCTAAGGTCACTGGGTGGAAGAACAGCTCTTAATTGTAACTGCTTTTAGCTGTTTTTAATTGCAGTCGTTTTGAGAATGCTTTCATCAGTTCTCAAATGTTTGCTTTTGTTTTAAATGGTGCTTCCGCTTGCTATCCTAGGTTCTTTGGGGAGTTAAGGGCAGGATATAAATTCAATCAATCCATTCATCACAGAATTAAACCTGCCTTTGCCAACCAACCTGGTGCCCTCTAGCGATGTTGAACTGCAACTCCCACCAGCCTACTGGACTCTCCTTTATTGGAGGTTTTTAAGTACAGCTTGGGTGTCCTTCTGCCATGGATGCTTTAGCGGAGATTCCTGCATTGCAGGGGGTTGGACTAGATGACCCTCGGGGTCCCTTCCAACTCTACAATTCTATGAGTCAACTCTCAGGCCTTCTGCCCTACCCCATATCTGCTCAGATCTAGGGTTTACACCTCTTTTTACTTCTTCTCCTCCAACCATGGCTTCTCTTTCTTAACAGCAGCTGACTGGCAGCAGTCTTCCCCATCACTTTTGTCTCTATGCCAGGGAAGCTTCACCTGCCAAATTTCTGCTCCTCAAAAACAGGGGAAGCAACAGCAGGACAGTAATAAATACATGAATAACCATAGTTTAGAGGTCCCGGGCCCTAAGGAAGTCAGACTATCCTCCACCAGGGCTTTTCAGTGATGGCTCCGACCTGGTGGAATGTTCTGTCCCATGAGACTAGGGCCCTTCAGGATTTAACTTCCTTCCATCGGGCCAGTAAGACAGAGCTATTCCGCCTGGCCTTTATTTTGGCCTGATCTTTTATTTCCCTTCTCTTCCCTCCCCCTCCGCTTTTATGAAGATCACCCGCTCTGGGACCCCACAGCTAATTCTCCCCTGGCCTCCTCGCTGGCCCAAGTAGGACCAATTCAGCTAGCTAGCCCTGGGGGATTATCTAATGCTTATTTCCCCTAAATTGATTTTTGAATTTTATTGTTATTCGTGTTTTTATACTGTATTTTATGCTGCTTGTATAATTAAGCATTTTAAATTTGTTGTAGGCCGCCCTGAGCCCGGTTTTTGAACTGGGAAGGGCGGGGTATAAATAAAAAAAATTTATTATTATTAGTAGTAGTAGTAGTAGGTGGGTGGAGAAAACAGACAAACAGCTAAGCCTAAAACTTTTAGATGACTACATTGGTCAGATTTGCCAGTCAATCCCTAAAGGTTCAAGGTAACAAAAAGGTGCCCCTAGTGAATTCAGGCAGGAAATTTGTATTTCCCCCCTCTAAGAAGGGCAACCACAACCTGCTAGGCAGGAAGGAAGTGAGGGGGGGGTAGGGCTGTCCTCCCACACGGGGCGGTAAGCATGTCCTAATTTTCAGAAAGCGTCCTAGTGGAGTTTGTGAGAGACAACCCATCCAAGATCCCCTTCTCCATAGCAGGAAAAGCCACCCCCGTTCCCTCCCAATAATTAGCCATAAATTAAGTGCAAGGGGCAAGCGCCATCTTAAAAGAGGTGCTCTTGGAAAAGAAGGGGATGTCTCTTCTCAGATGGTGCATCCTCAAAAAAGAGAGCGCTGCTTTTGTTGTGGCTCAGAACTGTTGCCCCCCCTTGTGCAAATTTATGCCCGTTTAAATCGCTTAGGCCAGAGTTTCCTAAACGTGGGGTCTCTGGCTGTTTTCGAACTACAGTTCCCATCACCCCTGACCACTGGTCCTGCTAGCAAGGGATGATGGGAGTTGTAGTCCCAAAACGGCTGGAGACCCAAGTTTGGGAAACCCTGGCTTGGTCGACCAAAACCTGATGCAATGAATCAAATACCGTATTATTCGCTCTATAAGACGCACCAGACCACAAGACGCACCTAGTTTTTGGAGGAGGAAAACAAGAAAAAAATATTCTGAATCTCAGAAGCCAGAACAGCAAGACGGATCGCTGCGCAGTGAAAGCAGCAATCCCTCTTGCTGTTCTGGCTTCTGTGATAGCTGCGCAGCCTGCATTCGCTCCATAAGACGCACACACATTTCCCCTTACTTTTTAGGAGGGGAAAAGTGAGTCTTATAGAGCAAAAAATACGGTATTTCCTTTCGTGACTATTCTCTTGCTCATACCATTGATAGCCATACCCTCCACTGCAGTAGCTCTGGGACAGAGCACCAGGAAGGTCCCAGGTTCAGCATCTCCAGGTAAGAGAGCAGCTGCTGCCAGTCAGTGCAAACAATATGGAGCTATATGGACCGATCGTCTGGCTCATTGTAAGGCAGCTTGCTTTGCTCCTATGGGTACACAAGGCTACCCAATCCTCACCAGACAAATCATTCCACCCCAGTTCTTTGACCCTACCACCGCTCACCTGAATCTGGAGGTTGCCGATTCCTCTCGATCTTCCTGATATCGTCTAACGTTATGCCGTCTTCACTGAAGAGGCCACCGTGCATTATCTACCCAGGGGGAGAGAAGAGGAAAAAGAACAGCAAGGGTCACCAAGAGTGTTCAGCTGAGCTGCGGCCCCCCACCCAAGCGGCCGGCTCCTCACCAAGACTTTGCCGTTGATGCACTGCGCCAGAGGTAGCCACTCAAAGACCTCGCTGAAGAGCTCAAACATCTGGGCTGTGTATTTGGCTTTGACCTCTCCCTCAAACCCATAGATCTGGTTCATATTGTCCGTTTCGTGGTTCCCTAGAGAGGAGGAGGAGTTAAAAGGCCAAAATGAAGGGGGATTTTGGTTCAAGTTTGCAGGAAAGGGCTTCTCCTTCCCACCCCTAAACTTCCAGGGCTGATGATATTACAGTCGTACCTCGGAAGTCGAACGGAATCCGTTCCAGAAGTCCGTTTGAATGCTAAAACATTCTGAAACCGAAGCGCGGCTTCTGATTGGATACAGGAAGCTCCTGCAGCCAATCGGCAGCCGCGGGAGCCCCTTCGGACGTTTGGCTTCCAAAAATAGTTTGCAAACCGGAACAGTCACTTCCGGGTTTGCGCGTTCAGAGCCAAAACGTTTGAGAACTAAGCTGTTCGAAAACCAAGGCACGACTGTATCATCATCATCATGCCACTCATCTGACAGGGTTGCACCAGCCGCTCTGAGCAGTTTCCAACAAAATATTAGAAACAAAATTAAGGATGCTGAGAGTTGTTTGTGTTGGGATACTGCTGGGGAGACAGGGGCATCAGGTAAGCCCCCAGCTGGCTCCAGCCACCGCCTGGCAGCCGGGCGATCACCAGTCACCCTTGGAACAGCATCAAACAGCGACATGAGCCTCAGATACGTTTAGAGACTCGGCACGCTCTATCAGCAGAGTGAATAAATCTTCTCACAGTGGAAGTGGCAGACAGGGAAATGTGTAAGCATATTTACAGCATTTATTCAGCGTAGTTCAGGAACAAAGGAAAAAACATGTCTGCTTCCCTTCGTGTCCAGCAAACAGCAATACCAGCAAAAGCAATATACAAAATGGAAGTTCCCAGCAGACTGTGCTGGAAGTAAACAGGCATGTGACGCACAACAGTCATGCCTGTTCCCTTTTAAGGTGGAAAGGAACTACCGTGTTTTTCGCTCCATAAGACATACCTAGTTTTTAGAGGAGGAAATCAAGAAAGCAACGCAAAGCCTCTTGAGCAAAGAGGCAGGAGCGCTCCCGCTGTGCTCAAGAGGCTTTGCATGGCTATCCCCGAAGCCAGAAGAGCAAGAGGGATTGGTGCGCACCAATCTCTCATGCTCTTCTGGCCTCAGGGATAGCTGCACAGCCTCTTCAGGGCAGTGGGATGAAGGCTCCCCACTGCCCTGAAGAGGCTGCGATTGGCTAAGCCAGAAGCTAGAACAGCAAGAGGGAGCGCTGCGCAGCGATCCCTCTCGCTGTTCTGGCTTCTGGGATAGCTGCGGAGCCTGCATTCGCTCCATAAGACGCACACACATTTCCCCTTACTTTTTAGGAGGGAAAAAGTGCGTCTTATAGAGCGAAAAATACGGTATATCCTAACAGTCTGGAGACCCCCTGATTCCCCTCCCAGAACTAACATTCCCAGAGTGGTTAACCTTCAATCCCTCTCCACAGGGATCTCAGGGAACTGTAGTTCTGGGAGGGGGGGTCTCCTAACAATTCTCAGCACCCACAACAACTGACAGCTCCCAGGGGTCTTTAGGGGAAGTCACAGCTGTCTAGAGCGCCAGGGAGCAAAGAGCGTTGGTACAAAGTGACTTTTCTGCAACATCTCAGAAGATGGAGCCCGGTGTTTTTTGGGAATGTGTACTGCAGCAGATAAGGGACGCAGGTGGCGCTGTGGGTTAAACCACAGAGCCTAGGACTTGTCGATCAGAAGGTCGGCATTTCGAATCCCCCCGACGGGGTGAGCTCCTGTTGCTTGGTCCCAGCTCCTGTCAACCTAGCAGTTCGAGAGCACGTCAAAGTGCAAGTAGATAAACAGGTACCGCTCCGGCGGGAAGGTAAACGGCGTTTCCGTGCGCTGCTCTGGTTCGCCAGAAGCGGCTTAGTCATGCTGGCCACATGACGCAGAAGGTGTACGCCAGCTCCCTCGGCCAGTAAAGCGAGATAAGCGCCGCAACCCCTGAGTCGGCTACGACTGGACCTAATGGGCAGGGGTCCTTTAGTAGTGCAGCAGAATGTGGCAAACTGAAGACCCACCTGCTCTCACATTCTGCTTTCGCAGTGGCCCTCCCGATGCATGTGGGAAGCTTGCAAGCAGGTTGAATGAGGGCCATTGCCCTCTCCACCCTACCCGTGTTTCTCCGCAGATGGCATTCAGGGGCACACTGCCTTCAAGAGGGAAGAGGGAGCACAGCCACCAAGGTCCCCCAAGAACGAAACAAAGGGGGAAGCTAGAGCCACCCCCTTGCCCCGGAGAGACACACAATCTCAAGAGGAGAGCGTCAGGGATGCACCCAGCAAGCAGCTCAGGAATGCGGGCTCGTCACGAAAAGCCATAGGGTGGCATGGGAGGAGTGCCAGGCTTTTGAAGTCATATACGTGGGGCAGGGCGAGTGGCAAGATGTTTCTAAAAGCATTTGATAAAGGCAGGAGGAGGATTCAAATCACAAGAAGTGAGATTCTGACTTCTGAATACCAGATGCTAGAAACCACAGCAGGGGAGAAGAAGAGGAGTTTGGATTTGATATCCCGCTTTATCACTACCCGAAGGAGTCTCAAAGCAGCTAACATTCTCCTTTCCCTTCCTCCCCCACAACAAACACTCTGTGAGGTGAGTGAGGCTGAGAGACTTCAGAGAAATGTGACTGGCCCAAGGTCACCCAGCAGCTGCATGTGGAGGAGCGGAGATGCGAACCCGGTTCCCCGGATTACGAGTCTACCACTCTTAACCACTACACCACACTGGCTCAAATCCTGTTTGCGGCCATCCGACAGGTATCTGGCTGGGCAGATGTTGGACTAGATGGGCCAATGGCCTGATCCGGCAGGGCTCTTCTGATGCTCTTACCTCGAAGTAGGTGGAAATGATCTGGATATAGCAGCTTAAAACCGAAGAGCGTCAGGATCACCTCCACGGAGAAGGAGCCACGGTCAACAAAGTCCCCGTTGAATATCTGTGGTGGGGAAGCGGCTGTGCTCAAGGGAAAAAACCGTAAAATGCAGCCTTTCCATGTGGATTCCACGCCCACGCCCCCCGATTCCTTCTTGTCATCTGATGCATCTCTTCCCCAAGAAAAGCCACGCCTTGTCTAGAGCTCTTGGGAGGGCAAGCAAGACAGGTAAACACAAACTCAAGGATAGATTGCTGTGATGTGGGCAGAGGGTGACAATGAAAGCAGGTGCCAAACGTGGCTTCAGAAGAGCTCAGGGAGCAATGACAGAAGCAGGTAAACGTTGCTATGCAAGGATCCTGCCCTCAGAGCAAAAATGCAAAATGAAAGGGGGGAGGAGAGAGGTTCACCTGGATGAACCTCCAGAACATTCCAGCTCCCATGGTTCTAGGGAGGCTCTGAAAACAAGCTCCGAAAGCATGACCCTAGACATGTTTACACGGAAGGAAGTCCCATGATGGGACACAGGTGGCGCTGTGGGTTAAACCCCAGAGCCTAGGACTTGCCGATCAGAAGGTCAACGGTTCAAATCCCCGTGACGGGGTGAGGTCCCGTTGCCCAGTCCCTGCTCCAACCAACTTAGCAGTTCGAAAGCACATCAAAGTGCAAGTAGATAAATAGGTACGGCTCTGGCGGGAAGGTATATGGCGTTTCCGTGCGCTGCTCTGGTTTGCCAGAAGCGGCTTAGTCATGCTGGCCACATGACCTGGAAGCTGTATGCCGGCTCCCTCGGCCAGTAAAGCGAGATGAGCGCCGCAACCCCAGAGTCGTCCGTGACTGGACCTAATGGTCAGGGGTCCCTTTACCTTTACCTTTACTAAAAGTGGCTTAAAGCAAGTAACAGCCACTGGAATAGGGTGGGCTCTGAAAAAACACATCTCAGGCGTCAAAGAGGTGTCTCTTCAGCATCTGCCAAAAGCTGTATAGTGAAGATGCCAGACGCACTTCCAGGGTGGGTGAAAGTCCCACAACTTAGGGGCTGCAGCAGAGAAGGCCCTCACCTAGGCCACCACACACACACACACCCCTTGAAATTTTGGGGGTTTCTAAAAGTTACCAAGATGGCTCCCTCTGCTGATCTTAGCACCCGAGAAAAGGTCTGCAGGGAAGGTGGCAGCCTCCAAGATCTTTTCCCCAGATAAATTCAGGTGCACACAGAAATTCTACAAATTGGCCTACAATTTTCCCGGGTGGAAGGAAATGTTTGCTCCCAACAGGCCTGTTCTCTCACATCTGGGTGTGTGGAGAAGGGGGAATTGCGGGAAGTCCTTGCTCCCCATGTCTCCTGCCATTTCTCCCTTTCCGAAGTCTGTCCATCTGCCCCCTGCCAGAACCCACCAGCGCAGTTCCCTTTCCACCCAAGGAGGGGGAGAAACCGATGAACAAGGCCTACAGTGGCCCTAGAGGAGCGGCAAGAAAGGATACATATGGATTCGTTTCCGACGGCAGCCCGTTCAATTCAAATATATTCAGGAGGTCGTAATACTGTCCGTGGGTGTCTCCGCAGACAGTTATTTTCTCTGTCTGGAACAAAAAATAAGGGAGAGCGGGCGGGGAAGGCAGAATAAGACAACAGAGGGAAGAGGCTTGAAGCTCAGCCAGATAATGCTTATTTATAACCAACTATTTTGGGATGCTTCTCCTCCTCCCACTCTTTGGATTTCCCCACACAAGACATCACGGTCTATCCCGCAAGAAGGAATCTAAGCAGGGCACTATAGGGCTGGCGTGGTGAACCTGCGCAGAGATGCCCTGCTCCAGAGGTTGCTGGACTCCAACCATTGGCCATGCTGGCCAGGAATGAGGAGAGCTGGGAATCCAACACTGCCTGGAAAGCCCAGGATACTCCCCCCCCTGCTTTAAAGGGATGGGTTGCCCGCAGAATTTGCAGGTGGTGTACACCAACCCAGACTCCTTTAACTGTTCTGGCCTCCTTTGCAGAAGGACAGCGCTGCAAATCTGCTGGCAAACCCCCAAAGAGCCCTAGACTCTTGTGATTATTCCCAGTATTTCCTCGGAAGGAACAGCAGAGGTGACAGCAATAAGCAGTCTGAGCCTGTGATGTAGATAAACTTTTGTGCTGCCGTGGTGGCTCATGAGGACAGCAGTCATGAAGCAAGTCATGGCTGCACTCTGTGTGTGTGTGTGTGTGTGTGTGTGTGTGTGTGTGTGTGTGTGTGTAGCAAGAGAGACTGAGAGATCACTTGGGGAGACGTGATCTCTCGCAGAATCCCCATATTCTCAAACTAATGGAACGTTGAAAGTTCTTAAGGATGGGATGCAGCACCGACACTTTTGAAAGAACGACTGTTCAATGAGTTCTGAAAACCTGCAGATCTATTTGCAGAATGGATCTCCCAGGCCTTGATGGAAAAATGTAACTCATGAACTGCAGGCCGGAAGGAAAAATAGTAAGACTGCAGGTGATTTTCAGATTATTTTGACAGATTTTAAGTCTTTTGTAATGACTGAAGAAGGCATGGTTACTGCCCTGCGTGTCTACAGAGCAGTATTCTGGAGTGGGATTTTTTTTTTTTGACAGCTCCCTGTCTTTTTGTAATCCAGGGATGCTGAGGAACTTCTTTGGAGATACAGTGGATGCTCGGGTTGCAAACGTAATCCGTGCGGGAGGCACGTTCACAACCTGCAGCATTCGCAACCTGCAGCACTGCGTCTGCACATGCGTGGGTTGCGATTTGGCGATTCTGCTCATGCGCAAAGCATGATTTAGTGCTTCTATGCATGTGCCAAAACCTGGAAGTAACTTGTTCTGGTACTTCCAGGTTCAGCGCAGTGCACAACCTGAAAACGCACAACCTGAAGCATCTGTAACCCAAGGTATGGCTGTATTATTCTTTGTAGGTTTCCTTTCTCCTTCTGGTTTGAATTTTTATGTTATTTAAAAATCAATAAATGTATTAACTTGTCCCCCAAATGGGGAGTTCTGAGAAGAAGAAAATTGTCAAGGAGGGATGCAACAGACCTGCGGCTTAAATTGAAAGTGTGGGAGAACAGAGAGACACGTACCTCTTTTAACGTCGTTTCTACTAGGGTGGGGAGTTTTGATAGCACCTCTTTCACTTGCACCAAGATCTGCAAGGAGGAAGAGAGAAGTCAGTCAGAGAGAGAGAGAGAGAGAGAGAGAGCAAATAGAGGCACGGTGGCAGAGAAGAAAGATGAATGCAAATTATTATTACATATATATGTCAGCATCGCGCTTGAGCCAGTGCCACCGACTGGACTCATCCACTTCAGCCCCGACTGGGCTAGGCGAGCTGGGTAGCACTTCCAGAGACCACCTTCTGCACAGGAACAGGTCAAAGTGCTGTGGACTCACAGCTTAGAGTTGTGAGCACCGGATTCACTCCAACAAGAAGACAGTCGTCGCACAGCAGAGTATAAGAGTCTAGCAGAGCATAAATGACTCGGAGAGCAGCTCTGTAGAATATCTTCTTATTCTATCTACAACTATAATACACAACTATATACAGAGCTAAATGAGGTCTAAACGAAAAATGCTGAACTGCACTGAGTGTCGGCAGCTGCTCTTAGCAGCAACCTTATCTATACAGAGATCACACACAGTCTCTCTCTAACACTCAGTCTCTCTCTCTCTCTCATGTGAGGCTGGAACGGAATAAGTAGAGAGCAGAAACCGCCCCCTCCTCTCTGGAGAATCAGCAGAGAACAACAGAAGATTCTTGGATATGGGAGGGGTGAAATCTCCTCAATATATACCACCTTTCTTCCAAGAAGCTCAATCATGTGTGTACATGATTCTCCCTCTCCACGTTTTATCCAAACGACAGCCCTGTGAGGGTGGCTAGGCTGAGAGGCAGTGACTGGCCCAGAGTCACCCAGGGAGCTTCAGGACCAAGTGGGGACCCTGGTCTTACAAGCAGTCTAACCCAGTGGTTCTCAAATGTTTTTCCTCTGGGCCAGAGTGGCTGGGGCAACCCTGCCAGATGGGCAGGGTACTACTACTACTATTACATAATAACAGTTTGCTTGCGCCACACTTGATTGCGGCCTAGGACCCATGTACCTACGGGACCCCCTCTCCTGGTATGTCCCGCAGAGGACCTTCAGGTCCACAAATGACAACACATTGGAGGTCCCAAGTCGCAAGGTGGTTAGATTGGTCTCAACTAGGGCCAGGGCCTTTTCAGTACTGGCCCCGACTTGGTGGAACGCTCTGTCACAAGAGACTAGGGCCCTGCGGGACTTGACATCTTTCCGCAGGGCCTGCAAGACAGAGCTGTTCTGCCTGGTCTTTGGTTTGGACTCAGTCTGACCCTTATGTTTCCCTCCCCTTATGGTTTTGATCGATGGGCTACTTTTAAAATGAGGCTGCATTTTAAATTGCATTTTAACCTGTATTTTAAATTGTTTTTTTTAATTGTAATTTTACTGGTGTTAGCCGCCCTGAGCCTGGCTCTGGCCAGGGAGGGCAGGGTATAAATAATTTTTATTATTATTACAGTGGTACCTCGGGTTAAGTACTTAATTCGTTCCAGAGGTCCGTTCTTAACCTGAAACTGTTCTTAACCTGAAGCACCACTTTAGTTAATGGGGCCTCCTGCTGCCGCTGGAGCACGATTTCTGTTCTCATCCTGAAGCAAAGTTCTTAACCTGAAGCACTATTTCTGGGTTAGCAGAGTCTGTAACCTGAAGCGTATGTAACCCGAGGTACCACTGTATTATTATTATTATTATTATTACATTTTTAACTGATAAGAAATACACTGGAGAACAAGAAGAAACAACTCCAAGCAGTGCTTAGTTCTGAAAATATGTCTATCCATATTCTGCAAAAAAATTAAAACATTGTACTATCCTATACTACACTGAAATGTTTAAATGTTTCTTTGATTGTCCTTGAATCCTCCCACCATCCTCACCTTCCACACCCTTTGACAACCACTATTCTAACCACGACACCAAGGGGGGACGGGACAGGGAAGAAAAGTCAAGACTTCCAGTGGGTATGGCTTGGATTAGCTTAGATCAACCTTCGCCATCCTCTTGCCCGCCAGGTTTTGGACTACAAGTCCCATCATCCCCGGCCAGCACTGCTGAGAGCTGACCTGGGACAGGGCCTTCTCAGTAGCCGTTCCCCATTGGTGGAACGCCCTCCCTAGTGAGGTGCACCTGTCTCCCTCATTAATGTCATCCAGGAGGAATCGAAAAACATTCCTGTTCACTCAGGCATTTGCGGGCTGAAAGATACCGTTCCTAACTCTGAAATTATTAGCTGGGAGTATATGTGCGACTGTTTTTAAATGTCCTTAATGATTTGAAAAGCCTGTTCTGCTGCCTGCCGTCCTGGCCTCCTTTGGAAGAGCAGGGGAGGCATTTAAATAAACACGTACCTGGCGAAAACGTCATGTGACTGTGGCCCACAAGTGCCAATGGCCTGCTGCGGTATGTACTGTGCATGAGATATGCCTTCAATTACAGGCAGGTTGCAATGATCCCCTTAGAGCAGGCATGTCCAACTCCCAAGAGATCTACAGTGGTACCTCAGGTTAAGTACTTAATTCGTTCCGGAGGTCCGTTCTTAACCTGAAACTGTTCTTAACCTGAAGCACCACTTTAGCTAATGGGGCCTCCTGCTGCCACTGCGCCGCTGGAGCACGATTTCTGTTCTTATCCTGAAGCAAAGTTCTTAACCTGAAGCACTATTTCTGGGTTAGCGGAGTCTGTAACCTGAAGCGTATGTAACCTGAGGTACCACTGTACCAGGATCAGCTGGGGATCTACCGCTAGATTGCGATCTACTGGTTGGACACCCCTGCCTTAGAGCAACCCTTTAAACCTCTTGCAGCTCCATGCCATAGCACAGAGAACCCAGCGTTTCTGCAGCCCTGGGGGGCGGCGGCTCTCAAGGGAGGAAGAAGAGGAGGAGGAGTTACCTGATAGGCACATTTCCTGTGGAGCTTCTTTTGATCCTTGTACCACTGCATCAATTCCTTCATGAACGCAAGCGTCACTTTCCCGTTGTCCAGCTTCGGGCCACTGTACTCGTCCTCAATGGCTGGGGAAGCAGGAAGATGGAAGTGGATGGAGGGGCAGCACGCAAACACAAGGCCAGCCTAGCATCACGCAGGAGGAGGGCATAGCTGTCAAGCGTCCCTTATTTGGCGGGACAGTCCCTTATCCCAGCGCCATGTCCCGCTGCTGTCCCTTATTGATGACTTCCCTTAAATAAGCTACTGAAGGTAATGGGGCCCTTTCTATGTCCAGCTGTGCTTTGTCAACAACAAATTGTTGCTTTTTTGTGTGTTGAATATATGCTATATGGTAATTTATGGACCTAATAGGTATCTAAAGCCATTTGCATGCAACAAAGTATGTATTTTATCAAAGTAATTGTTGATCCCTTATTTTGGCTGCTGATCCCTTATTTTTGAGGCTGCTGGTCCCTTATTTTCAAATCTGTAAGTTGACAGCTATGCCGGGGGGGGGGAGAGTCCGCTTGCCCCTTGGCACCCCAGGCGACCACCCAGGTAACACCCACTGCATTACAAGCAACTGCAGGTTCAATACCTCCCCCTTGCCTTTCACTAATGGCTCCATCCCAAGCTGCCCTGGGAGCCTTTTTCCTTCTGGCAGAAGAGTTTTTAAACGTTCCAAGTAGACAAAACTGGGCACCTCATCGCCCTCCCTCATTGCTTTACCAGTTTTCCAGAGTGTGGGCAGGACACCTGATCCCCAGAAACAATCACAGAAATGTAGAGTTGGAGGGGACCGTGAGGATCATCTAGTCCAACTCCATGCAATGCAGGAATCTTTTGTCCTAAGTGGGGCTCGAACCCACGACCCTGAGAGCATGCTCTACCAACTGTTTGCCCGAGGTGGAGGCGGGCAAGTGTCTGCGTGTTCACCTCAGAACAGTACCGTTTCTGCAAAACCAAAGCATCTTGCCAGGGTTCCATTCCTGTAATTGAAAAGCCTGCCACTGCCTTTCTGCTAATTGGGCTGAACTGCCAAACTCGAAGGACAGCAATTTCCCCTCCGGCTCCTCCAAATGCCAGGAGGCGCGAGGAAGGCCCCTGCTTGCAAAAATAAGCTTTGAATGCAGAATCCACAGACGTCCAGGATGAAAGCGTGCGGTGGCTTAGTCCAGACAGTGAGATTAAGGGACGCAGCTCGTGCCAGCAGCTGGCCCGCAGAGGAGAAGACCAGTCTATTTATTTTTCCTGATTAAGCCTCTCCACGCCAGGGATCTATTTATGATCAGAGATCTTGATCTATTTCGGGCGCTGGCAGAAAAACCTTGGCACAGTCTCCCGTGCGAAATGGCATTAGTCACCAGCGTGAGGATGGCAGGGCTCCCTCGGAAAGGAGGGATGCTGGAATGAGGAGGTGGTGCTGCCCGGCGATGGCAGTGGCCCCCAATCCGGACCCTAACAAGCAGGGGTCCAAACAAGCTAAAAGGGGGCCCCATCCAACAAGAAGCTTGAAGTGGCTGCAAGCAGCAACCTTAGCCTTGCGCCAAGTCAGAGACCTCCTCGTTGCCTTTGCTTTTTGACTTCTAACAAGCCTGATCTCTTTCCTTCTGGTCCTTATCTCAAGTCTCTCTTGAAACCTCTTTCAGACAGAGTTCTAGAGAATCCACAGGATTTCCTAGTGAAAAGATCAGTAATGGCAGATACTTTGGCCAGTACGTTTCCAAGCACAATTCAAAGTGCTGGTGCTTTAAAGCCCTAAACGGCCTCAGTCCAGTATCCCTGAAGGAGTGTCTCCACCTCTATCGTTCTGCCTGGACACTGAGGTCCAGCGCTGAGGGCCTTCTGGCGGTTCCCTTGCTGCGAAAAGCCAAGTTACAGGGAACCAGGCAGAGGGCCTTCTCGGTGGTGGCGCCTGCCCTGTGGAACACCCTCCCAACAGATGTCAAAGAGATGAACAACTACCAAACTTTTAGAAGACATCTGAAGGCAGCCCTGTTTAGGGAAGCTTTTAATGTTTGCTGTGTTACTGTATTTTAATATTTTGTTGGAAGCCACCCAGAGTGGCTGGGGAAACCCAGCCAGATGGGCGGGGTATAAATAATAAATTATTATTATATTTGGCCTGCCATAACCTATTTTTTCTCCTGCAGTTTCTGCCAGGGCTGAGGCAGTGGGCCTCTTCTTCAGCGCATCCTCTATTCACTTGGGGTGTCAGGGACTGGGTGGATGAGGAGGAGCGGTTGGAGGCACCAGCAGGAAAACCCCCAAGGGAAATCCCAGAGGATGGTGGCTCAGAGCTTTGGGATACTAAAGAAACAGCAGGGTTTAGTGAGCAGGAGGAACCCGTGACAGGGAGCAGTTCAGACTCTGAGGCTGAAGCAGAGGAGAGGGGGTCAAGAGGCTGCTGGAGAATTCAGGGAGTCTCCCCCTCCTGCTGCGACAAGAATGCACAGAATAATGAGGAGGGCAGAACAGAGACCAGAGGTGCGCAGACACAGTTTGAGACTGCTTGGGAAACATCTGGGAGAGGAGGAGCCTTAGAGTGGGTGGAAGGCAGGGACCTTCAGTCCTGGCAACTGCTCTATGGGGGCAAGACTTGCTGGGAAGTGTTGCTGAGTGGTACACCATTTCCTTGAATAAAGAGTTGAGTTCACTGACAACCGATTCTGCGTCTTCCTGCTGACCTTCATCTGCCCTGACGCAGGGCAATGCTAGAGTCCTGTGTGAGCACCTTGAAGCATGTCCTAGAATCCTCTGCAATATGCAAGAGTTCCACAGCAGATATGCAGAGACTCCCGAGCACAGGAAGTTTGAGAACCACTGGGCTCGAGTCCAGCAGTTAAAAGATCTACTCTAGCACACAGCCTTGGGAAGAAACTGGAGACAAGCAATTAAGAGCAGTGAGAACAGGAGACGATACATACGATCATGAGCCGTGCCCCAAATCAGAGACTACGCAAAGCATGCTGGGTAATTGGGCCCTGTGGCACATCTTTCAGGCCATCAGAGGGCTTGTTCCTGCCTCTTCCAGCCCTCTCTTTGCCTGTGAACATTACTATGAGTTTGGTCTCTGCACAGAGAATGTCAAAACACCTGTCAGAACAGCTGATGCCTGAAACTTGAGCAATGGGGTACTGATTAGAGCCTCGCTGAAGATGTCTCATGTGGATTAGCAGGAAGCTTGGAAGTTCCAGAGAGGGTTTCAGCTGCACTTTGAGCACCTTGCCCCAGTCAGGATGCAGCCAACCCCCCCCCCCAGTATCCACTGTAACAGCTTCCCCCTGCCACAGCCTCCATGAACTCACTCATGTTCTCTATGTCCAGGGAGTCAACCACAGACCGCTTGTGCTCGTCACTGGCGATGGCCCGCTCAAAAGCCTTCTGCTTCACAATCTTATTGCACTCCTGATACTTCATCTTAGCATCCTTGTCGTTCGGCTTCACCTTGACAACCTGAGGGCAGAGGAGGGAATTTATATATATTCATCATCTACAAGTTGGGAATCTCGTAAATTCACGACTGAGCCTTTGTGTGCAACACCAATTTCTCAAAATGTGGTTTTAAGCAGATAACAATTTTATTATGCTGTATTACAATTATTACTGTGTATTTACAAGATATTGTAAACCGTCCTGAAATGTGGCCTATGAAGTCAGGTTATAAACAAGCTAATTTGGCATGTTTCCCCCCTCCTTTTGCTCTCCATCAGAAAAAACCTACAATGTCCTCACACGCACTATTTTGGCACATGGAGCTGTATCCATTTTTTGCCGCATCTGCTCTATTTCTTGCCGAAACCTTTCCAACCAACCACACGCAGCTCCCCTTGTCCACAGGCCTTGTCTGCCACACACTGCAAATAGAATGCTTATGAATATTCCTGAGGCGCTGAGCTACTGGATAAAGGTAAAGGGACCCCTGACCATTAGGTCCAGTCGTGGCCGACTCTGGGGTTGCGGCGCTCATCTCGCTTTATTGGCCAAGGGAGCCGGCGTACAGCTTCCAGGTCATGTGGCCAGCATGACTAAGACACTTCTGGAGAACCAGAGCAACGCACGGAAACGCCGTTTACCTTCCCGCCAGAGCGGTACCTATTTATCTACTTGCACTTTGAGGTGCTTTCGAACTGCTAGGTTGGCAGGAGCAGGGACTGAGCAACGTGAGCTCACCCCGTCGCGGGGATTCAATCCGCCGACCTTCTGATCGGCAAGTCCTAGGCTCTGTGGTTTAACCCACAGCGCCACCCGCGTCCCCCGAGCTACTGGATAGGGTGGGCTTATATCACTCTGCTGAAACTGGAGGCCATCTACATTTACCTCGGGGTTTTGCCCCCCCCCCCCCACTCTTAGAACCTCTGAGGGGATAAATTGACAGAGCATTACCCACCCCCCAAACCCTGCATATTCTGTCCTGAACTTGATACTCTTTTCATGTCTGACCATTGTCAGGGCTGGGGATGCGGGTGGCGCTGTGGTCTAAACCACTAAGCCTCTTGGGCTTGCTGATCAGAAGGTCGGTGGTTCAAATCCCTGGAATGGGATGAGCTCCCATTGCTCTGTCCCAGCTCCTGCCAACCTAGCAGCTCGAAAGCATGCCAATACAAGTAGATAAATAGGTACCGCTGCAGCGGGAAGGTAAACAGCGTTTCCATGCGCTCTGGTTTCCATCACAGTGTTCCGTTGCACCAGAAGCGGTTTAGTCATGCTGGCCACATGACCCGGAAAGCTATTTGTGGACAAACGCTGGCCCCCTCGGCCTGAAAGTGAGATGAGCGCAGCAACCACAGAGTCGCCTGTGACTGAACTTAACTGTCCAGGGGCCTTTTACCTTTTATTGTCAGGGCTCCACAAAGCCAATTGCTGGGTGCCCAATCACAATGGCCCTTCCCCATCTTGCCCAGAACAATAATGCTATCCGCGCAATTCTTAGTGAGATAAAGATGTGTGTGTGTGTGTGTATGTTTGGACATGTGTCTTCTCTAACTCTGTCCTGGAACATGGAACATCAGGAATCTGCTACGCTGCTCAAAAGAGGTTCTTTTGCTGCCTCCTACCTTTGCCACACTCTCGTGCGAATGAGAGAAGGCCACACTCCTCCCACAAGTCTTCTGTCTGAGTAGCGGGATTGGGGAGAGGAAGAGGGTCGTGGTGGTGGTGGTCTGGCATTGTCCACAAATAATGGCTGGCTAGAAAGCCGAGCTGAGATTTGTGGACTTCTGAGGAATGTTTCAAAGCTGACACTGGCTTCGCAAGCTTAGCCCCATGTGAAGCAACAAGCCCACCCCCTGCCATTGCGCCAACCCTAGATGCTCAGGGAGAAAGCTTCCACCCTGCTTACCGTCTCATAGTCCCGCAAGGCTGCCTTGAACTTGCCCAGGGCCATGTTGCTGGTGGCCCGCCTGTAATAGCCTTTGATGTACTTCTTGTCCAGCTCGATGGACTTGGTGGCGTCGGCCAGGGCGTAGCCGTAGCATTCCGTCCGCAAGTAGGCCAGGCTCCGGTTGCCATAGTAGATGGCGTTGGTGGGGTTCAGTTCAATGGCCTGGGTGTAATACTTCACGGCGTTCTCGTAGTCCTTTGCTGGGAGAAGAGGGGAGGACAGGCAGGAAACGGATGTTATTAGGGAGCCAATGAATGCTGCCAGAAGCACCCCTTTGGCTACGGAGCCCGGAGGTGCAACTAAACAGATGCCAAGCTTTTATTATTTCATTAAATTTCCAACACTGCCCTTCATCCGAGGATCACAGGGCCGTTTAAAATATAAAAGCACAAAAATGCACAACAAAACGACAAACAAAAACTGTTATTCACACAAGGAAGAGAAGGAAGGCGAGGTGTGAGAAGCTAAGCCGTGGAAGGCTCACCTGTACCGTTTACACACAGGAGTGGGCTATGCACAGAATCAGAGAGCTGAAAGAGACTTTGAGGGTCAACTAGTCCAGCTCCCTGCCATGCAGGGATCTCAACCTGCTTAGCTTTGCATGAATATGTCTAAACTGCTTTTAATGTCATCAAAGTTGGCATCAAGAGGACAAAGAGTCTGGGGAAAAGCAGGTCGGGATATCCCAGAGTTCTCCTCTCTTCTGTCAAGAAGAAGCAACATTCCTCCATGACAGGAAGAGGCACCCTGGGAAGGGGGACCTAACTCTGGTGCAATTCGCCTAAATGGTCAGGCAGAAAGGCACACAGTGCATATAGCTCAGTCGGTAGAGCCCCAGACTCTCAGGGCTGTGGGTTCGAGCCCCACAAAAGATTTTTGCATCACAGGGGGTTGGACTAGATGATCCTCACGGTCCCTTCCAACTCTACAATTCTATGATTCTTCTTTAAAGAAGAATCCGCATTTTAGCTCCCTTCTGGTGTTACCTTCTTGGCCAGTGAAAGACATTGACCTCGGCCTGAACATGACCCAAGGTCACCTCTAGACGATACGTTAATAGCTTAGACCAGCTTCCCCCAAGCTGCTGGCCTCCAGATGGGAGTATCAGGTTGGTGGAAGCTGGTTTAGACCAAGATGATTGCTGTATGGTAAGCAGACACACGTCTGTGCAGCCGCTTCCTTTGCTACCCAAGCCCCGAGGCATCTATGAACAGCAACAACAACCCTGCTCCTTATTGCCAAATAATGAGAAACACAAATACAGATTCACAGGTGCTCCAGTCATCATGTGTTTCCGCTGTTCCTATTATGTCCACACCGCAGACTTTCCCTCCCCACACTGCGATGCTGGTAAGATGGACTGTTGGCTACTCCCAAACTGCAGAGGTGGGTGGGTCTTTTGGGGGAGCATTCCCCCATCCAGGTTCACTATAAACCTCCACAGCTGCAGCCCCCCCCTTGCAGGAATGTAACCTCAGTTTCTTTGCCCTCGCCCATCTCAAAGCAGCCCCCAGACATGGTTTTAAGGTTCCCACAACCCGATCAGAGATGGACAAGAAAGGCACAGCTGCATGTTACCAGCACGCTGGTGAAATGGAAGCCCAAACCTTTGGATGACTCCCCTCTGCGGTTCCATGTAGATGTTAGAGCGCGGGGGTCAATACAGACCCCCTGGAACCCCGTAGGCTAAGGGGCAAAAAGCAAGAGCTCTCCCTCACCATCATCTGGGCATGCCCGTCCAGGAAGGAGCAAAACCACCAAAAGCCTCTGAAGTCTAGCCCCAACAGACAATCCAGGTGGATACCAACGGCAGTGGTATCAAAAGGAGCTGAGGTTCAGGACAACTAACAGAGCAGCACTCCTCACTCCAGCCTCCTGGCCCACTCTCAGGTGTAAAGTCATCCACTGGCAAAGTAAGCCCTTCTTCTGTCTCATAACTGGGCCTGAAGCCAGACTGCAATGGATCCAGGTCATCAGCGCCCTCTAAGGCTGAACAACCGTCCTCAGGCCCCCTCCAGACAGAAAGGCGGATGAGACTGATCCACCACCTCTAAGCCACAAACCTGGTGAGATGTAAAATGCCAACGGATGCAGAGCTTTGGACAGCACAGCAAGCAGCGTACCAACTTCCTGCGCCCAAAACGTGCGAGTTAAAAGCATGTCCTTGCTTTGCGTTTCCGCTTACAGCCTGGAAAGGTCTTCAGCTGGGCACTCCATACAGAGGGGTGCTGGGTCCCCTTCCTCAAACAGGTCTCAACGTAGGGTGGGACAGCTTTTGCTACTGCTCTCTCCACAGCAAAGGCGACCAGGACCCACTCCTGTACCCTGAGCTTATTTTTCCTTTATAATCATTTTTAACCATGCACACGCATACCTAGGAGCAAGTCCCACTGGGTGCATGGATAGGAACGAGCTGTTAAACAGACCTTGGAGGCCCAATGAAATTATGGAAGGAAATGACTCCTCTCTCTTGGGGCAGCTAGGAGGGGACATTCTCATTGACAAACATGGAGATATCAGTAGTCAAGATGCCGTCCAGACATGTCCATGTGGTCACAAACAGACCCAGGCAAGCCACAAAATGCACCTAGAGCCCAGCTAATTTCTAACACTGCCAGTGGGGCTTACTTCTGAGTAGACAGGACAGTGTCATTAAACAACTTTCTGTACCCAGAATCAGGGTGATAAAGAGTGACAAAATGGAAGGGTTCTTGTAAACCTTTAACAGATATTTCAACAAGAAGCAAAGATTCTGATTTGCCTTAAGGATTTAAAGTTAGAACTAGGGTGGAAATAACGCTAGACTGACGACACAATAAAATTTCCCCCAACAAATTACAAGTTATGCGTTTTATGTATGCAGTGCCAGTGAGGACTGAAACCAAGAGTACATTACGGCTCTGCTGAACTGAAATAGCCAAACATGTGAATGTGGGGCAAGTTACCGCAGCTTATTTGACAAAATATAAAGAGACAGAACTACTCCAGAAAATAGAGAGAAATGTGCACATTTCCATATACGTGAAGCTGCCCTCACTTGTCTCCATGGATCCGTAGACGCCAGAATTATGAGGCTATAAAAACATCTTGTTTCAGGGCATGAGCCAACATCACAGGGGATTAAAAGTGAACCATATTCTGAAAGTTGGCAGAGGTTCTACCAAATGCAACAGAGTCCAAGAGGCCTGGATTGTTTAATTACAGAGTTGGTCATCATGTGACCCGAGGGCACAACGAAAAGTTAAGCATCATGGCTGCGGGAAGGCAGAAAAGCCTCCCAAATCCATCTTTAAGAGCCTGGTGTCAAGGAAGGTGCTGGAGGCTTAAGAACAAGAGCTCATAGAGGCCTACTTGAAGGAAACCCCATTCTGGCATATCCCAAAATGGGAAGATGGACCAAGTCAGATCATTGGTCTATGTAGCCCAGTCTTGGTTCGCAGTGGCAATCCAGGATTTCAGGCAGGAGACATTCCCAGCCTCACCTGGATTTAACCTGGCACCTTCTGCATACAAGGCAGATGTTCTACACCTGAGCTATCACACTTGCTCTGATAATCTGGGTCACTCCTTTACACTCTCCTAAACAACACACCTCCACCACTTACCCAGCCAGAATTTCCCCATTCATCTTAGATTCAACCCTCTTAAGAAAGTTATTGGGGAGAAAACCTCTTCAACAAGGTCATCTACTTCCGCATTGGGTGCTGTGGATCCAGCCTGCCTGCAAAACTCTGCAAATCTGCTGCCACCTCCAGAGATTAGGATCCCTTTGAATGCTAATCCTGCAAATTGATCACAATGCTTCCCACCCCTGAATAGATCATTCTAGTGGACAGACCGTGTGTCATGGGATTGAAAGTAGAAAGTCTACTTGCTTGCAATTAACAGGTTTAATGTAACAGGGAGGAAGGAAGACCATTAACCTGTAATTTGCCTGGCGTTTTTCCTACCTAGGAGACATCAAGAACCCAAGTATGGCTAATTTCACACGTTCAAGTCACAGAGAGTTATTCGTTCCCTTACGGGAAGCAAGGGAAGTCATGGCTGCCCAACACACCTCACCTTTAACTCCCCATGTGAAGCACATACTTCTGCACATGTTTCTCCAATATGACATGGTCCCTTTAACTACCCTTCTTCTCCCCCATGGAACCACAGATAACCCACCAACATCGCTAAAAAAAAACCTTCCAAGGAACCCACTGTAGGCAGACCTGTGTTCCCATAAGTCGCTCTGCCCCAAGAGGACTCTTCTTCATTCCAAGCCAAAATTAAGTCCTTCGCTTTGCTGCAAAATCCACTGGGTTCCAATTACAAACATGGTTGACTCCAATTGAAGACTGGAAAGAGCCTTTTGACAGCAGGAGCTTATTCCACAGCAGAATAATGCACTTCAGAAGGTGATAGACTCCCTTTTACTGCAAGTTTCTAAGGCGGAAGCTGTCTGGCCTCCTATCAGGGGGATGCTGTTGCAGCCGAATTCGCCGCTCAGCCACAGGGGTTGAGCTGGATGACCTTTGGGATCCTTCCCAATACTATGATTCTATGCCCTTTACCCCATGAGCTCACTCTCGCAGACAACCAATCCGGACACGTTTCATACTTCCTCCCTCACTGACTGAGCCCCCCTCCCTACACACATCCCAAGGGAGCATCTTCCTCGAAACCTCCTCCTCCACCAAATGGAGCCAGTGGTAGGGTTACCATATGTCCTCCTTTTCCAGGACACGTCTTCTTTTTCACAGGTGTATAAAATAAGAGTCATCACAGCGTTCCATGGTTAAAAGCGGAAGTTGGCAAATGTGTCCCTTTTTTTATCTTCAACATTTAATAATAATAATAATAATTTATTATTTATACCACGCCCATCTGGCTGGGCTTCCGCAACCACTCTGGGCAGCTTCCAACCATATATTAAAATACTGTAATCCATCAAACATTAAAAACTTCCCTAAACAGGGCTGCCTTCAGATGTCTTCTAAAAGTCTGGTAGTTGTTGTTCTCTTTGGCATCTGGTGGGAGGGCGTTCCAGAGGGCGGGCGCCACTACCAAGAAGGCCCTCTGCCTGGTTCCCTGTAACTTGGTTTCTCGCAGCAAGGGAACCTCCAGAAGGCCCTCAGCGCTGGACCTCAGCGTCCGGGCAGAATGATGGGGATGGAGACGCTCCTTCAGAGCAGAGGCACTCAGATTATGAGCTCTGGACTAGGACCAGGGTTCAAATCCCCATTCGGTCAGGAAGCTCACTGGGTATATGACCTTGGGGGCCAGCGGCAGCCTCTCAGCCTGACCTACCTCACAGAGTTGTTGTTGTGGGGGTTCAACGGAAAGTGTGGGAGGGTGAAGGGGAGGAGCCATGCAGATTACTTTGAGCTCTTTGGCAGGAAATTAATGCAATAAACAAATAATTTTTTTATTATTATTAATGCTCCCCCTCATTAGTCCTCTCTCATGCAACCAGCCCCCATGGGTGGCACAGGAGGCCCCTCCCTCACTCCACCCCCCCATCTCTTTCCCCACATTGTTGTTGTTGTTTATAGTCGTTTAGTCGTGTCCGACTCCTTGTGACCTCATGGTCCAGAGCACGCCAGACACTCCTGTCTTCCACTGCCTCCCGCAGTTTGGTCAAACTCATGCTGGTAGCTTTGAGAACACTGTCCCACCATCTCGTCCTCTGTCGTCCCCTTCTCCTTGTGCCCTCCATCTTTCCCAACATCAGGGTCTTTTCCAGGGAGTCTTCTCTTCTCATGAGGTGGCCAAAGTCTTGGAGCCTCAGCGTCAGGATCTGTCCTTCCAGTGAGCACTCAGGGCTGATTTCCTTCAGAATGGTTGGATTTCCCCACATTGGGACCCCCTAACTCTAATCAAAAAGCCCCCTCCCCCCAAGCAGCCCAGCCCTCCCACTGGCCACCTCTTCACTCAGATGCCCCTCATTAGCTCCTCCCCTCTGGCAAACCCCGCCCCTTCCTCACGGCTCCTCCCCTCCTGACTCCGCCCCCTTCCCTCACGGCTCCGCCCCTCCTCCCTCAAGGTGCCCCGCCCCCTTCCCCTCACGGCTCCTCCTCCCTGCCGGCCGCTACCTTTGAAGAAGTCGTTGGCCTGCGTCTTGAGGGCCTCGGCCCGCTCCAGCGCCCCCGGCTCGCCCTCCTGAGGCGGCCGCCCGGAGCTCCCTCCGCCGCCGTTCTCCGCCCGCTCTCCCTCCGCCATCGCCGCCGGGCCGTAAAGCGAGCCGCCCTGACAACCAGCGAGCCAAGGGAGGAGGGGGAGAGAGAGCCCACCAGCCGTCAAGCGCGGCGGTCGCAAACAGGCACCTAGCGGGAAAAGAGCGCGGAGCGGGGGGCGGAGCCGGCGGGGGGGACGTCACTTGACTGACGTGCGGAGGAAAAGGCTTGGCGCCCATGCGCAGAACCGAAGCTGGGAGGAATCCTGGTGGTTTCCCTTCTCTCGCGTCGAGGAGGCGGGGCCTGAGCGACGCGCCCGACCACAGAGAGGGGAGCGGAGGGGATTCCTGCCTCAAAACCCCGGCCTAGAGCGTCCTCCAGGGCGAATGGAGGCGGAGCCAGCGCCGTGATAGGCCGGCAGCCTAAGAAGGAGGCGTTACGCGATTGGCTGCGGCGGTGCCCGGAGAGCCACGATTGGTTGCTTTGTTAGGATAGGCCGGCTTCGAGAGAGAGGTGGAATGTCATTGGCCCGTGCCTATTCGCAGCTGGCAGGGGACGGCCTGTCGTCCTCTGAGCGCGTCACTTGCGTTGGGAAACAGCGGAGGGGGAGGATCAGTGCAAAGAGGGAGATCCTGTGGAGCGAGGCTGATGCATCCGGGGGAATCTAAATCATAAATCCGACGCTGTTTTTTTATTGAAGAAAACCTTCGTCCTAAAGGAATCCAGAGCAGCGTACAAAATAATAATAATAATAATAATAATAATAATAATAATAATATCTTTATTGTCATTGCCCCCTCTCGGGGACAACGAAATTACAATGAATTACAACGAAATATTATGTATTGTGTTGCTGCATTGTAATTATAGCAATATATTCGGATCATTTTTAATATTATATATAAATATTATATTTAGGTATATATCTATTAATATATTCGATATCAATATTTATATATTATATAGATATAGATATCTAATATATATTAATATTAAGTTGTTGTCGTTTAGTCGTGTCCGACTCTTCGTGACCCCCTGGACCAGAGCACGCCAGGCACTTCTGTCTTCCACTGCCTCCCGCAGTTTGGTCAAACTCATGCTGGTAGCTTTGAGAACACTGTCCAACCATCTCGTCCTCTGCCGTCCCCTTCTCCTTGTGCCCTCCATCTTTCCCAACATCAGGGTCTTTTCCAGGGAGTCTTCCCTTCTCAGGAGGTGGCCAAAGTATTGGAGCCTCAGCTTCAGGATCTGTCCTTCCAGTGAGCACTCAGGGCTGGTTTCCTTCAGAATGGATACGTTTGATCTTCTTGCAGTCCATGGGACTGCCTTTGAAAATGATTTGGAAGCTTCAGTTGGTCCAAAATGCAGCAAAATAATCCACTCTGTCATTGGCACTGGCTGCCAGCCCAGTTCAAAGCAATGTACTGGTCAAATTGGGCATGGGCAAAGTGTAAAAAAATGGAAGTGGGTGGCGCTGTGGGTTAAACCACAGAGCCTAGGGCTTGCTAATCAGAAGGTCGGAGGTTCAAATCCCCGTGACAGGGTGAGCTCCCGTTGCTCGGTCCCTGCTCCTGCCCACCGTGCAGTTCGAAAGGACGTCAAAGTGCAAGTAGATAAATAGGTATCGCTCCGGCGGGAAGGTAAACGGCGTTTCCATGCACTGCTCTGGTTTGCCAGAAGCGGCTTAGTCCTGCTGGCCACATGACCCGGAAGCTGTATGCCAGCTCCCTCGGCCAGTAAAACGAGATGAGCCCCGCAACCCCAGAGTCGTCCGCGACTGGACCCAATGGTCAGGGGTCCCTTTACCTTGTTAAAGTGTAAAAAAATGGGCATGGCCAAAAAGGTCATTTTTTGAGATGCAGGGCAAAGGAAAGCCTTTTGGCTCAGTATAACAGCAGGGAACCTGTGGAAGCAGTCTGTTTTTTATATGTATTGTTACACGCCACGCCAATCTCCAAGCGGTGAGAGATTTCATGGGCGCTTACTTGGGGTTCATGTTTCCTTTGGAAATGAGGCAAAGCAGAGATTGTGGTGTCATTATTATATATGGTTTAGGTTGGAATCCATCTGCTGGGAGTCAATGAAACAGTGTGCATTGGAGGAGGGGTGAAGTCAGACCATTGGAGAGTTACAGCACCTGCTCTAGCTACAAAAAGCAATGCAGGAGAGACATGTTTTGTTGCAGCTGGGGCAGATAATGGCGTCTGGTTGTGCTGATGTAGGGGTATCATGGTGTAACTTCTTTCTGTGTTCCTCCCAGTGGTCATATGGTTTATTTACACATATATACAATCTCAGCCTATGATGGAGGGGCTCAAAACATTACACTCCAAGAGGCTCCTGCTTCTCCCATGGCCAGAGTTTTGGATGCCGGCAGAAATCAGTCATGGATGCCCTGTCTCTCTGCTTCAGCTTGCTGCATTGAACAGGCTGCCAGCATTTTCTCCTGGAACATGCCACAGCTGACCGACATCCTAAAAACTCCAAACGCTTCTGTCTCTGCCCACCAGCTCAGAGCTCAGGGCGGGGCGCCACCCATCTGCCACAAGGTTCCCACTTTCTTAATGCTTGATTAATTACCAGGAATTGAGGGGGACCTGGCACCCCCGGCTCACGCACAAGAATGTGAAATGTCACCACACTCTGCAGTCGGGACAGCTAAACCAACTGCACTGTGAGAAATGCCAGCCCAGGCTAGTAGTTTAATGGAAGGGGGGCAGCTGAAATGCACCCACAGTGAAGTTTAATGGAAGGGTGAGGACACCTTGGCCTTGCAAGTTGCTCAGGTGGGTGGGGGTTTGGCAAAAGGGAGTAGGTCTGGTTGGTGGGCAGACAGGGAGCAAGGGCAGAGTCCCTAATATGCTAGATGATACACAGTGGTACCTTGGTTCTCAAACGCCTTGGTACTCAAACAACTTGGAACCCAAACACTGCAAACCCGGAAGTGTTCCAGTTTGCAAACTTTTTTTGGAAGCTGAACGTGCTCTGGTTTGAGTGTTATGCTTCCGATTTGAGTGTTACGCTGAGGTCTCTCTGATTTTGCTATTTATTTTGCTTTCTCGTTTTTGCAGTTTTTTGTTTTGTTTTTGTGGCTGTGTAGAACCCAGTTCAGCTACTGATTGACTGATTGTGTGACTGCAGTACATTGTTCTGCCCGGACACGGAGGTCCAGCGCCAAGGGTTCCCTTGCTGCGAGAAGCCAAGTTACAGGGTACCAGGCAGAGGGCCTTCTCGGTAGTGGCACCCGCCCTGTGGAACAAAGACATCCCTGTTTAGGGAAGCGTTTAATGCAGTGTTTCCCAACCGGTGTTCCGCGGCACACGAGTGTGCCGCGGAACGTTGCCTTGTGTTCCGTGGGAGGGAGGCGGGCGGGGGGGCGGCGGCGCGCGCGCGCGGGGCGGCGGGCGGGCTCCCTCCCGCATCCCATCGCCGCTCGCTTCGGCCGGCCTACTGGAGCGAGTGGCGATGGGGGGGGGCTCGCTCGCCGCCCCGCGTGTGCTCGCCGCCGCGCCCCGCCTCTCGCCGCCCGAGTCCCCGCCTCCCTCCCACGGAACACCAGCCTACCTCCGTGTGCCTTTGCCCAAAAAAGGTTGGGAAACACTGGTTTAATGTTTAATACGTTATTGTATTTTAGTGTTCTGTTGGAAGCCTCCCAGAGTGGCTGGGGAAACCCAGCCAGATGGGTAGGGTATAAATAAATAAATAAATAAATAAATACATTGTTTATTGCTTTCATTTTATGGATCAATGGTCTCGTTAGATAGTAAAATTCATGTTAAAATATGGCTGTTTTAGGGGTTGTTTATAAAAGTCTGGAACGGATTAATTCGTTTTGCATTACGTTCTATGGGAAAGCGCGCCTTGGTTTTGGACTTCTGGAATGGATTAAGTTTCAGAATCAAGGTACCACTGCATAGCAGTCACATAGAAGAGGGAACGAGCTTGTCTCCTCTTCCTCTGGAGGGTAGGACTCGAACCCATGGCTTCAAGTTCCAAGAAAGGAGATTCCGACTAAACCTCAGGAAGAACATTCTGACAGCAAGAGCTGTTTGACAGTGGAAAAGTATCCCTCGGGAAGGTTGTGGACTGTCCTTCCTTGGAGGTTTTTGAGCAGAGGTTGGACGGCCATCTGTCATGGATGCTTTAGCTGAGATTCCTGCATTGCAGGGGGTTGGACTAGATGACCCTTAGGGTCCCTTCCAACTCTACAATTCTATGTTTCCTTAGAAGAACCTCTTTCAAAACAGTACTGGCTGGGTTGTATGCTGCAGCCAGACACTCTCAAGGTCAGGATCAACCCCCCAGTCCCCACTGCATTCAATGACAGTTGCTCTGGCTCAGTCTCCAATGACCCAGTGACTCATTTCCCTTGCGCTGCCTTCCCAGAGCAGGATTTAGATCTGAGCCAGACACGAGCCGTGCAGTTACAGAATGTCAAAGCAGACTTCCACAGAGTCCCGCACGCCAGCCCCGCCCCAAAGGGCTAGCGACGGCTTCTGCATCTGTTTATGGTAACGTCATACTTGGAAAATTATGCATCATCCTGCTAGCGTGTGCTGTGTGTTGAAAACTGTGGTGGAATATGGGATAGACGGTGAGAATGCCATATGTTTAACCACAGATCCTACCCCTGCCCCACCCCGTGGTACGCAGGCTGAGACCCTCCCTGCCCGCAAACTGTCTCACCAAAGTGGTGCATGCTCTAGTTATCTCCCGCTTGGACTCCTGCAATGTGCTCTCTGTGGGGCTACCTTTGGAGGTGACCCGGAAACTGCAATTAATCCAGAATGCGGCAGCTAGACTGGTGACTGGGAGTGGCCGCTGGGACCACATAACACCGGTCCTGAAAGATCTTCATTGTCTCCCAGTACATTTCTGAGCACAATTCAAAGTGTTGGTGCTGACCTCTAAAGCCCTCAATGGCCTCGGTGCAGTATACCTGAAGGAGCGTCTCCACCCCAGACACTGAGGTCCAGCTCCGAGGGCCTTCTGGCTGTTCCCTCGCTGCAAGAAGCGAGGTTACAGGGAACCAAGTAGAGGGCCTTCTCGGTAGTGGCGCCTGCCCTGTGGAATGCCCTCCCATCAGATGTCAAGGCAATAAACAACTACAGTGGTACCTCGGGTTACATACACTTCAGGTTACATACGCTTCAGGCTACAGACTCCGCAAACCCAGAAATATTACCTCGGGTTAAGAACTTTATTTCAGAATGAGAACAGAAATCGTGCTCCGGTGGCGCGGCAGCAGCGGGAGGCCCCATTAGCTAAAGTGGTGCTTCAGGTTAACAAGTTTCAGGTTAAGAACGGACCTCCGGAACGAATTAAGTACTTAACCCGAGGTACCACTGTATTTTACTTTTAAAAGACAACTGAAGGCGGCCCTGTTTAGGGAAGTTTTTAATGTCTGATGCTGTATTGTTTTTAATATTTGGTTGGAAGCCACCCAGAGTGGCTGGGGAAACCCAGCCAGATGGGTGGGGCATAAATAATAAATTTTTATTCTTATTCTTATAGCTATCCATGTTAATGCTTATCTATTTTGTGAATTTAAATCAGAGGTTGGCAAACTGGCTCCTGTAAAAGGCTTTCACTGGTGCCCAAGTGAAAGCTATCCATCTCTCTATCCACACACACACACACACACACACACACACACACGTATGTATCCAGTCCTCCTAGAAAGTTATGGAGCAAAATGTGCTGGCAGCTTTTAAGCGATTTCGGTGAACTGCAAGTGTATTCTTGGTACTCTTTCTGTGCCAAGGAATGTTTCCTGTCGCTACTAGACGGCAACACCTTTAATGTGTGCACATAAAACCAATATTGTGTGGCCCAGGTTCCACACAGTCAGGATCAGGAGGGCACAGTTGACTTCTCGCGGTAAGCGTAAGGTTGCCAGGGATGGTTCTCTCTTAATTTTGTGTTATGCCCACATACGCAACCAGCAGCCAGAGTGTGTTATGCCTCATCGCCATTGCAGAAATTTTGTGACTGGCACCCCAGAACTCTCAAAATGTGCCCAAAGGTTGGTGGACTTCCATTTCTACGATCCGGCCTTTCGATCAAACAATCTCTAAGGTACTTGCAACAGATTATATGCAGTACTAAACAATCAACTTGTATCTTGCTTGCTATTAGTGCAGAATTTGAGAAAAAGCAAGCAAACGAATTCTTTAGTTTTACGCTGTTAAAATGTTGAAAAAGTTAAAACGATTTTATTCTTCTTTCACTTTTTATGATTCAATGCACACAGTGACTTGCGATCTCGATCACACGCAGTCTGTAGTCCGCTGGCGGTAGGAGTACAATATGGGCATGTCTTTCAGTTAACAGCTTACATTAAAAACCTGACAGGACCAAACTATCGAAGGCTTTTCACCAAAGCCAGACTAAACGTCTTTCCTTCTGCAGTGTTGGATGGCAGGTTGAGAGGAGTTCCCTACCAGGACAGACTTTGCTCGTGTGCTCAAGACATTGATTCCATAAAACATATTTTGTTGCACTGTGCAAAATATGAGCAAGCCAGGGCTGAACTGATACTACCCTTGCTGGTACCTTTCCCAGGAAAATCAGATGCTCACTATGTCAGGTTCCTATTGGAAGACCGGACAAATGCTAGAACATTAGCAGTGGCAAAGTCTTTATCGGTGGTTGCAAGAACCAATGATCCCTATATTCAGAACAAAATGCTTGTTTAACCTGGAGGTAGGCTGTCTGAATTGTGCATTGCTTTGTAACAATTTGTTGGGTCTCTGGACCGTAATAAAGATTGTTGTTGTTGTTTTATGATTCATATCATATACTACTTACGATGGGTCTTCTTCCAAGCTATTAAAAACTGCAAGACTGACACTCTGATCGTTTGTTTTCACAGCACATGTACCTGTTCAGAAATGCTGAATTGAGCCACGAGACAGAGCGTCCCTAGCCAGCAACAACTTGAAATCACGAATGTGAACTGCTCAATTGTAATTCATGAAAACTAAGGGTAAACGCTATCAATTGCAGATTGAACCAGGATAACGGATTCTTATCACACGCCCATGGCTTAATTGGCAAGCCAATGCTAAGATGGGTGTGTTATCAAAGATTCTGCGAATGATCACTATCTAAATGTACTTTCTGGATTTCATTTCACTCCCTCGCCATTCCCAATCCACACCTGCCCAAAAAACAATGTGTATGCCAGCAGGCCAGGATAACACTGATGTACTGTAGTCTACAAAAGCTCGTACCATAACGAAGAAGTATTTTAAAGTACAGCTACATTATTGGCTGTTGTTTCCTCCCACCCTGAAATAGAGACCCCCTCTGGAAATAATTCAAAGGGGTCATCATAATTATGAAAGAAGTGCCTGAAGTGTAAATATGAGAAGCTGTTTAGCGCATGTCTAAAATGACATCCCCAAAAATGCTAATTCTAATTTTCCTGTGTGGTTGGTTTCAAAGTTTTGGAATGTTATGGGCCAATTCTTTAATGGGTCATGACCCAGACCCATCGCTCTCAACCTGCCCCCCTCCTCCTTGAAGCGGCTTGCTCAACTGGCACTCGTCCCTTATCATTCGGTAAACCATTTTTTGTGTGTGGGGAAAAAAGACACACAGAGACTGTCCTGTATGTTACCAGACGTATTTTATGTTTCACAACAGCGATAGATACAGACGAGGCAGGGGGCAAATCTGATCCCGCCACAGAGAGGAAAAAAATTAACCACACACAAGGGTAGAGGGAACAATATATAGATTTCTTCTTTTCTTAAAAAAAAATTATATATAAACAAATCCCCAAAGCCTTTTCAGACGCTGAAGCCTGCTACAATGTGCTCCCCTCTGAAGGACCTCTTCCTACACCCCCTTGTCATAGCCAGTCAGCACATCCGGCAATAGGCTTGAGTACCGATTTCATGGCCCACGCAGACTGACCTGCCAGTCAGCTGCGGGTTCCTGCTGGGTTATCACCGTGCCTCAAAAAATGCCAGACTGACCGCTTCCTGACCAAGAGCAGCAGGGACTCATTGGGAGTGGCACCGCTCAGTTCTCCTCCGGCCATAGGAAACGCCGCCTTGGTTTTGGCGTAAAGTCAAAGCTTGCTGGCATTCTCAACCCTGGAGGATGCGTTTTGTAGCTGGCTTAAGTTCTACTAAATGGACGGGCCCGAGTTCGGTTAACAACGGATGCAACCCCAGGTAAAGGAGCTTTAAGCACCGTGGGCCTCAGTTTTCAAGTCTGCAAGGCCCTGACCTTCTCAAAGATTTCAGTTCTGCGATTCCCCACCACCACCAACCGAAAGCTCTCTTCCTTCAGGGAATCCTCTCCACGTCGCCCACGATTCTGCTTCTACGTCCCAAGGCATGTGATCAACGCCACGCACGGCCCCGATCAGAACTCGTGGGCCTCGTTATCGCCGAAGCTGAACCAAGTGTGCCTCAGAAGAGGCGCACTATGCGCTACTGGTGCAGGGGGGCGGTCAGAACTGGCAGGCAGGTTTTCATTCAGGAATGCTTGTCCTCTTATTATCGCTTTCTCTGAGGGGCCTTTCAGAAGGCGGTTCCTCAGGAGACAGTTTGAACGCCACTGAATTTTCCATTCCGTGCTGGCCGGCCATGACAAACGCTGGGGCAGGGAGCAATGTGCGTGTGTAAGCGTGGGGAGGGGAGGCGGTTGTGTCTCTTGCAGAAGTGTGCATTGTTGCGCCGCGGCAAAACGCGGCGGGTTCTCCTTCGAGGGTTTCCCGGCAAGATGGCTGGGCCCACGCACGCCACGACTGGCCACGGGGAGGTAACCAGCGCAACAGTTACAGGGAGGGAGGGAAGGGGGCCACAGCCTCTGAGCGGCCCAGCCGCCCCTTCCGCGAACCGGAGGGGTGGAGCACCGGGGCCTCTCCAGCGGTTTTGCAGCTGCCGCTGGAGACAGGGCGTGGCGGTCTTTGGGTACAGGGTCGCCTTCATCGGGCTGCACGGCGGCAGCGATGGACGATTCAGCAAGGGCACACCCTTCCCGGGTGGCCAGGCCTGGACCCTGAAAAGGCGCTCGTGGCGTTGAGTTACACAGAAGGCAGAATTCAAGCACGAGCCGCCTCTTGCTGTCCCGGCCCTGTGATCGCAGTTGAGTTACAGGGCATCATACGAAGCCACCCTAGCGTTACCAACACAGGCTGGCAGCTTCCTCCAGCATGCAGTTTCCCCCTGCTGCAACCTGCAGGCACGTCCCTGGCGACCTGCCAAAATTCTGCCTTCTGCGCGGGCTTTAAAGCCTTGCCGGCTCTTTGGCTGGCAGCTGCTGCCTGGCGAAACCCCCTTGAGTGTGCGTGCGTGAGACACAGACGGAGGGACAAGGAAGTGAGCTGAGCACCACGGCACTTGGGTATGGCTACCCGTTGCCAATACGAGGTCAGAGAGCTGAGGGAGGGCGGAGGAGCCGGGCTTGCAGCCATCGCAGGTGGAAGGGAGGCGTGAAGAGAGCACCACGGCCACAGCGTGGCCTTCAAAGAACCGCCGCCGGGGACGGGACGTCACAGCTTTTGCGTGTATAGTTTAGCACCTCATGCGTGGTCCGCATGGCACGTCCCCGGGGGAAGGAGGGGGTGGCCCGGGCTTGCCTCGCCAGGAATGCCACTGAGTGGGCGAGGAAGCCGCCCTGTAGGAAAACGACAGCGGATTGGGGATTGAGGTTTTGTGGAACGAGTGCTGGTCACAGGAACGATAGAGACACAACCCCTCTTGCCCTCCTTTTCTTTTCCCCCCTTCCCTCTACAAAAGTAGGACTTGTTAAAATTCGAAGGAGGGGGCAGAGGGCGCAGCGCCAGGCTTTGGGGGCGGACGAGGAAATTAAAAAAAAACAACAGCTACAACCCTACCAGAACGACGACATTAATCGTAATAAAAAGGGTGGTGCCATAGTCGTTTCACCAAAGTCTCTTGGAAAAAAGGAACACAACGAAAACAGGTTAAGGGAGGGAGGGGAAAACGACGAGGGGTCAGGAATCAGAAGAACAACAATTAGAACCATCGCAATAATTAAAAGGAGAAAAGATAGACGCAACATCCTGTGTTCTTCACCCGGCTTGGGAATTCTATTGTTCTGTGCGTGTGGTCAACTGCGGCTTTCGGAGGAAAGAGCTGCCTGGGCCAAACGAGGCCCGTCGTTGTGAGATTGCGCATGCTTGTGTGCAGGTATCGGTGTGTTTTGTGTCTCTCTACACGTGTGTGTGTGTGTATATGCGATATCTATGTATATACGTGTGCGTGTGTGTCTCTGTGCGTGCGTTTTGCTCGCAATGAAATTGAACAGTCTGCGTTGCTAGATCTCGGTGCCTTACGTCTGCAACTCCTACCCACCTCTCCACTCCCGCCACTGCCACACCAACCTCCCTGCTTGGAAGTTGGCGTGAGGTTTGTGCGCGGGGAGAGGAAGGGGTGTTTGGGAACAGGGAGGCAGTTGCGTAGGGGGCGGTTTCCTCCCCAACCGCCTCTTTCCCCTTGCTCGGGGGGCAGACCCGGGGGAAACGGCAGCCCGTTTCCCCCCCCACCCCCCATTCTCCCCGTGCCACTCACGGTTGCCCTCACCAACGCGGAAGATATCGGAGCGGGTTGGGCGTTTTGTTTTTCCCCTCTCCCCCCCCCCGTATGATGTGTGTGTTTATCTACGTATCGGACGCTCGCTCGCTCTTTTTTTTTTGGTGCTGGTGTAACGAGAAGGCACAGGTGAATGGCGGACGAGGCAAAAGTGGTTTCGGGGGCAGCTATTCGTCCCGCTCAGACTGCAATTCTCAATGCGGCTCGTCAAGAAAAGAAAGAGAGAGAGAAAGAGAGAGAGAGAGAGAGAGAGTGCACTCTTTTGACTCCCCACCCGCCTCGGTGACAAGGGTCCCGATCCTGGCATCGCAGGCGTTCTTGCAAAACGGGCATCACCCCAGCTGGGATGGAAGCAGGGGTCCCTGCCAAATACTTGCCAGTCTAAATCAAACTTTCTGAATTAACCCCTACCCCTCCGCCTCTTCCTGGGGTGGGTCAGTGAAAGATCTGCATGCAGAGGCTGACCCCAGGGGACCCGCTATGTCCCAAATCTCCTTTTCCTCTCTGTAGGGCAGGGGTCGGCAAGGTGTACCTTGCCTGGGCCGGTTTACTCCAGCGGAGATCCCTCCATGGGCCGGATCGCGCCTGCAATTTTCAGCATCTGCGCAGACGCGATTTTCGGCGTCTGTGCATGTGCAGACGTGATTTCCGGCGCCGTGAAAGCAAGTCTCTGTGGTGCGCCAGTTTAGCGCAGCACGCGGGGACTCGCCGAGCGGGCGGCTTGGTTCGTGGGCCAGTTAAATGATCCCCGTGGGCCTGCTTGTGGCCCACCGGCCTTAGGTTGCTGACCCCTGCTGTAGGGCCTCCAGCCCACTCCTACCTCTGAGTGGGCTCCCAGGATTTGCCTTGGGATCTTGAAGGAATGAGGCATGCGGCAGAAAGAGAAGGGAAAGCTTTTTTGGGGGGTGGGGGTGTCGAGAGAGCGGCTCTCTCCCTGGAAAACTGCTACGCCCTCAGCTGAGTCAGGCTGTGAGCCAGGCTGGCATACACAAACACACACGTACAGACACAGACGGCCGTGCAAAACACGGACTTGCACGGTCTCCTACGCTCCTGTTTTCACATCCGAGGGCTCTAGACTGCAGGGACGGGGAAGTGAGCTGCAGTGATTAAGCCTGGCTTGGGACCGGGTCTAAAACCCAATTAAAATTTAAAAAAACAGACACGAAACTCCTAAAAGTTGTGGTTAAAGTAACGGCGTCAAGGGCTAAGCAACTGAATTGTCAGGGGGGTTTTTTTGAAAGAAAAAAGAAAGAAGGAAAAGAGAAAAGAGGTTTTTGTTTTTAAATTGGAGACTACTGGGAAAATTTCCCCACCACACGGGCTTTCCACTAGGCGGCCGCCAGCATTCCTGTGGGAAAAGGGTTCCTGTGATTTTAAGAATGGTGTCGATGGGGGGAATCCCAGCTAGTGAGGCTTCCCCAACCGGTCAAGGGTTAAGGAAGCTGCACCTGCCAATATTCTCTTTTCTGGGTAATAATTAAAGAGGCAGAGAAAGCCCCATCCCTCCTAAAATGTTTAGCAACCCTACTATGAGCGCCAGCTAACACTACGGTGGCCTTTTATACCAAAAGGGTATAAAAGAGGTAAGGCAATTCAATCTTAGGCGACGTTTGCTAGTGCAGGAATTATGCAAGGTTTCGAGTTACGCAGAACTCTTCCTCTTTGGGCAGAATGGAAAAGTAGCTCATTTTTAAGCGCGAAAACAGGAAAATTGGTGGCGAATGCGAGCGTTTGCGTCGCTTCAAGTCACGGGGTTTTGCGGAGTCTTACCACAAAACTTCTGGCTTATTTTATTTTTCGCAGCAGCCAAGAATGACCGACCTTTCCATGCTGACAGCGCATGATGCAACTAAGCTGCAATCCCAGGCATGCTAACCTAGAAGCAAAGTAAGCCCAGTGAGCACCATGGGGGCTTACTTCTGAGTAAACGTGCAAGATCAGGCTGTTTTTTAAAAAAAGCAAGAGTGAAGGGTGGAATCTCAGTCCTGTACACAGCTACTCAGAAGTTAAGTCTCAACGTGTAAACGCGTTCAGGATCAGGGGGCCAAAAAACACGAGAAAGAGGGAGGTTTCCTCTTTCAAATGTCCTTTTGTCCGCCCTGTTTTAAGTAGAACTTATTGGCAAAAATGCCATTTCCTGGCAACCTATATTTAGGCTGATTGCAGTTCAAATTCACTTTGTTTAGGAACCAATGTGATCTTTGTGGCGAGTTCCCAATCCTATTTTTTTTAAAAATAGGGCAGCCTCCCCACCCCACTTCAAATTCAGGAACTTTCTTAAGATTGTCTTTAAAAGTTTCAAGATTGTGAAAGCAACATCTAGGCTCCTTAAACTTTCCTATTAGAATTTCAAAATCATCATTCACTGCCCAGCTACCTGTGGCTATTGTGAGGGTAGAAACCTACCATTTTCGGTGCCAAGGTTTGTGAGAGTGGGGTGGGGGAGGGGAGTGTCCTGCACAGGTCCCACCCATTTTTAGGATTCAACAAACTTCCCCCCCACCCAAAAAAGCAACCCAACCACCCCTAAGTAGTGACAAAGTGCGGAGGGGCGGGGGAGGAAGGACTTCTTAAAAATTAGAAATATATCTGGTGAGGCAGGAGCAAGATATAGAATCCCATCTCTTTTTTGGAAAAAAATAATAGGGTGATTTTTTTTTTGTTTTTAAGAAGAAAATATTTCTCTGCTCCCTGTACAATACGTTCAAGTTTTTAGACCTTTTAAAACTTGTGGTCGCTCGACCACCAGAAACATTTCGGCCTCTTTTTATAAGCGTAAACAGACCTTGAAAGCGGGTCGAAAAATTCGGCCGGAGCACCATGGTTACCTTCCTCTCCTCTGGGAGAAATCCATTTCCATCTCTTTTAAGTTTTGGGCCACTTCCGGGGGAAAAAATCGGGAACAAGGGGGCTGGGGCGCTTGAATAACACCCTACCCTGGCCAAAACTGTCTACCCCAGAAGTGCTCCCGGATCTCTTTCATGAGGCAAGAGCTATGGGGAGGTAAATGAGTACGGCGCTGTCGCCAAAGAGGCTCACCTGAAGGATTCTGGGACATAAGAGAGGCAAGAGCAGTGATTCAGGTGCTCCCTCCCTAAGTCTTGGCGGTGCAAGACCAAGCCCAGTGCCGCCCAACCCTAAAGTTTGCCTCCAGTGTTTGGGTGGTCCCAGTTCCTTCTGGAATGGGTGAACTGGTGATGGAAGCCAGCAGGAGGGTCACAGCGGAGGGGCGGCTTCCTTCACGTTCAGGCGCCGCCCTGCCTCCCTCGTTTCTCAGGGGAGAGCGGTACCCCCGTCTTCAACCCCTGACCATCCCTTTGCCCCGACTCTCCTCTCAATTTGGGGGATTTGACAGAACGGTGTCTTCCCGCGTGAATATGGGCCCCCAACTCCTTTCCTTCCACCCCACTTCTGCTTCCCATCTCAGGAAAAGAGGATATATAAGCACCAATATTTTGGGGGGGGAGCTGGTTTGGAGTGGGGGGGACAGTCCCTATGAACGCAGGCTCCTAAATTCGGCTAAGCCTTCCTCCCTCGCCGTCTCCGGAAGGGAGAGGCTGCCCGATGAGGACAGGACTGAGGTAGGAAGAGTTCAAAGGACGCCAGCGGAGATTTGGGGGTGGGGGGAGGCAAAGAGAGAGAGAGAGAGCAGGGCGTTTGGGTGGGGGGGACGGTTGGAAGAGGAGGAGGGGAGGGAAAGGAGGGACCCCCCTCCCCTCCTCTGCCTCTCATGGGTGATTTCGGGTGGGGTTTGGTTCTGTTTTTGTCCCATCTGCGGAGAAGGAGTGTGGCGTGAAGGTTTTGCGGCGGCGATGGCAGTTGGGGGGGCCACCACCTCAGGTGGCCTGGTCCAGTTCCACCAGGAGCTCCTCTCCCAGCTGGAAATGCTGGCCACTCTGCACCGAGGCCTCGTCCTCACCGTCAAACAGGGCCAGCTGAGAGAGCGCTGGTCCGTCCACCACAAAGGGCAGCATGTCCCCCAGGAGGCCTGGAGAGGAAGGAGGGAGACCCAGACAGGGAGAGAGAAAAGGCCAGGAGTCAGGAGAGAGGAGGGCGGTTTTTGTCCGTTTGGGAGGCACCTGGCCCACGCGCCCCCCTCAGCACAAGGGTATCCGCTCACCGAACTCCCCCCCTTTCCAAATCTGCTCTGGAGGGTTGGAGGAACCCCAAGAACAGATTTCGGGGGGCATGAGGGGGGAGGAGAAGACAGAAAGCCATGCTGTGTGAGCGGAAACCCGTTGTTGTTTTTAAAAAGATGTGGTCTTCTGAAGGTATTGGGGTGCTGACTTGAATGAAATAATAATAATAATAATAATAATAATAATAATAATAATAATAATAATAATAATAATAATTTTATATCCCGCCCTCCCCAGCCGAAGCCGGGCTCAGGGCGGCTAACAACAATAAAATAGTACAACATTCTAAAATCATTTCATTTTAAAATTAATTCAACTCAAACTGATGGCAACCATTGGGCTAAAGTTCTGTGAAGATTGCCAAAGGAGGGAGTCAGGCTGTGCCTTGGCCAAAGGCCTGGTGGAACAGCTCTGTCTTGCAGGTCCTGTGGAAAGATGTCAAGTCCCGCAGGGCCCTAGTCTCTTGTGACAGAGCGTTCCACCAGATCGGGGCCACAACCGAAAAAGCCCTGGCTCTGGTTGAGGCCAGCCTAACCTCCCTGTGGCCTGGGACCTTCAGGATGTTTTTGTTTGAAGACCGTAAGTTCCTCTGGGGGACATACATATTGGGGGGCCCAAGTAAGCGCCACCCACATAATCGACTGCAGGACATGGCGTGCACACATCATTTGATTGGCAGTGTCCTTCAACTTTGGGAGAGCCCGCCCCCCCTCAAATATTTTATTGCTTCACCCCATCAGAACTGCACAATACTCACCCATCGGCTCCTCCAGCGACAGAAGCTTCTTGCCCAGGGACATGGTGCCCCCAAAACCCCGCTCGGACCTGGCATCCAAACATTCTTCCACACTCAGCAGGAAACCCTGGGGCAGGGGGGCACAGGAAGCTTAGGTCAAGCCAGGCCACTGGTCCATCTGGGTGGGCGGGCAGGCAGGCGGTCCGCCTGCTGGCCACATGGTGTTATTGTGGCATCGTGTAAAAAGTGCTTTGAAATCCCAGAGTTGGGTCTTCAAAGCACCTTGAAAGGGAATGGATCCTCCCCCTACTTTTGCAGAGGGGTCCATGGATCCCCTTGCTGAAACAGTGGTGTAAAAATCCTCTGTTTCAGCTGGAGGTTCTGATGCACCCCTGATTTTGAGAGGAGTGTGTCTCAGAATTGCATGCACAAAGGCAGTACAGTGGTACCTTGGGTTACATACGCTTCAGGTTACAGACTCTGCTAGCCCAGAAATAGTGCTTCAGGTTAAGAACAGAAATCGTGCTTTGGCAGCACGGCGGCAGCAGGAGGCCCCATTAGCTAAAGTGGTGTTTCAGGTTAAGAACAGTTTCAGGTTAAGAACGGACCTCCGAAACGAATTAAGTACTTAACCTGAGGTACCACTGTATGTTCCCAGCCCCATCTACTTAACAGGGGATCCTATGCAGCTGATAAACGAGGGTCAAATCCTGCTCGGTCTGATTGCACGCTGCCATTCACTGCTGGGACCAGAGGCCCACAGACAACACAGGATTTACCCCCTCCAAAACACCTAATGGAGAGGACGCAGGTGGCGCTGTGGGTTAAACCACAGGGCCCAGGACTTGCCGATCAGAAGGTCGGCGGTTCGAATCCCCATGACGGGGTGAGCTCCCGTTGCTCGGTCCCTGTTCCTGCCAACCTAGCAGTTCGAAAGCACCTCAAAGTGCAAGTAGATAAATAGGTACCACTCCGGCGGGAAGGTAAACGGCGTTTCTGTGCGCTGCTCTGGTTTGCCAGAAGCGGCTTGGTCATGCTGGCCACATGACCCGGAAGCTGTATGCCGGCTCCCTCGGCCAATAAAGCGAGATGAGCGCTGCAACCCCAGAGTCGGCCACGACTGGACCTAACTGTCAGGGGTCCCTTTACCTTTACACACCTAACGGACAACGTCAAAAGTGACTCTTCCAGGGTTTCAGGCAGTGGATCTCTCCCGGCCCCACCTGGAGAGGCCGGGGATTGAACGGAGGACCTTCTACATGCCAAGCAGACGTCCTGCCACCCAACCACAGAAACGAAAGAGGTTCCTCGCAAGGGAGCCTCCTGTGATCTGGGCAGGAGGGAGCTTTGACGGAAATGGATTGGAAGAGGCTTCCCTCCCTCCTATGGACGGGTAATTTCAGCACCTACCAGGCTAAGAGAGGGCATCAGGAAGCCATCGGGCTCCAGGCCACGGGTGCGCTTAGGGAGCCCTGCCTCCAGGAAGACATCTCTCTCTTCCTCCACGCTCAGCTCCCGGGCCCTGTTGTGTGAACAGCAGAAGGAGGTGGGAGAAAGAAGACGATATGAAATTATGCCCAGACAAAATTACCTATGTATTTATTTATTTATTCATTCATACCCCACCTTTTTTTATGGGACGTGGGTGGCGCTGTGGGTTAAACCACAGAGCCTAGGACTTGCCGATCAGAATGTTGGCGGTTCGGGGTGAGCTCCCGTTGCTCGGTCCCTGCTCCTGCCAACCTAGCAGTTCGAAAGCACGTCAAAGTGCAAGTAGATAAATAGGTACCGCTCCAGCGGGACGGTAAAGAGCGTTTCCGTGCGCTGCTCTGGTTCGCCAGAAGCGGCTTAGTCATGCTGGCCACATGACCCGGAAGCTGTACGCTGGCTCCCTCGGCCAATAAAGCGGCATGAGCGCTGCAACCCCAGTCGGCCACGACTAGACTTAAATGGTCAGGGGTCCCTTTACCTTTACCCCACCTTTTTCCCTGACGGAACTCAAGGTGGCTCACAGATAAAAATAGGATGTATCGCGGGCCCAAAGAACACGACTTTAAAACTATAATCTAACATCCTCCCCCCCTTTTTTACTTAATTTTTTAATTATGCAAAAACGAGGTGGTCAGTTAAGTATTAATGCTAAAATACTGCCAGAAACTGAGGCTACATTTAAAGCACGATGACACCACTCCTAAACAGGCATGGCTTTCCCCCAAAGAATTCTTGATTGCTGTAGTTTGTTAAGGATGCGGGAAATCCCATTTGGACGGAGTTTACGCAGAATATATTAGGTTACCGACAATTATGTGTGTATTAGAATGATACGAATATACACATCTGTATATTCACGTGTGGTAATGTCTTTTTTCTTTCATTCTCACTTTTTTCTGTCTTTCCCCCCCCCTCTATCTTTTCATAAATGAAGATAAAATAAAAAAGATGTGTTGTTTTTTTTAAAAAAAGGGGGCGAATGCGGAAAGTTGTCAAAGTGGTTTTAGCGCTCAACCTCTCTTCACAGTGAACTCTAGTTCTGAGAGTGGAATAAGGGTGTTGGCTTTATTATTTCGGTTCCCAATTTACCATTTCACTTGCAAGCCGCCCTGGAGGGGGGATATCACCTTTTATTTAAAAATTGCTATATAAAAGCCAACCCTCCCCTTACCTCATAGGTAGGCAAACTAAGGCCCAGGGGCCGGATCTGGCCTAATCGCCTTCTAAATCTGGTCCACGGATGGTCTGGGAATCAGCGTGTTTTTACATGAGTAGAATGTGCCCTTTTATTTAAAATGCATCTCTGGGTTATTTGTGGGGCCTGCCTGGTGATTTTGCATGAATAGAATGTGTCCTTTTCTTAAAAATGCATCTCTGGGTCAGTTGTGGGGCCTGGCTGATGTTTTCACATGAGTAGAATGTGTGCTTTTATTTAAAATGCATCTCTGGGTTATTTGTGGGGCATAGGAATTCGTTCATCCCCCCAAAAAATATAGTCCGGCCCCCCACAAGGTCTGAGGGACAGTGGACCAGCCCCCTGCTGAAAATGTTTTCTAACCCCTGCCTTACCTCTTCCTCCCACCCACGGAGGCCGCCTGGCCATTTTGACCGCTCCCGTCCTGCACGGCCTGGATCTTGACAGACGCCACCATCTCCACCACTTGCTCTGCCCCGCATGGGGGGCTCCCTGGGGGCTGGGCAGGGCGGGGGTGGCTCAGGCTGGTGTCGCTGCCCCAGCGGGGGAGAGTGGTCTGCTCGGGCGGGCGGGGGGAGACTCCGTGGAAGCTTCTGGAGCGAGGCCGCGGGGGCGGCGAGGTTGGCCGGGTCCCCGGCCCCGGGACGCCGCCCCGTTTCTCGGCCAGCCAGGGCGGGTGGTCGGTGCTGCTGAGCTGGAAATCGTCGTCCATCGAGATGTACGGGGCCAGCATCTCCAGGTCCAGGCCTTCGTAGTCCTGCAGGGGGTGGCAGAGAGTTGTCAGGGATGGGTTGGGAACAAGCTCGGGAGAGGCTTGCAGAAATTCACATTCTCAAGAGGCAAAATGTCCTTTGATGAGCTCCCTGCTTCGCCACAGGCAGACACAGATATGCCAAGGGCACTGCAGGGAGTTTAATGGCGGCTAGACCAAGGCTGTCCATTGCTACTCACAACACCAGGTAATAATAAAATAATAGTAAACTCAGGACAAGCATCAGTGGAGGACAGTGACCATCAGCTTGTCAAGGATGCCAAATGATGCTGCCGGCCTCATATATTCCATTTAAAAGAAAACACAACATTCCTAAACTGACAGGTACTATAGAATTTAGGGGAGGAGGGAGAACAAATACTCTAAAAATAAATAAAACACATTTGAGTTTTTTAAATAATTGTTTAGGGATAATTTTGCAAGAAAAAATGTATTTTGTACAGTAGTCATACCTCGTGTTGAATTGGGTTCATGTTGCGTCTTTTCGGCTTGCAAACGATGCAAACCTGGAAGTGTATACTTCCAGGTTTTGCCACACGTGCGTGCGCAGAAGTGATCTGCGCGCTTCGCACATGCACAGAAGCGCTCTATCGCGCCGCGTGTGTGCGCAGAAGCGGCACTCTAGTTACAGACTTTTTGGAGTGTGAATGGCACCCCGGAACGGATCAAGTCCGTAACTAGAGATACCACTGTACCTAAAAATTGTACAGATTTTATATTTGCCATATTGCATTCGTTTTTTGTAAGCCGCTTAGAGACTTTGTAATTGTTAAGAGGGATATAAATATATGAGGTTTTTTGTTTTTTAAAGTAAGTCCTGTGACACCTTCAAAGGCCAATTGCTTGAGGCAACAAAGTTCTATGCCAACCTTCTGCCATCCTGATGCCCTCCAGTTGTTTTCGACTACAACTCCCATCAGCCCTCAGCTGACCTAAGGCATGGCTTCAATGACAGTGAAATGAACCGCATATCTTCTCCATCTGTCTCCTCAAGAGGAGGAGAGCTTCCCTTTCAAGGGCAAACTTGGGGAACTGAAATTCATGCTAATTCTAGTTAGTGAAAACAAACCAGGGTAATCAAACCGTAAGCCGGTATCTTGGGTTTGTTTCCTCCCACTAAATCACAGTTCCCCGAGTTCATACATAGCAGAAAGCTGTGGTTTTCGTCAGAAGTGGAACCGGAAGCTTTCACAACCCTTCTCTCGCTCACAAAGGAAGGAGAGGGAAGGGGCACAGAACAAGTTTGAGGCGCCAGCTCCCACCAGCATGGCAAGCAGTCAGGAATGATAGGAGCTGCAGCCCAATATCCGCGGCACCCATCTAAGTCATGATTTACCGTATTTTTCGCTCTATAGGACGCACTTTCCCCCCTCCAAAAATGAAGGGGAAATGTGTGTGCGTCCTATGGAGCGAATGCAGGCTCCTTGGCTTCCGCGATAGAAACGTGAAGCCTCTGAAGCCTGCGCTCCGGAGGCTTTGCGTTGCTTTCGCTGAAGCCAGGAGAGTCTGGTCTTTGAGGCTGGCGGTGGGGGAAAGCAGCGCTTCCCCCCACCGCCAGCCCCACAAGCTCGGTCGAAAAGCCCGCAGGAGCTGCACGCTCTTTAAAGGGTGCGCGGCTCCTGTGGGCTTTTGTGGGAGATGGGGGAATTCCCCCCACCTCCCGCAAAAGCACGCAGAAGCCTTGCGCTCTTGGGGGCTTTTCCCCAAGGAGGCAGAAGGGACTGACTGGCCGAGTCAGTCCCTTCTCCCTCCTGTGGGCTTTTGCGGGAGATGGGGGAATTCCCCCACCTCCCACAATAGCAGGGAGAAGGTCTGGGAGAAGCACACAGGCTGCGTGCAGCCTGTCTGCTGCTCCCAGAGCTGGGGGGGGGAATCATATTTCCCCCCCCACTGAAAACTAGGTGCGCCCTATGGTCAGGTGCGCCCTATAGAGCGAAAAATACGGTAAGTCACCTAGGCATAAATGAAGCCATTTCTATGTTCGGCACACATGCTGTTGGCACTGAACCAATGCTGAAATGCTTGAAGCGTGTGGCACTTGGGACCCAGCGTACCTTGAATGTGACTTCTGCTACCTGTGTACATGTGGCTTTTTCTTCTCGTTGCTTCGCAGCAACTGCTTTATTGTGTTGGTTACTGGCACCCTGCTCCCTCCCTGATGACTTAAGGCTCCCCACTCTGGCTTGTGACATTTCAATAACTTTAAGGGCTAGAAACTTGGCTTGTAAAAACAAAATGGACGCTGGCATTTGAAGGTCAGTGAGTTCAGTACCAAACTGAATGAACACGCATGGGAATGGACCTGAGTACTCGGTTGGTCGCCACTGAAGGGCCTGTTAGGAATTTTTCCACTTGGCAAATTGGCACCAGCCACTTGGTTTTCGCCTACCTCGTAGCAAATCGTCACAACTTTCTTGATATTGGTGGTTAGGCATTGGTATTGTTCTGCAGACGGAAGAGGGGAGGTAGCGCCATCACCTGCCCCACATATTGAAGGGTAGTCCAATAAAGGATTCCGGGGGCCTGGCCCTGTCCGAAGCCTGGGGAGGTGAGGGCCTAAGGCACGCCCCCTATCGGTGACCCCGGGGGAGTTCCTAGTTGATGTGCATCAGCAGGACTCCCCCTACTGGTGGTTAACCCTTCCCAGACTTCAAGCGGATGGGCTGAAGTCGGATGTAGTTGGTTAGGACCAATGCCTAAGCCAATACCGCTCATCATCTGTAACCAATAAATTTGTGGCCTTATCTAGCCCATTAACCTTAATAATTTTGTCATGTGTCATTATTTCCACGGGTGGTGGGGGATGGGAACTCGCGACGCAATGGACCTGAGCACTCTCCGTCCGAGGCTGGGAGCCCCCAAAGCAGAGGAGTTTGGATTTGATTTCCCGCTTTATCACTACCCGAAGGAGTCTCAAAGCGGCTAACATTCTCCTTTCCCTTCCTCCCCCACAACAAACACTCTGTGAGGTGAGTGGGGCTGAGAGACTTCAGAGACCTAGCCCAAGGTCACCCAGCAGCTGCATGTGGAGGAGCGGAGACGCGAACCCGGTTCCCCAGATTACGAGTATATCACTCTTAACCACTACACCACACTGGCTCTCAGTGGCAGAGAGCCTTCCCTGCCCAATGATACCTGCAGGGCCGTCTCCATGGACTGAGTCTCTTTGCTGGAAGCGAAGAGCTTCTGCACGTTCTCCATGTCAAAAAGCAGCTCTTCTGGCAGCTCGACCTGGAGGGGGAAAGAAAAGCAAAAACATTGGCGAAGATGCTCTCGCTTTGCCAATGTTACTAGGATCAAGCCCCCGACAGTTCCAAGTGCGGATCTCAAACAGAGTAGAGTCTCATTTCTTATAGGGAAACCTGATCTGTTGTCATCCCATCTGTCTTGAGACACACAATGCAGTGTGGCTCTGGGGGTGAAGTCACAGCACAGGGTTAAAGTGACCTCCTCGGAAAACCTGGGCAGGCTGTCCGGAGATCCTGGACTGCCCAGATGACAAGACCCTCCTCTCATCTCAATAAATTTTTATTGTTTTTCCTCACACACTTTTTCAAACAACACATTGATCAACATATAAACCTTTTTTGCTCCGCCGAGCCTACGACTTCCCTCCTTCCCTTCAACTGGTATCCCATATCACATCCAATTGCGCATTGTGACTCTTTACAATTTATCTACATTGTAGGATTTACTTCAATCCTGCTAGTGTCTTCAAATTTTTACAATTTTCATTTAAATATACAATAAATTTACTCCATTTTTTCTGAAATTTCTGATCGTCCTGGTCTCGGATTCTGCAAGTCAGTTTGGCCAACTCAGCAAAATCCACCATCTCCGCCTGCCATTCCGCAATAGTAGGAGTTTCTTGTGATTTCCATTTTTGGGCCTCCCTGCAGCTGTGGCGTACATGAATAATCTTTGATCTGTCTTCATAATCTCATTTCCCATCAAGCCGAGCAAAAATGCTTCCGGCTTTTTGGTGGAAAGTATATCTAAGTATCTTCTTTAGTTCACTGTAGATCAATTCCCAAAATATTTTTACTTTATCACAAGTCCACCACATGTGGTAGAAATCTCCGTCTTCGTCTTTACATTTCCAACATGCTTTGTCCCTCATCCTGCACAGACAAGACTCTCCTCTCTGCCTCGCTGGGTTGGTCCAAAGGAATGTGGAGCAAGGCATTTGGCACCAGTCTGGCTACAGGAATTGCCGAAAGGAGGCGTACAAGGTGCCCCTCCAACCATCTTAGGGACTCTGGAAACCTGATCACAAGGTTAGGAACGCACTGAGGGCGCTCTGCTTACAGGGACCTGGTTGGCCACTGCAAGAACAAGATGCTGGTCTAAAAGGGCTTTTGGTCTGATCCTGTCAGGGACCGGACTGAGGATGAATGGTGGAGACCGCTTCCCTCGTCTCCTGTACCTTCCCGAGAAGAGGAGGACAGTATAGATTTACAACGGTGGTTTGCAGAGGGTCACAACTCCGAGAGGGAAGAGGGGCAAAGCTGGGAAATGGAGGAGTACAGCATCCCAGAGCCTGCTTCTCCCAGAAACCGGCGAGCAGTGAAAGCAGGAGAGCAAAGAGCGAAGAGGCAATTGGCCCTAAGCAGCCACCGTAAGCGGGGTGGTGCTGTTGACGACTGAGACGGGAAGGGCAGAGGAGATAACTCGGAGCAACGCCGTTGCCCCAAGAGGCAGCATTTCTACGCCTCTGTCTGTGAATATTGAATAAAAGACACTGGTAAGAGCTTCTCGTCTTTCCATTCCTGGAAGCATGCTGTGAGGGAGGGGGATCCGATTCCCTGAAGCCTGACAGATCCAGGCCCATTCCGACGTTCTTAAATGCACAGGCCTGGTCACCCTTGTCATTTGCGCAGTGATACATCCCCATTAGGGACGCAGGTGGTGCTATGGGTTAAACCACAGAGCTTAGGACTTGCCGATCAGAAGGTCGGCGGTTCAAATCCCCGCTACGGGGTGAGCTCCCGTTGCTCAGTCCCTGCTCTTGCCAACCTAGCAGCTCAAAAGCACCTCAAAGCGCAAGTAGATAAATAGGTACCACTCTGGTGGGAAGGTAAATGGTGTTTCCATGCGCTGCTCTGGTTCGCCAGAAGTGGCTTAGTCACATGACCCGGAAGCTGTATGCCGGCTCCCTCGGCCAATAAAGCAAGATGAGTGCCGCAACCCCAGAGTCGGCTACAACTGGACCTAATGGTCAGGGGTCCCTTTACCTTTACATCCCCATTCCTTCACCAAATCATCCTCCTCTTCTCCCCCTCCTGGCAGGTGACCCTGTCTCTGCAACACAGCCTCAGAGGCACCAAATCCCCCAGGCAGGCCATCCGCCTGCACTCCAAACTAATCCCCCATGGAGAAGGACTCTCCTCCCAAAGTCCACAACCTCCTTACCGGGTTCACTGGGCTCCTGCCTCCAGAAGTGTTCTTGGCAACCGGAGCAGGCTTGGGTGGTGCAGCCGGAGGCCTTGCCCGCAGGGTCCCTGGCGCTTGGCTCTGGGCCCCGGAAGGGTCGAAGATGGGTCCCAGCAGCTTCTGGAGGTCGGGGCTGCAGAAGCGCTTGGGGTCCAGCTGCAGCTCTTCTTCGCTGATGTTGGCGGGGCGCAGGAAGGCCAGGACTTTGGGGCCACGTAGCTCTGGGGAGAGGAAAGAGGGAGCGACGGCATCACAGGTGAGGGTCCGGCTTGTATCCCGACCTCCCTGCCCCGCGGAAAACCTCCCGCCCGTGACTCCTGCTGCCACCACTCCATACCAAAGCTGAGGTTGATGATGGTGTCTCCCCCGTTGGCATCCAGGTCGTCAAGGGCCCCGTCGGAGTCCAGCCCCTCGAGGGAGGGCGGGGGCAGCCGGCGGTGCTCCCCCTGCCGCTCGGTCTGCTCCAAGGAGAGTACCAGGCCCATCTCTTCCACCTGGCTGTAAAAAGGGCGTCGAGGCAAAGAGGTTGTGAACCTAAGGATACCAGATGTCCCCGTTTCCCGGATTTACAAATCAGTCCCCGTACAAATCCATTGCAGCTGAAAAGTGTCCCCGGATTCATTGGGGGGGGGGAATCTAGTCACCTTATGTTAACTGAGCACGGCAGGGCTAATGCAACTGGCAGCCACAGACACCTGAGTGGGCAGGGAGGGTGTGGTTGCCAATATTTTACATCTCTTTTTTTTCTTCTCTCTCTCTCTCTCTCTCTCTCTCTCTCTCTCTCTCTGTGTGTGTGTGTGTACCCACATTCCTATGGACCCACGTACCTACGGGACCGTCTCTCCTGGTATGCCCCGCAGAGGACCTTAAGGTCCACAAATGACAACATTTTGGAGGTCCCAAGTCGCAAGGTGGCTAGATTGGTCTCAACTAGGGCCAGGGCCTTTTCAGTACTGGCCCCGATCTGGTGGAATGCTCTGTCACAAGAGACTAGGGCCCTGTGGGACTTGACATCTTTCCGCAGGGCCTGCAAGACAGAGCTGTTCCACCTAGCCTTTGGTTTGGACTCAGTCTGACCCTTATGTTTCCCTCCCCTTATGGTCTTGATCTATTGGGTACTTTTAAAATGAGGCTGTATTTTAAATTGGTCCCCCCCCATTATGTTTTTATTGTAATTTTACTGGTGTTACCCGCCTGAGCCTGGCTCTGGCTGGAGAGGGTGGGGTATAAATAAATTTTATTATTATTATTATTATTATTATTATTATTACACACACACACACACACACACAATATTCATATAGAATAAAATAAAATAAGGCAGAGGCAAGGCTTGCTACCAAGCAAAGTGGGTGCCTAGCTCTTTTGTCTCCTTGCCTTGAGAAGGCCTCTGATGCATAAAGTGGCAGCGTTTGCAGATTAATTCTACTCCCGGGCAGAAGAATAAAAAAAGGGAATGCAGTCGGCATCAAATCAACGACTGAGAAAGCTCCAAACCTCTGCTTTTGCTGAATAAGAGCTCCCAGAGCTATCCAGTGATGAGGACGCAGCTATGACGTGTGTTGGGGAGCTTTGATTAGCGGTTTTGAGGCTGTCGTGTTAAACTACAGGTAACTCCCCACCTACGTGGGGTCTACGTTCCGAAGCACCGCGCATTTAAGTGAAATCGCACACACAGGGAACGACACAGAAAAAATCAGCAAGCTACACCTCTGGAAACTCTTGGAAAACCCTTTCAAAAATAGCAAAAATCCACTGAACTTCACCACAAACGCTCCCTCCGAACTTCCTCGCTCGAACTCCAACTCTCCACCGGCCTCAAAGTCAGTGCAAGGTGTCCTGGGATTGCACTTGCAAAGACTTGTGGGATTGTTTTCTCACATTTTTTTCCTGTTTTAGGGCCGTTCTTGCGCCTTTTCGTGCCACTTCCGGGTTTGCGGTAATGCGCGCATACACGTTCACATGTGCCTTGAATGTGCATAAATGGGGAGTTGCCTGTATTAACTAGCCAGATGCAGTTACTTTATTTTTTTTTTAATTATTATTATTATTATTATTATTAATATCCCGCCCATCTGGCTGGGTTTCCCCAGCCACTCTGGGGGGCTTTCAACAGAATATTAAAGGTAAAGGTAAAGGTACCCCTGCCCGTACGGGCCAGTCGTGTCCGACTCTAGGGTTGTGCGTCCATCTCACTTAAGAGGCCGGGGGCCAGCGCTGTCTGGAGACACTTCCGGGTCACGTGGCCAGCGTGACGAAGCTGCTCTGGCGAGCCAGCACCAGCGCAGCACACGGAAACGCCGTTTACCTTCCCGCTAGAAAGCGGTACCTATTTATCTACTTGCACGTAGGGGTGCTTTCGAACTGCTAGGTGGGCAGGAGCTGGGACCGAAAGACGGGAGCTCACCCCGCCGCAGGGATTCGAACCGCCAACCATGCAATCGGCAAGCCCTAGGCGCTGAGGTTTTACCCACAGCGCCACCCGCGTCCAGAATATTAAAATACAATAATCCATTAAACATTAAAAGCTTCCCTAAACAGGACTGCCTTCGGAGGTCTTCTGAAAGTATGGTAGTTGTTTTTCTCTTTGACATCTGAACACAAGATGAGCCCTGTTGGATCCACCTAGTCCACTCTCCCTGTTTCCAAAAGTGGCCAGAGAAGCCCCAACAGAATGTGAACAGGCTCCCAAACGCAGCAAACCCAGAAGTGATTGTTCCAGTTTTGCAAACGTTCTTTTGGAACCCGAGCGTCCAATCAGAAGCCGCGATTTGGTTTTCGAACGTTTTGGAAGCCGGACGGACTTCCGGGACGGATTACTACCGACTTCCGAGGTACGACTGTACTTAAAAACTCAACTCACAAACTCAGTGTTGCCCAACACTACTGTTCAGACTGAAAATACAAAATTTCCCTGTCTAGAGTTGTTGACAAGATCTTCAGGCTACTTCCCCAAAACCAAATTAGGAACAAGGGGGATTCCTGGTGGCTGGTAGCTAATGATAAGCCCCTGGCTTTCTTTCCTCCGAAGAAACAGAACACTTGCCCCTGAGTAACTTAAAAACAGCACAATCCCCCAAACCTGAGGTTTCACGTTTCTCGGAAGCTTTGCCACAAGATCAGTTCCAAAAATGGTAAAAACCTGAAAGTCGCACGGGGTTGTGTGCTTTCTTTTGTTCATAGGCTTTATATCAGGCATAGGCAAACTCCGGCCCTCCAGATGTTTGGGACTACAACTCCCATGATCCCTAGCTAACAGGACCAGTGGTCAGGGATGATGGGAATTGTAGTCCCAAACATCTGGAGGGCCGGAGTTTGCCTATGCCTGCTCTATATGCTAAATCTCTGAGCAAAGCCCGAGAGTGCTAGATGACAGTTCATTGTTCCTTCTGAGCTGTATTACATTTCTGTTCTCCAAGACTGTGACAATTTACATTTCTGGTTCCTTTTGTTTTCCTTCTGTATTTCTCTACACTTAAAATTAATTAAAAAACACTCTGCGGGAAAGGGAATGTAAGTGGTAAAGGACTCCACAGCGGGAATGTTGTCAATTGAGAGAACGTAATGACAAGACCATAGTCATTTGATTGCAAGAAAATTTAAGCCGCTCTTTTCACCACCGCACCAACAAACTACTGTATTTTTTGCTCTATAAGACTCACTTTTTCCCTCTTAAAAAGTAAGGGGAAGTGTGTGTGCATCTTATGGAGCGAATGCAGGCTGCGCAGCTATCCCAGAAGCCAGAACAGCAAGAGGGATTGCTGCTTTCACTGCGCAGCGATCCCTCTTGCTGTTCTGGCTTCTGAGATTCAGAATATTTTTTCCCTTGTTTTCCTCCTCCCAAAACTAGGTGCGTCTTGTGGTCTGGTGCGTCTTATAGAGTGAAAAATATGGTAAACAAAAAACCCCCAGGGCATGTCTATATAACATTCCTACAAGCCTCCCAGTCCAGGATTGTTCATTTATCGGGGGGGGGGGGACGGACACACAAGAGACACACCACCCCTTCCCCAACTCTGACCTCAAGATGAAGTGTACGCAGACAATGCTCTCGGGCTGGGAGTTTTTGCTGCTGGAGATGACCGTGGCTTGAGTCTGGGTCCACAGGTAGCCGCCGTTCCTGGCCAGGAAACGGTACTGCCCAGTTACCGCCTGCCCCTTGCTCAGCACTACCAGAAGGAAGTGAAACACAGACAGTCTAGAACAGACAGACAAACGGATAAGCTGGGAGGTGGAGGCGGCGAGACAGGAAGGCGGAACAGGCGGCAGCCACTCTTGTTTACAAGCTAGTTACTTACGGAACTGGAAATCCCCCACCAAGGCAGATTTTGTCCCTCTTGACGCAGAGCGTCCCACTCTGTATTGCCCTCTCCAGACTCATCTTTAAATGCCTGCAAGGCACTTTTTGCCGCGCTGCTGCCCTCCTGATGCGTTGGGCTACGGCTGTATCCACATTTAAGGCATTGCAACTTGACACAGTCCTGGCTTCCCCAAAAGAATTCTGGGAGCTGTATTTAGTTGTTAAGGGTGATGAGAGTGTTTAGATGAAGGGACCCCTGACTGTTAGGTCCAGTCGCAAACGACTCTGGGGTTGCGGCGCTCATCTCGCTATACTGGCCGAGGGAGCCGGCATACAGCTTCCGGGCCATGTGGCCAGCATGACTAAGCCGCTTCTGGCGAACCAGAGCAGTGCACAGAAATGCTGTTTACCTTCCCGGTGGAGCGGTACCTATTTATCTACCTGCACTTTGATGTGCTTTCAAACTGCTAGGTTGGCAGGAGCAGGGACCGAGCAATGGGAGCTCACCCCGTCGTGGGGATTCGAACTGCCGACCTTCTGATTGGCAAGTGCTAGGCTCAGTGGTTTAGACCATAGCACCACCTGCGTTTAGAGTGTTTAGGGGAGGCCTATTCCCCTCAGGGACGCGGGTGGGGCTGTGGGTTAAACCACAGAGCGTAGGACTTGCCGATCAGAAGGTCGGCGGTTCAAATCCCCGCGACGAGGTGAGCTCCCGTTGCTTGGTCCCAGCTCCTGCCAACCTAGCAGTTCGAAAGCACGTCAAAGTGCAAGTAGATAAATAGGTACCGCTCTGGCGGGAAGGTAAAGGCCGTTTCCGTGCGCTGCTCCGGTTCGCCAGAAGCGGCTTAGTCCTGCTGGCCACATGACCTGGAAGCTGTACGCCGGCTCCCTCGGCCAATAAAACGAGATAAGCGCCGCAACCCCAGAGTCGGCCACGACTGGACCTAATGGTCAGGGGTCCCTTTACTTTACTATTCCCCTCACAGAACTACAGTTCCCATGGTGGTTTAGCAATCAACCCCTCTTGATGCTGAGAATTGCAGCTCTGGGAGGGATACCGGGGTCTCAAAACAATTCTCAAACTGCAGGTCCCAAAATTCCTTATGGCAAGTCAGGACTGCTTAGTGTGAATGTGGCCTACAATTCTGACCAGCTCCAGCCAGCGGGGCTATCTTGGACTACAACTCCCATGAGCCTTAGCCGGCTTGGTTGTGTCAGGTGACAACTCAGATGAGCCCCAGCCAGCAGGAACGTGTTTTCTGGAGCTCATGGGAGCTGTACTCCGAAAGAACTGGGGAAACACCAGGTTGGCAAAGACCTGCTCTTATCTGCAGCAGAAATTGGAGATTGTGTCCACTGTTCCCCCACTAAGTCACCCCCTTTCGAAGGGACCCCACAGGAGTTCTTGCCCTGCCTTGTCTGTGGCTTGTTGAAAGCACTGCACATGAACGGTCCACTCTGCCAGAAACATCATTTCATGTTGGCTCAACCACCTCAGAATCCACTCTACATTCAGTACCAGCAACAAGGGAAAGAAAGGAAACTGAGGAATTTGTGGGGGAAATGTACAGCGACAGGGACGTTGAATGACAGCGCATGTGGGGAAGCAAGAAAAACTGGGAGCCGCAAGGAAGGCATCAGCGAACTCTGTTGATTTCGGTTTCCCAGTTTTTGCTTTTAAAATAATGAGGACTAGGAACTTGCTTTTAAAATAGAGACAGGCAACGTTGCAAAGAAATTGGCTTCCCTGTATTACGATGCCTGATTAACAGAAGGAACCGGCCCAGGACACAGCAGTTGTCCTGTTTGGTTCCATATTGCGTGTGCTTAAATGTGTGTAAAAAATACACATTCTGCACCAAAAAAAAGGTGAATCCACGAGCCTGCATGAATCATGCAAATGAAATTAGCATTTATCTGATCATGTGGCCTTTCATTTACCCAGCCACAGACAAACAGGCAAAGAATAAGGCACAGCAAGCAGTCCCCAGCTGTCTGTATTCTGAGGTTCTACCCAACACCTCTTCAAGTTTAAGGACTAGAAACTTAGTTTAGGAGAAGTGAGAGCCATGGCGATCAAGGTGGTAAGCTTTGATTCCCGATACTACGTTCTGTACCCTGCGCCAAGGCCGTGCTAAAGCAAACTGGAGGAAGGCCACATCTGCACACATTTAAAGTGCAATGATACCACTTTAAACAGCTGTGGTTTCCCCCAAAGGATTCTGGGAGCTGCGGTTGCTTAAAAATGCCGACAGGTGTTAGGACACTCCATTGCTCTCCCAGAACTACGGTTCCCATAATTCCCTGAGCAGAAGGGTGGATTGTTAAATCACTCAGGGGACTGTAACTCTGGGATAATAGGGGCCTCCTAACAACTCTCATCTCCCAGAATTCTCTGGGAGAAGCCATGACTCTTTAAAGTACTATCATACATGTATGGTGCACTAATGCAGTCAAAGTTCTTCTCTTTTCTATTTTTGCTGCAGGGAACGGTTTTCCCCAGATCAGGATCCCGCTCCGTGTGTGTGTGTGTGTGTGTGTCACTCAGGGAAGGTGTAACTTACGGGTGTTGATGCTCTTGCTGACAGAATCAGAGTCCAGGGCGTGGATATACTCGTAAATGGAGCAGCCCAGCAAGTCTTCAGGCGTGTAACCAGCCACCTCTGCAATCCTGCCCGGGGAGATGTCACGTGAGAGAGGCAGAATGGAAGATCTCTACCCAAGGGTGGAGGCAACTGTTCCAGTTCACATGTACCTTTACAGAACCGCCACATCAATGGCCAAGGGGCTCAGATACCCAAAACAAACTCCCTTATTTATTTTATTTTATTTATTGATTTCCAGTATTTATATACCGCTTTTCAGACAGACTTTGCAAAGCGGTTTTTGCGTAAGATCATGACTATAGGAACCACTATGGGCTCTAGTTGTCCCTCCTGCTTCTTTCTTCACTGTCCTCGAGGCAAGACGACAGAAAAATCCCCCCTGATTTCAGAGAAATCCTGTCACCGCCAATATCTCCCCTCTCGTCCATCACTTCCTCCTGTAACTTTGGGGGGGGGGGGTTCCCTCAAAAACTGCCAGGGCAAAGTAGGGTGGGAGAGACACCCAGCGGAGCCACAAAAGAGCTCCTAATTCTCAAGCAGGAGGTGGGTGCTGCATTGCCCGTCCCCGGAAAGTGCCGGAACATGGGACCCCCAGGCTCCCCACCAACTGCCTCCAACAGAGCGCCTCAGCTCATGGCCTGATCCTGGTCTTTGTCAGCCTGGTTTTCTTCCAAATGCTATGGACAACAACTCCCATCAGTTCAACGTCGAGGACCCTGAGTTAATTCTGCTACAGTCATACCTCATGTTACGCTTGCTTCGTGTTACGTTTTTTCAGGTTGCGTCCCGCGGCAACCCGGAAGTACCAGAAAGGATTACTTCCAGGTTTTGCCGCTCGCGCATGCGCAGATGTACAAAATGGCACCACGCGCATGCACAGAAGCTGCAAATCGCAACCCACGCGTGCGTAGACGCACCGCTGCAGGTTGCGTTCCTTTCGTGTTGCGAACGGTCCTCCAGAACGGATCCCGTTCGCAACCAGAGGTACCACTGTGTTTGTCCAGCTGACTGCAGACTGACTGTCTGGAGTCAGCTGGAAATTCGCTGTCAGTGAGGAAGACCATTCAGATTTGACCGTTGGAGGAGTTGGAGGGGAAAGCCCTTCTGAAGGAAGATTACCTCAGAAAGCGTGGCTGAACATGCCCCCTGGCCCTCAACTTGGCCTGTAAATACGATCCTCCTCAAGTTATATAGTGTTCTTGTTCCGTTTGCCATCGGGTGAAGTATTAGAAGTTTCCTTTCTCTCTGGGCTCCGTCTGCTTTACCCCAGTCGCTCTGCTAGCCCCGCGAGCGCCAGCCAGCACGGCTGTTTTGGATGGCAATTCCCATCAGCCCCACCCGGTGCAATTTTCCAGCCCTCCGTGCCTCATGCTCACCTGTCGTCGCAATAGGTAAACTTCATGTCCATGGTGTGGCGGCTGAGGAAGGTGCCGCTGTCCAGCGGGGTCTCGATGTTAGCGGGGTGCGGGATGGCCTCGCAGATCAGCACCAAACACCGCAAAGGGGGCTCCACGAAGCCGCCTTCTGCCTCCTTCCCCCCTGCTGGCTTGGCGGGCGCATAGGACCGCATATGGCCGGAGCAATGGAGCACCTGCGAGAGGAGAAGAAGAACTGGGGCAGCTCCAACCCACCAATTCATTCACAGACCTCCCCTCCAGAAGCTGTTCTAAGATGGCGCTGCCTCTCAGAAACATCCTTACATTTTCATTCATGCTGCTTGGGTTTTTAAGACTTTAATTTTCAGATGTAAAGGTAAAGGGACCCCTGAGCACTAGGTCCAGTCGTGACTGACTCTGGGGTTGCGGCGCTCATCTCGCTTTATTGGCCGAGGGAGCCGGTGTACAGCTTCCAAGTCATGTGGCCAGCATGACTAAACCGCTTCTGGCAAACCAGAGCAGCGCACAAAAATGCCGTTTACCTTCCCACTGGAGCGGTACCTATTTATCTACTTGCACTTTGACGTACTTTTGAACTGCTAGGTTGGCAGGAGCAGGGACTGAGCAACGGGAGCTCACCCCGTCGCGGGGATTTGAACCGCCGACCTTCTGATTGGCAAATCCTAGGCTCTGTGGTTTAACCCACAGCGCTACCCGCGTCCCTAATTTTCAGATAACAAGTTGCAAATACAAAACCACCCGTCTCGCGTCTGTACGATGCGTCTATCCCACCTTAACAGTGATGGGGAAAAGAATATACAGTGGTACCTTAGTTCTCGAATTTAATCTGTTCCAGGAGTCTACTCAATTCCCGGAATGGTTCGAAAAGCAAGGTGCAGCTTCCGATTGGCTGCAGGAGCTTCCTGCCCTCAATCGGAAGCCGTGGAAGACATTTGGCTTCCGAAAAATGTTCGCAAACCGGAACAATCACTTCTGGGTTTGCGCCGTTCAGGAGCCAAGCCATTCGACTACCAAGGTACCACTGTATATATATACACACACACACACTCAAGAAAGATAGCAGTCATATGTGCAATCCCACAAAAAAATGAATAAATATAGGTATCATCATCACCATTTTGTGCTGCCTTGGTGCTGGTCCAAGCCATGGTTTTCAGCCCTCTCGTTTCTATAACGATGCCCTCGGTGCCATTGCCACAGTGAGGCCCTCCTTTTTCCAGAGTGGCACTTTGCTCTAGAGCAGATTCCCAAACTTATTTGAACTAAAGGTAAAGGGACCCCTGACCACTAGGTCCAGTCGTGGACGACTCTGGGGTTGCGGCGCTCATCTCGCTTTATTGGCCGAGGGAGCCGGTGTACAGCTTCCGGGTCATGTGGCCAGCAGGACTAAGCCGCTTCTGGCAAACCAGAGCAGCGCACAGAAACGCAGTTTACCTTCTTGCCGGAGTGGTACCTATTTATCTACTTGCACTTTGATGTGCTTTCGAACTACTAGGTTGGCAGGAGCAGGGACCGAACAACGGGAGCTCACCCTGTCGCAGGGATTCGAACCGCCGACCTTATGATCGGCAAGCCCTAGGCTCTGTGGTTTAACCCACAGCGCCACCCGCATCACTCTTTATTTGAACTATCGCCCCCTTTTCAGGAAAAAAAACCCCAATTACTCCGTGCCCCCCTGGAAAGCTACCTTCTTTAAGAAAACAAACAGAAAGATGCAGGGACAAAGTTGTTTTCTTTTATGCATGTATGTTTCTTTTCCGCCCCCATTATTTTTATCCAACGCTCCTTCCCTGCCCCCCCCCCGGCCTTGCAACTGAGGCTACTACCCCCCCCTCTGGATTGTTCCAGCACCCCCCAAGGGGGCGGTATTGCCCCACTTTGGGAAAAGAGCCCTCTTTCCCACATACTCCGAACACAAAACACATTTGGTTCCATGCACACCCTCTTAAGACACATTCACTCACTTTCCAGGTGGCGGACTTGAGGTTGACGGTGCGCCCCCTGGTCGTGAGGGTGCTCTTCATGCGCAATGAGAAGCTGCGTTCCGTCTTCACCTCCTTCTTCTTTGAGAAACCTGGGGGGGGATTAGAGATGGAAAGGCCTGTCAAGATCGGGGGGGGGGGGGCACACGTCCAAAGGCTGGTGCAGGAAGGGAGCAGGAGTTGGGAGTCCGGGGAGGGAGGAGAACGTGCTTCTTCTGTGGCAGGAAGCGGAGAAGAGGAAATCTAGTTCCGGACGCACATTTTAATCATAAGAAAATGTAGGGAGGGCAGTGCCGTGTGCCAGACTAGGACCTGGAAGAAGAGGGTTCAAATCCCACCCCTCAGCCATGAAGCTCAGTCTGATCACTGTCTCTCAAACCAGCCTACCTCACAGGTCTGTTTTTAGGATAGAATAGGGAGGGAGGGAGCAGCATACACTTCCCCAAGCTGGTGGGTGACCTCGGGCAAGTCGCAATCTCTCAACCTGACCCACCTCGCAGAGCCCTTGTGAGGATATTCCGTTCCATTGCATTCCACCCCATTTTTTTGCTGTTTCTCCCCATCAAAAGCCACACATTCCATGCTCACTGGGAGCATGCGCACCAAGCGGTTTTTCAGGCTCCCCCAACTCTATTAAAGTTCACCCTCCACCCATTTCTTTAAAAAGCGTTTTTGTTCAGTGGTACCTCTGGATGCGAACAGGATCCGTTCCGGAGCCCTGTTCGCATCCTGAGTAGAACGTAACACGTGACTGCGCGTCTGCGGGTTACGTTTCGCTGCTTCCGTGCATGCGTGTGACGTCATTTTGAGCTTATGCGCATGCAGCGAAACCTGGAAGTAACGCGTTCTGTTACTTCCGGGTCGCCGTGGAGCATAACCTGAAAACGCTCAACCTGAAGCATATCTAACCCAAGGTATGACTGTACTTCTGTTACTCCTGCGAGTCTGCCGACACCTCCCTGGTTGTTTTCATGACAGTGAGAGAGGAAGGCCACCTCTACAACATACATTTTTAAAGTCATGTGCTACCACTTTAAACAGACATGGCTTCTCCCCAAGAACCCTGGGAGTTGTAGTTTGTTTTGGGTGCTGAGTGTCATTTGGAGACTCTTAATTCTCCTCCGGGAACTACAGTTCCCATAATTCCCCGGGAAGAGGGGTTGACTGTTAAGCCACTCTGGGAACTGTAACTCTGGAAGGAGCCCCCTAACAGCTCCCCTTAACAAACCACACTTCCCAGAATCCTTTGGGGGAAGCCATGATTGCTTAAAGCAGCAATGTTCCTGCTTCAAAACGCACAGTGCAGATGGGGGGGTCCACGTCTGCTATTAGCACATCACGAGGAGTCTGTGAGATAAAGACGCTCTGTTTGTGTGTGGGTCATGGGGAAGAACATTTCTCAAGGCCCAACGGGCATGCATGGAAGAGGATGGGGGAGAGGCACTCACCCTGCCTTGGGCTCAATACATCTTGCAGTTCTTCTTGATCGCAGGGATGAATGAAGTCAAAGACGCTGTGACCAATGAGCTCCAGCTAGCGGAAGGAAAGAGAATTGGGGACATCAGAAAGCAACGCACGGGGCGGGGGGAGGTTGGAGCCAGCACACTGCCTCCGCTAAGCCTAGCGGGACACCATATGCTAGGAGCGAATGCAAAGGAGCCGAGATCTGCTAGAAAGCAGCCAGTTGGTCTGGGCTCTCTGGAGCCAGCCAATCAGAAATCTCACCCCCTTCCTGTGTTCCCTTTCACTCTCCCACGTACGCCAGAAATTCAATAAAGCCGCATCACATATCGCAAAGGGCACATTTTCCCGAAAGCCTCTGTTTTGCTTTTAGATTGCTTTTGAGGCTCGAGCAAAAACTTCTGCAGCCGTTTCAGAGCAGGCACTTAGCAGGAGAAAACCACCGGCCTCAGTACAACCAGCACCGTCAGAGTGGAAAGCGAATTTTGCCCATGTCAAGAATTCTGGTTGCTTGGCAATAAAGAAATGCATTGGTTCAACTTGGTTTTCAGCAACTTGAGTGCATTCCGTTTCCAAAAAGAGGAAAGTTAAATTGGGGGGGGGGGAAACCCCAGCATGATTTGAAATAATATTTCGGAGAAAATGTAATAATTCTCACGATTAAGAAGAAAAGCAAGATTTTGGAAGTGGAAACTGGAAAATGCTATTTTCTAGCAACCCTTTCCTGAGGGCGAGATCTCCACTCCCAAAATCACAGGGCTGAGTGAAACGTCAAAGGCTGTAAATACTCCAGTAAAATAAAACAATCCATTCAGCAATCAATCTGCCCCAGGGGGATATTTTTCCGCCTTAGAAAATACCCAGAGGAATGCCAACACTGACTGCGATTCAGCAAGCCTGAAAGAAAAGCGTTGTCCTTAATTTTCCAGTGCACACAAAATAAAGACAATATGAAGCCTTTGTTTCCGGACTGCCAAGTTGCAGAAGTAATTTCAAAGTGCATAGCAACCACTTCCACAATGAACACTCTCTTTCAAAAGGTCACAGGCTCTCACCCCAAACACTGATCTTCATCAGGCTGCCCTGTTAACATTCTGGGCTGCTGTCTCCCTGGCCAGGCCCACCCACAGCCCTTTGCCCTCAGGGTCTTGGTTAGGAAGCAGCTGCCTGGAAGAAAAATCTTGGGGTGACCTCCTCATCCTGACAGTAACAGGGGAGTTTGCCATCTTCCTATTACAGATCAAGGAAGCCAGAAGCAGTAAACCTCTGTATGCCAGCGGCCAGGAATCACAAGCAAGGAACAGCGCTGTTGTGCTCATGTCCTCCTGGTGATTTTCCCACTGGTTGGCCACTGGAAGAAGAGGATGCTGGGCTTTGGCTGAATCCAGCAGGGCCCATCTTAAGTTCCTATGCTGCCCACGGCAGAAATGTCCAGAATAAAAACAATTTGCCAAGTCCCCCATTAGAGAGGGCATGATCTATGGGGAGCTTCAGGCACCAGGCCCATTGGCAGACCAAATCTGTGTTATGTCTGCAAACATGACGCGAAGGGCCTGGAGACAGACAGGCCGTGCATCCACAGCAGTGACCAGAGGGGGAATGACCACTGGGAGGAGCGCAGAGAGAATACCGCATTTTTCACTCCATAATGTGGGAATGTTCAGGGATGCAGGAGAGGATATATTGTCTGATTATATCCTTATCCAACTTGTGTTAACAAGTTCCCCAATTTCAGCAGAGTAACACATTCCCCTTTATTTTAAGTTTGCAATGGCTGCGTTTGCTCAGGCTCACTAAAGCCTCTATAATAACTGTTCTGGTACAGAGGTACCTCGAAAGACCAAAAACTCGCAAGACGAAATAGTTTTTCGTTTTTTGAGTTGCTTCGCAAGACGAATTTCCCTATGGGCTTGCTGCGCAAGACGAAAATGTCTTGCAAGAGCAACTCATAGCACGCGGTGTGGTAGCCTTTTTTGAGGTTTTTGGGAAACCATGCTTCGCAAGAAGAAAAATCCGCAAGACGGAAAAACTCGCAGAACAAATTAATTTCGTCTTGCGAGGCACCACTGTATTTTCCCCTTATTCCCTCATAAAATAGAAGAGACGACACAGTCTTTTACAAAAGTATAAAAAGAGTTTACTCACATTCTGTTCACAATCAGATCCCAGGAGGCAGTCTTATCTTAATGAAGTAACATGCACTTGGAATCTATCTCATAAGAAGACAGTCCCTTTGTCCTCTCTTGGCTGGAAGCCAAGAGGGCATCTTTGGCTCAGTAGATGCTGTGTCTTCGATGCATGTGGTGAAAGAGAGAGAGGTGGCTGCTGTGCCCTGTGCTTTTGTCATTACCTGCACAGGTGAGGCCACGCCCACCTCTAGTCACATGCAGAGGAAGTCTGTCCCAGCCCAGAAGGAAACAGGAAGTTTACCTGCTGGCTGGACAAACATCCCTCCTCATGTGTAAACATGTTCACTCTAGGAATGTTGTACTTGACTGCTCTTGTGTTTCATATCCCACACATGAGACGCACTTTTTTCCTCTTACAAAGCAAGGGGAAATGTCTGTGCGTCTTATGGAGCGAATGTGTGGTCCCTGGAGCCAAATTGCCGGAGTGCGGCACGCTCCTGAGCAGCTCTTTGGTGGTGGTGTGGAGCTGCGCTGCTCTACCGGCAGCCTTCCCCCTGCAGCCCCAGGAAGGTTTGGGAGCAGCGGGCAGGCTGCGCGCAGGTGCCCCGCACTCCTGAGCTGCTCTTTGGGGGTGGGGAGCTGCACTGCTCTATTCCTCCTGCTTCACTGAAGAGGCTTTCCGCAGCTAACCCTGAAGCCAGCACAGCAAGAGAGATTGCTGTGCAAGGGATTGCACAGCAAGAGGGATTGCTGCTGGCTTCAGGAATAGCTGCGCAAAGCCTCTTCAGCGACACGGGAGCATTCCTCCTCCCGCTTTGCTGAAGAGGCTTTGCGCTGCGCTGCTCTGCTGAACCCAACACAGCCAGAGGGAGAGCTGCGCAGCGCCTCTTGTTGTGATACCTTAGCCTGATCCTCCCTCCTCCTCCTTCCTCTTCAACAACATTTGATTCAGAATATTTTTTTTCTTGTTTTCCTCCTCTAAAAACTAGGTGCATCTTATAGAGTGAAAAATATGGTAAATGCCGTAGTGCATCTGCGGCAGCGCAACCGGACGCCTTCCTCTGCCCCAGCTGCAACGAAGCATGTCTCTCCTGCATCGGTCTCTACAGCCACAGCAGGCGCTGTGATTCTCCAATCGTTTGGCTTCTCCCCCCAAACCGCACTCTTCCTTTGTCTCCCAAGACAGATGCGAACCAACCACCAGTCTCTCTTTCTGCAGAGAGTTGTGGGGAACCCGCTTGTGGCAAATGAATGTGTTTGTGTGTGGTTTAAGTTCAGCTGCCCTCAGAGCCATGCAAGACATCCCTTCCCCTCCCATGCGCCCGAAATAAAATTAGCCTCAAGGAAGTTCTTGGCTGTGGGAGAATCAGAGCAGGTTCATCTCCCACCACCAAAAGAGGCCAGGACAGAAAGATGCGACTGGGAACAGAACCAAGTGCACAAAGGTAAGAGTCATGCCCATCGCCCTGCCCCATTTCCCACCTGGCCCCACACATTTTTGGCATGTGGCCCTTGGAAGGGAATCCAGCCTTCAAGCTAAGAAAGGTTCCCCGCCCTGGTTAACCTGTCCAGGCAAAATACCTCCTGCCATTTTTGTGGAACTGCAGAACAGCCTCCCCCTGACTTTCGTAGGTCCCCCATGTCATCAACCTGACAGGTGTCCTCTGGTCCTGGCCAGGTGCCAGCGCCTCACCTGACTGAGGCCCAGGTGCTTGTTGACGTTCTCGGAGAGGTAGATCATGTCCCCTTCCTCGGTCAGGACCATGAGGAAGCCATCCAGGGCCTTCAGGTAATACGCGTCCACCTGCTCCTCTGCCTCCACCTCATCTCTCCATTCTCCTGGTTTTAAAGGAAGCAGAAAAAGAGATGCTTCAGGGCAAAGCTCGCTCAGGTACGTGCCATGGGACAGAGACAGGACCCTCAACTCTGGGGCAGCCTAGATGGCACATACACACAACACCTTGTTGGAAACAACCAATCTGGAAGTTCAAGGCTCCTGCTGAGAATACCCCTTTCAAGCCTCCTTGCCATTCGCTCTCTGGAACTTGTGGGGTGATCAAACTGCAGATTTCTGACCTAAGGAACTTCTTACAATGATCCTGGGCTGCAGTGAAAACTCCTTGGGCCCAGAAATGGAAGACGCTACCGAACTTTAAACCTCTGGCTGTGGTACAACATTATGTGGGCTTTGGCTACTGCAGAGAAAATAACTCACAAAACCCAGAACATTTCTTATATGTTGAATTTTGATATGCAGAACTTTCTTCCCTCATCCTAATGTGAAATTTGGTTCCTCTATGTGTTTGGATGATTGTATTTTTCAACATTATCTGCTCCCTATTTATTTACAGTGGTACCTTGGGTTACAGACGCTTCAGGTTACAGACTCTGCTAGCCCAGAAATAGTACCTCGGGTTAAGAACTTTGCTTCATGATGAGAACAGAAATCGCGCGGTGGCGGTGCGGCAGCAGTGGGAGGCCCCATTAGCTAAAGTGGTGCTTCAGGTTAAGAACGGTTTCAGGTTAAGAACGGACCTCTGGAACGAATAAAGTTCTTAATCCAAGGTACCACTGTATTCTGTAAACCACCCTGATATCCTGTGATGAAAGGAGGTACATCAATTTAATAAATAAATTTTTTTGGGAAAATCCAGTACTGCTCCTTTGTTTTGCAAATTTGGTTATGGTTTCTTGTTTCGTTTGTGATTTTGATTTTGATTTTATATTAATAGAATATATACAGAACAGCATAACAATCAATCCCTCTTCTCAGGGAATTGTAGCTCTAAGATGGGCAACAGCGAGGTCTCCTAACAACTCTGAGTGCCCTTAATGAACTACAGCTCCCAGGATTCTTTGGGGGAAGCGATGACTGTTTAAAGTGGAATCAAAGCGCTTTCAAGGTATGGTTTGAATGGGGCCGATATTGCTTTACATCCAAAACTTTCAAAGCAAAATCCTTCAGGCAACAAATAACACAGTAGGCACAGGGCAGGGCTCAGGTATCTTCAGCAACTATCACACCACCTGCCAATGAGTACACAACCTGAACAGGTATCTAGGGAACAAGAAGATCTTTCAAGTAACAGAATCCCTGTGTTGTCTATCACCTTGTATACAAGTACCAAAATTGTTGGGCCGCGGGCACACTGGCAGCCAAGGGAAGCTCTCTCAGCAGTCCACCCAGAACTCATTGTAATAATTCAGCCCTGAAGTTATAAACACCTGGACAGATGTACGTTTGCCTCCAGGAAATACCTGCAGCTACCTTACTATCGGGACGCTGGTGGCGCTGTGGGTTAAACCACAGAGCCTAGGACTTGCCGATCAGAAGGTCGGCGGTTCAAATCCCTGCGACGGGGTGAGCTCCCGTTGCTCGGTCCCTGCTCCTGCCAACCTAGCAGTTCGAAAGCACGTCAAAGTGCAAGTAGATAAATAGGTACCACTCCGGTGGGAAGGTAAACAGCGTTTCTGTGTGCTGCTCTGGTTCGCCAGAAGCGGCTTAGTCATGCTGGCCACATGACCCAGAAGCTGTACGCCGGCTCCCTCGGCCAATAAAGCGAGATGAGCGCCGCAACCCAAGAGTCGGTCATGACTGGACCTAATGGTCAGGGGTCCCTTTACCTTTTTACCTTACTATCAGGAAGCTGGCAAAAAGCCCTTCAAGCAGCAAAGGGCAGGGGGTCAGCTTGCAACTTAGGAATCGTGGAATTTAGTACAAAAATGGATAATCGCAGCTCCACACAGCCCAGCCACTAGGATGCTTTTGGACAGGGAAAGCCAGGCTTCTATGCTCTGGTAACCTCTAGTTTAGATTACTGCAATGTACGTAGGGCTGCCAGAAACTTGAGCTGGTGCAGGTTGCTCACGGGGGCAAGGCAGTTTGAGCATATTACACCGATCCTGGCCTGACTGCACCAGCTGCCAATTAGTTTCCGGGCCCAATTCAATGTGCTGGTTTTGGCCTATAAAGCCTTAAACGACTTAGGAGTGCAATACCTCAAAGACTTCTTTCCATATGAACCTACCTGAGACCCTGAGATCATTATTGAAGGTCCTTACTCATGTCCCTCCCCCACGAGAGTTCCGGAGGGTAGCAACATGAGAACAGGGCCTTTTTGGTGGTGGCTCCCTATTTGTGGCATGCTCTCCCCAGGAAGGCTCGCCTGGGACCTTCATTATACACCTTTAGGCGCCAAGTGAAAACATTCATCTTCAACCAAGCCTTTGGCTGATTAACATCCTATACCCTTTTAAATGTGTTTGTAGGAAGCAGGGGGGAGGTTATTGTTTCGTTTTGTCCTTTTATTATGTACTTTGTATTCTTTTATCTTGTATTTAAATTTTGTTAATCACCCTGAGATCTATGAATGAAGGGTGGTTTACAAATTTTAATTTTAATTATTATAATCATTATTTATTTTTTGCACCCTGCCCATCTGACTGGGTTGCCCTCGCCACTCTGGGCAGCTTCCAACAGAATATACAAAAACACAACAGAACATCACACATTAATAGCTTCCTGATATAGGGTAGATGTCTACAGAAGGTCAAATAATCATTTATTTCCTTGACATCTGATGGGATGGCGCCACTACCAAGAAGGCCCTCAAGCCTGGTTCCCTGAAACATCGCTTCTTGCATTGAGGGGACCACCAGAAGGCCCTTGGAGCTGGACCTCATTGCTTTCAGACGGCCAGACCACTAGGCATCCTTGCCCCACTCCTCAATTTCAAAACCACCACCAGAGCTAGCCCAGGCTTCTGCCTCAGTGACACCCAAGTCCCAAGATCAGAACCGCCTATCGCATTTCCAAGCCGCCACAAACAGGACTAGAAACTTGCTTTTTTTGAGCTTCAAAGGAAGGCGGGGAGTCTCGGGTTCAAGGCTGCTGCCGGTTTGGTCCAACAGCCGTCCATTTGTCGGGCATCCGCGGGCAAACGCTCCTCCCCATCGGACAATGCCTGTCCACTGAGCATCCCTCTGCGGCAGCCGCTACACGGGTCTACCAGTGGGAGCGGAAAGGAGGAGGAGATTCTAGAAGTCGCTTAGCAACGGGGTCCATGAGGGGTGATAACATAAATGTGGAGGAGGCTCTAAGGGACAGGTGGCTTTCGATTTCCCGCCTACCACTTTCCCCCACGTGTTTGGGGTTCTAGCTGGCACCCGATCGGCTGCGGCTCAGATGTTGAGTCCCAGCATTGAGGCGTCTGCCAGGCAGAACACAGCGCACTGAGACGGCACGTCGCATGATCCAGAACCACCTCGAGAAGCCAGGGGGCTCAGGAGTGCCAGTGGATCAGGATTGGGGCATTGGGGATGGGTGGCGGTGCAAGGAAGAGGGGAACCCCGAGAGAACATGGCAGCCCTCACCTGAATTCAGTAGCTTGTGCATCCGCAGGTAGCTGATGGTCAGCCGCATGATGGAGGCCTTGTCCAGGTGGGCACTGACCCCCCGGGCGAAGGGCAGGGTGTGCGCCAGCTGGTAGAAAACCTCTGTCTCCTTGCTGCGGCGGCATCGCGCCGCGTCCCTCGATTTCTCCTTCCGGATTTCTGTGGTGGACCTGCAGGGAAAGGAAGGAAGGTCAGGGGTTTGTTTGTTTGCATGCATGTGTGCTTTTGAGCAAGAGAACTGAGCTCCCTTACCTTTTTAAAATTAAATAACGGCCGTATTTTGCCGTCTATAAGACGCCCCCCATGTATAAGACGCCCCCTATTTTGGGAGACTCAGATTGAAGACAATGGGGGGAGATGTATCCAGTGTATAAGATGCCCCCTAATTTTTGACATTATTTTTTAAGGGGGAAAAACCTAGTCTTATACATGGAAAAAATACGGTACTTTTTTTGTCAGGTTGAGTCAAAAATCCACCTCTATCTGTAACCCATAAAATCGTAGCTATTTCGAATCCAGATCTTTGTTCGCTTGAGTTTATTAATCACATCTTGAATTTAGCTGCTGCCCAGGGGCGGGGGGCCACTTCAACTGGGCCCACAACAAACACACACACACCCAGAAAAAGCACTGAAACATCAGGGTAAAGCAGCACTTTTGAGGTAGGCCTCCAGTCAGGGCTATTATGCGATATCTGCTTGTGTCATGTTGTTCATGTTAGACAAGGAGGACTGAGGAGACACGAGTTCAAATCTTCGCGCGACCGCAATGGAGTTCCCTAGGTGACTTTGGGCCTGTCAGCCTAGCCTACCTCTCGGGGTTTTTGTGAGGACTGGGGAGGGGAACGACGCACGCTAGGGTAAGCTTCTTGGAGGAAAAGCAAGCTATCAATGGAATATAGAAAACAAATAAGAAAATTGTCTCAGGACTCCCATTTACAGAAGATGCTATTCTGAGTTCTATTCCCAGGTCAAGGGATGAGGATGTGACCGGTCAAGTAACATTTTTGTTATGGATTTATGTTATGAGAAGAGCAGAAGACAATAGTCAACAAGTCTGACAAGTCCGTATAGTAAAAGCTATGGTTTTCCCAGTAGTGATGTACGGAAGTGAGGGATGGACCACAAAGAAGGCAGATCGCCGAAGAATGGATGCTTTTGAATTATGGTGCTGGAGGAGACTCTTGAGAGTCCCATGGACTGTAAGAAGATCAAACCTCTCCATTCTGAAGGAAATCAGCCCTGAGTGCTCACTGGAAGGACAGATCCTGAAGCTGAGGCTCCAAGACTTTTCCCTGGAAAAGACCCTGATGTTGGGAAAGATGGAGGGCACAAGGAGAAGGGGAAGACAGAGGACGAGGTGGTGGGACAGTGTTCCCGAAGCTACCAGCATGAGTTTGACCAAACTGTGGGAGGCAGTGGAAGACAGGAGTGCCTGGCGTGCTCTGGTCCAGGGGGTCACAAAGAGTCGGACACGACTAAACAACTACAACTGACAAGCCACTGACAAAATGAAGGGGGGACGTGGACCAGAGATCCTTGTTTCACAAGATAGCCATTAGCTTCTTAAAAAGCACATCTGAGTTTATTTCTTTGCACAGGAAGCCCTATGTTGTCCTTTCCACCTTCACAACAACCCTGTGAGGTAGGTTAGGCTGAGATTTAGGGGCCGGCCACTGTGAGAAGAGGATGCTGTGCTGGAAGGGGCTTTGATCTTGGAGGTGAGTTCACATATACCAGGGAAAGCTTCACTAAGATTTGCTGCGGGGTTAGGGAGAAAGGCAGACCTCGCTCTTGCCCCTTGCTCACAAAATAACGCTCTAAGGAATTCTAAAAGAAAAATCAGGGAAGGAAAAAAAGTTGCCATCTACCAAGTGGACTTATTGAAATATCTGTAAAAGGTAAAGGTAAAGGGGCCCTGACCATTAGGTCCAGTCGTGGCCGACTCTGGTGTTGCGTCGCTCATCTCGCTTTACTGGCCGAGGGAGCCGGCGTACAGCTTTCCGGGTCATGTGGCCAGCATGACTAAGCCGCTTCTGGCGAACCAGAGCAGTGCATGGAAACACTGTTTACCTTCCCGCCGGAGTGGTACCTATTTATCTACTTGCACTTTTGACGTGCTTTCAAACTGCTAGGTTGGCAGGAGCAGGGACTGAGCAACGGGAGCTCACCCCGTCGCAGGGATTCGAACCGCCGACCTTCTGATCGGCAAGTCCTAGGCTCTGTGGTTTAACCCACAGCGCCACCTGTGTCCCCCACAGTCAAATAATGGGTGGCCAAGCTGACAATATTTGGGGAGTGCGCCAACCCTACCCAGGCCCAATAAACAGAGGAGATCAGCTCTGCAACCTGGGCATTTATTCCCAGGATAACCTACCAAAGGAGAAGGCAACTCTCCCTCCAAAACACCTGACTCCTGCAACTTCCACTTACAGAACCATAGAATTGGAGAGTTGGAAGGGACCCAGGGGTCATCTAGTCCAACCCGCTCCAATGCAGGAACTCAAAGCAGAAGAAAAGAAGAAGATAAAAGATTTGATGACCATTAAAGACAGGTGCACTCATTTGGAAGAAACAAGAAGGGATAGTTCTCCTGGGAACATGGGTCAGAATATGGGTAAGGGGGAGGCGGAGTCTGAAAAGTTAGATCTCTCCCTGCTTGTGGATATCTAGCACCTCAAGGGTAAAGGTTCAACAACAGGCGCACGCAACCTTCAAACACAAGATAAAGCAACGCAACCCTGTGATTCGTCACCCACGCCAGTGCATGTTTATGGGTGGCACCAACCCACGCAGGCACACCATGTTCCACAACAGCAAAGCCATGGGTTACATGGAACAACACACCCAACATTCACAATCCCATTTATCACACAGGACTTCCCGTTCTTCTCTGAGGGGTTCACTAAGCCGATTTTTATCCTCCCGACAACCTTGCAAGGTAAGCTATGCCATGAGTGACGTTGCTCAAGGCAAGCTTCCTGGCTCAGTAGGGATTTGAGCCTGGGTTTCCCACAGTCCGTTACATCATACTCTAGGCCGACTCAAGAGGCAGGGAGCTCAAGCTGAGATAGCCTGGATAGCGTGTGGCGCTGAGAACGCCAAGGTTGCAGGTTCGATTCCCAAATGGTGCAGCTGCGAATCCCTGCATTGCAGGGGGTTGGACTAGATGGCTCTCAAGGGCCCCTCTCAACTTTACGATTCTATGATTTCCCCATTATACTTGAAGGCTTGCTTCGATCAAACTCTTACGATTTCTAATTATTCGCTGTGGCTTCTGAGGAGAGCCCCCAACAAATGCCCCGTCCTCTGGGTCCGAGCCTCCAAACCAAACAAACACATAACATACCCTCAGTGCCCGCCAAAATTGCTGCTAATGGCACGTCTAAGGCAAGTTTCTTCCTCCGAGCGCAACTGTACACACAAACGCACAAGACAACCCAACACAGGGCCAAGCGCCACCCCCGAGCCTCCCTCAAACCCACAACCCCTACACAACCCATCCCACAACAGAAGCACCCTCTAGATGGGAAGTCTGTGTTCTATGTTGTTGTTTTTGTGGGATTTCCTCACAAAGGAAGATGCATGCAGATTCTGGGGCGTGTGGCGGGCTGGCAAGAGGGGTGGCAAGGCCCCTCTCTCAGAAGCTGAAAAACAGCGACACGCCTTCCTTGGATTCTGATCAACACCTCAAAAAAAGAAGCATTTGCCCTGATTTCCCACTGCCGAAATTGAGACCTAGGGCCCACATGCACCTCCAAATCGCACAGTTTCTCATTTGACCCAGAATTCTGCTTGTCTCGACATTGCTCACCTGGAAACACACCAATCTAGGCCTCATTGCATTGCGCCCCCCCCCCCCAAAAAAAATTCCCGTCCAGTTCCTATTGGTGTCTGGAATCCTATTCTCTTAACAAACCCCCACAAAGTGCCCCATTTTGTTCCAGCCAGTCATTTTGGTGGGTTTCACTGGAAGTTCTTTCCGGCCCAAAATACACCCTTGCATTATAGCATCTACCCCAAAGTCTCACAGATCTAGAATGATCTCCAAGAACCACAGATATCCAGAACCGTATTCCCGGAGCTTGCATGCGGGTGTCAGTGTCCGAAAGCCCAGGCACCCCAAGCTCTGGGCAATGGGAAGTATCCTGAGATCCACACCTCTACCCAAATACCACAAACAGGGAACTGCATAAAACTTATTTGCCCAGGCTGGCTCCCACAAAAAAAATCTCACACCATCAAGAAGCTTACAGTTCCTCGGGATATCGAAGAAAGAAACGCCCTTGTACGCTCCAGAGGGAAAACCACGCCATTCAGAGATTCCCGAGGCAAACATTTTTAATTTCGTTTGTTGTTACAATTACGTCCCCACCTTCCTCTTAAAAAACAAACATGCAAGCAGCAAAGGCAGGTGGGAGACTGTAGTCCCTGACCCAGAAAACCTCCATGTGACCCTGTGGAAACCACCGAAAGACCCTCCCTGGCCCACGAAGGAGACCCCACACAATACCTGGGAGCCTGGAGATCTTTGAGGAATCCTGCAGAACAAGCCCCAGGGATCTGTGGGAAGCCAGAAAGCCACACCGCTTTGGAGCACGAAAGAACCACACCAGCAGCAGACCACAAAACTCTTCCACCCAAAAAGAGGGATGGGGACCTCACCTGTACCAGCTCCTGAACCTCAGCCTCTTCCGGCGCCGCCGCATCGCCTGCTGACTGGCTCTCCGTTCAGCTCCCTGAGTCGAATAAAGCCGGGCTTTGATCTCCCCAGTCTTCTTGCCACCCGTCCCTCCCAGGTCCCATACAGGGTACAGGCTGTTCCATTCCTGTCCCCTGGCACGGCGCCACTCACTCCCGGGTTGCACAGGGCAAGCTGCGTTTTGCCGCGAGGGATGAAGACGAGCGCCTTATCTGTGGCTGCTCTCGGCTTACTCTCCAGCAAGTGGGTTCACCCAGGGGACTTGGCCAGTGGCCAGGTGGGCCAACGGGTCACCAGACAGGGCTGGCAGCAGGCAGGAGGGAAGCGACGAATCCTCATGCGCGGCCACGTGCCTGAGACAAGCATGGGTGCGCATGGGCTAGGGGGGCGTGAACGCAGCGAAGGATCACAAGAACACACCGGCCGGGCGAATGAGAGGGACGAATGCAATACAACTCTCTCCCCCCCCCCCAAAGCAACAACCCAGAGAAATGCATTGTGGGGGCGATGTTGTGCCAGAATATGAAATCCCCGGCAGAATTCGCAAGGGAGAGTTCAGATCAGGCAGTGGTTGATTTTTAGAAAGAGGACGACGAGCCTCGTGCATTTTTGGGAATTATATGCTTTGCCTCGGAAACGGTTCTTGCTATTCCTGGATATGTGAAACACATACTCCTGTTAGCAGCTGGCATCAGTATTGAAGCCCCATGCCACTTTTTTAAAACTGTAAAACTTTTTAGGAACATTGGACGCTGCCGTCCCATCGAGCTTAGAAATGCTATCTGGCAGCAGATCCCTTGGGTCACAGGCCTTAACTCTTCGACTTGGGAGATGCCAGGAATTGAACCCAAGACCCTTTGCTGCACCACTAAGCTATGGCATTTCGCCAAAGGAGAGAAATGACTCTTTGGAGAGGGCGATTGAGAGGGAAGGGGCAATTCTTAAAACTCTCCCCCTGCTCTAAATCCTTCCAAGTGACTCGCTCTCTTGCATGTGACCCAGAATGGAATGTCAGTGTGCTCCAGCATTAAGGAAGTCTGCACGTGCACAGAGGCACTCTTTGTCGGAGATTCCAAAGCTGGGCCACTCATTTTCCAAAACATCTTAAAAGACGGGATCCAAACATATTAAAGAGACTTGTTTTCTGGCCCATTTTTGGATCACCTAACACTGCTGCCAATTTGACGTTCTCACCCACCGCAGGAAGGATTTTCCACTCCACTGATAAAACTGATCCGATTTAATCAGTCCTGCTGACTTGGACCAAAGGTCCGGTCCCCATTTCCCAGAAGGCTCAGCGAGATGCTCCATCTGGGAAGCTGACAAGCAGACAGGATGAAGGCATTTGCTTCCAGCAGTTGTCACTCGGGGAGATGCTGGCATTAGCTATCATGGCCAGCGGTGATTTATTGGGCAAACTAGTTCTGTAGTCATACCATCAGAGCACCACAGAACTTGGGTTTAGGCACAGAACCTCGGCTTGCTTTCCTGCTTTTCTAAACCAGCAGTTTCTTCTAGATTTCCATGTTTCTCTTTGTCCCTTTCATCCAACAGACCCTCTCGTATTTCCCCCTTTCCATATCCGCTTCCTTCCCCACACCAAACGGTGTTTATCCTCCTTCAAACATAATCGCCGAAATGAAAGGAATAGGGCAAAAACTAGGATCAAATAATCTTCACATAAATAACAAGATAGAAAGAAGAGGGGGGGACACATTCCACACTGTAATATGTGCCTTTCAAGTTGCCAGATGGGCACCAGATGTTGCTCAGCAAACAGTTACAAGCATCTAGTCCTCAAGGATGCAAAAGGCAGCCTTGGAAGTCCCCCAAATTACCATAGAGTTGTAAAGTTGGAAGGGTCATCTTGTCCAACCCCCCGCAATACAGGAATGCCTTAGCCTTGGGAAATTGTTTGGGTATGCATAGTCTCGCCACCCACCCCACTTTTAAATTTATTTGTGACTTAAGGGGGGAGGGAAACCTATTAATGAAGAAAATAGAGGTCTGTAAAACCACGGCAAGCAGGTTAGACGTTGGTCAGAGATAGAAGGCATCAATATACCCTGTACAGCCATCTGCTGTAGAAATGCTTTGCTGTGTGCAATGTGGAACAGAGCCCCTGTTTGTGAAGGCACCATCCTGGAGGGTGCCAGACCCAAGCGCCCTCCCTCATTCTGCTGCACTACGGCACGGCTCGATAACAGCTGCCTACGCAAAGCTCGCATGCATCTCTGATGCCTTCTGCTCAGATCAAGCATCTCTGACGTCAAACTTCCTTCCTCCACTGAGAATATCTCAGCTCTGCACATGCAGAGCGTTGCCAGCCGGCTACTTTGCACACAAACCGTTTCTTCCTTATTAGCGCAAAATTGGAAAAGTTGGGGGGAGGGGGGAGAGAGACAGAGGTGGGCAGGCAGAAACAACCCCCCTGCACACCCAACATCCAGTCCACAGCACCACAAGCTTCCCCCAAGGCACTGCTCAGCTGCGCTGAAGCGACCCCGTTCAATCAGGACAGCCAAATCGATTCTGATGACTTTCCAGCAGACCCATCATTTGGTATTTCCATTGATCCGATCCATGCATATGGATGCCCGGAGACAAGCAAACCAAATGCCAGAGATACTGAACATCCGAAGAGGCATCAGTTAGCTTATCCCCACCCACAAACCTTTGTCTGAGGACAAATTCACAGAGGAGAGGGCTGTCGATGGCTACTAGCCATGGCAGTCAGAAGCAGAAATGCTTATGAAGACTAGTTGCTGGAAAGTTCAAGAGGGTACAGGGATTTTGTGCTCAGATTCTGGTTCCCCCCAGGCATCTGTGGAGATGCTGGACAAGTCACCAGACTCACCCAGCAAACTCTTCTTCTGTTCTTAAGTGGAGACAGTATGGACCAGCACCAATGGATGGCCCAGTGGTTTGACCAGCCACGGCCTGACAGGGCATCACATCTGAACTCTAGATGGGAATTTACCCTCCCTTAAAGATCAGGTTGGCTTGCAGCCCTAATGGGTGGGCTGTTTTGCCCTGCAGAGACAGAGATTGGCTCACTTCCATCTTGCTTCTGCACCCTGTGACTGGCACAGCGTAGCAGTAGGCAGGTCAGACTCATTGACCTCTGGACCCCTTCCAAGGCTAGCTACGGCCAGCCTGTTTTACAGTACCCGGTTCTATTTATATGTGTGTGTGTGTGTGTGTCCCAGCCATGCTTGCAATTCTGCTTAATAAGCACTGCTCATGCAGTCTTTGGATTTCCAAGGTAAGAGGTTCAAGGGCTCACGTCTGTTCCGTTTCCTGCCCTCTATTACTCTCCACCCCGTTCAGACCCTCCCCACATGTGCAAGACAAAGGCACTACAAAACACTGTCCCCTCCAGGGCTTCCTGCATTCCAGGGCTAAGTTATGGAACTGGGGGAAACACCCCCCCCCACGAAACAACAGCTCAAATCAACCCCCACGACACCTCCCCACTTTTCAGCTGGTACACTTGGCTTGCTCCTAATCTCCTCCTTTTAAAACATCTCCCCAAATCCCAACTCCTACAAAATTATCTGGTCCGACTCCATAGGAAGCCGTCTTATACTCCCAGTCAGACCGCTGGCCCATCTAGATTGGTATTGCCAACACGGACCGGCAGCAGCTCCCCCCCCCCCCCCCCGCAAGGCTCTCTCTGCTGGGGGAGTTCTGCGTGCCAAGCGGATGCCCTGCCACCACTGAGCGACGGCCCTTCCCACTTAGCCTTGCATAGCCAGCTGCAGGCAGGCCCTCCCCTCTCCCCGCCCACCCCCTGCACGGATCCAAGCCCCTTAATCACTGCACTCTCTTCAACAACCCGCCCCCTCCTCCTTCCACCAAACAGGAATCCTGTTGCACGTGCTCTTGGCAGTGCCTTTAGCTGTTCTGTCCACGTCTGCCCGGGACTTTGTGTACTGTAGACGGGGACCAATGCCAAGTACTCATCATGGCTGCGGGGGGGGGGGGGTTGGAGAGGAGGGGGGAGGAGAGGAAAGGTTGTGGGTGGGAGGAAAGATGACGCTGCTGGAGGAAGAGGAAAAGATCTGCAAGCAGCGCAGCTAGCTTCCCGTAAATCATCAGCGTCACTGCTAAAAACAGAGGAGCTTTCACCCCTTAAATTAGGGGGTGCACAGCTGTGTATGTAAAATAGGGTGAATGGGGTGTGAGGGGGGAGGGTAGTACCTCTGGCGGGGGACACATCATGCTCCTTCTGGGGTAGTTTGTCCACCTTGGGTCCCTATCCTGCACTCAGCTCTCACCTGGGGCTCCTGGAAGCTGTCAGCAGGCAACAGCTGCCAAAAATGGCTTCGATTGGCCGGCTAAACCAGGTGAGGGTGGCTAAGGGGTCTCAAACTGCATGCAAAGGCAGGCTCTGGTGGGCTGAGCAGATGAGACCAAGAGAGGGTCCAATGGTCAAGAAGGCAGTTTCTGCACCTGCTGTACAGAGAAGAAGGCAAGTGGGGCCCATCTAGAAGAAGGAAAGCTCTACAGCAGGGGTCAGCAACCTTTTTCAGCCGTGGGCCGGTCCATCGTCCCTCAGACCATGTGGTGGGCCGGACTATTTGGGGGGGGGATGAATTCCTATGCCCCACAAATAACCCAGAGATGCATTTTAAATACAGTGGTACCTTGGGAGCCCCGTTCAAATCCTGAATAGAATGTCTGCGGGTCATGTTTTGCCGCTTCCGCGCATGCGCGTGACGTCATTTTGAGCGTCTGCGCATGCGCGAGCGCCGAAACCCAAAAGCGCTCAACCTGAAGCACATTCAACCTGAGGTATGACTGTAAACGCACACATTCTACTCATGTAAAAACACCAGGCAGGCCCCACAAATAACCCAGA
>JAXCMG010000044.1:5824627-5837860 GCA_034642415.1 Podarcis siculus | reverse complement strand
ATTCTACTCATGTAAAAACACCAGGCAGGCCCCACAAATAACCCAGAGATGCATTTTAAATAAAAGGACACATTCTACTAATGCAAAAACATGCTGATTCCCAGACCGTCTGCGGGCCGGATTCAGAAGGCAATTGGGCCGCACCCGGCCCCTGGGCCTTAGGTTGCCTACCCCTGTTCTACAGGAACAACGCAACACTTCAGCCAGCAACCAAACTCCTGGAATTGTCTGAAGGCACCATGAGGGTCATATAGGCCAACCCCCTGCAAAGCAGGAATACGGGGATCGAACCTGCAACCTTGGGTATTATCAGCACCGCACACTAACCAAGAGTCAGGATGGGAGAGGAATTTGATTCTGTTTGCAGGGAAGGGGGTAGAAGGGGGAGCAGAAATAAGAGAAGGCTTTTATGGCAGCCCATTTCCTTCTCCCCAAAACTGAACCAGGAGTGCCTGCAAAGCCAGCCCCCGCCCCGCTCCTCACACCCCCACAAGGGCCTCTTCCCTCTGGGTTGGGTGGGAACGCAATGTTCTTGGCAAGGCGCAGGCCTCCCCACCCCATAGCTTTTCCATCTGGAGTGTGTTTGTGTGTTCAAAAGGGAGGGGTGAGCTACCTTTTACCTGAACTAACACAGGGCTGCAGGGCTGGGCAGGGCTGAGCTCGCAGGAGAACGGCATGCCACTCTCGGCTTTCAGAGCCCATCTGCTAGGATTTCCCAGCCTTTGCATTTATTAAAGGGCTATTGACATCCGCAAAACCGCCGCGTGTTATTTCTATTTCGCAGGTCGAGAACCGTGGCCAACAGAGCGAGGACTTGGTCCGGGGCCCACGGAGAAGCTAGAATTTAATCCTAAAACTTGCGGGGCCTTCAGCCAAGTCTCTATGCGCACACACGAGACCTTATCCTCTTTCGCACTCACAATTGCTTTGTGCAAATTTAGCCGCCCCTTGCTTATTTATTTCACAGCCAGACGGGCCAGGCCAAGGGATGACGACACCCAGGCACCCAGTGGCAAAGAGCGCTCTGCCCTGTCATTCGCCAACGCCACCCATGAGGCAGGAGGGAAAGTGAGAGGGGCTGTGTTTGAAACATGTGGCTTCCCCCAAGGAATTCTGGGAATTGTAGTCTGTAAAGGACGCTTGGGAGTTGGAGCTTCATGGTGGGTAAACTACAATTCCCAGGATTCTTTGGGATGGGGGGAAGTGTTTTAAATGTATGGTGTGTGCACACAGACTGGCTGATTCTATACCATTATCAGCTGATGATACCATATTTATCGCTCCATAAGACACACTTTTTTCTTCCTAAAAAGTAAGGGGAAATGTCTATGCGTCTTATGGAGCGAATGCATGGTCCCTGGAGCCGAATTGCCCAGGGGCGGAAAGCAGATCATGCAATGGCGCAAAAATGTGGTTACAAAGCACAGATAAACATGGATTCTCAGGATTTTTGCATTGGGCTACCCCAAACTCACTGTCAAATCACAGGTCTGTGGCCACAGCATGAACCACAAAAATCATACCTCTGCTGTTTCATTCTGAATATTTTTTTTCTTCTTGTTTTCCTCCTCTAAAAGCTAGTTGTGTCTTATGGTCAGGTGCGTCTTATGGAGTAAAAAATACGGTAAAGGGGGTGTTTTTTGGGGGGTCCGCTGTTCAACTGCCCCAGAAGAAAATGGGAGAAAAAGTCCTTTTCAACTATGCTGACAAAGAAATCCTCATTTCAATAGTGATAGTAATCATTCATATTATGGAAACATGTGGACCACCCTGAGATCCATGGATAAAGGGCAGTACACAAACAAACAAACAAAGTCAACAGAATTAACTGTTCATACACATTGAAAACAGCACCAGCATCCCGCAAAGCAGCTGAGAGATCACAAACGTTTGTTGCTTCCTCTCCCTGAACTTTTCCATCCCGGTCATAACTAAAAAACTTGGACTTGAGTTTGCTTATGTCCTCATCCTTCCCAATCCGTTTGTCCTTTTGTGTCGTGTCTTTTCAGATTAAAAACCAGAAGGTAGCAGCTATTTTTTTTTGGACTGGGGAGCCAGATTTTTTAAAAGTCTCTGAATAAATGATACACACAAACAAACAAGTTTTCCCACACACTGAGATTCCTTGAAAGCTAAATGCAGGTACTTCTGATACAGGAGCAGCCATTTATACAGTGGTACCTCAGGTTACATATGCTTCGGATTACATACGCTTCAGGTTACAGACTCCGCTAACCCAGAAATAGTACCTCGGGTTAAGAACTTTGCTTCAGGATGAGAACAGAAATCGTGCTCCGGCAGCACGGCAGCAGCAGGAGGCTCCATTAGCTAAAGTGGTGCTTCAGGTTAAGAACAGTTTCAGGTTAAGTACGGACCTCCGGAACGAATTAAGTACTTAATCTGAGGTACCACTGTACTGCCATCGTCCAGCACCTTCCTCTCCACCTGCAGGCTGAGATGCAACAGGGAAAGCCAACCCTTTGGTTTACCCGCACAGGTTCCCACGGCACGAGGGGGCCTCTCACCCACCAGGCGCCATTCCCCCGGCTGTGCAAGAGAATCGCAAGCTCCTGAGACAAGCCGGGAAAGGACAGGGAACCTCTGGCATTCCTGGGGGGTGGAGAGGCTCTGCGAGCTGCCGGCAAGGCAGCCGAATTCCCTTGGCCCCCTTCCACGGCCTGTTCTCTGGCTGAGCCAGCGGTGGAAGCCAAGAACATACACAGCGTGTGAATAAACAGAGGAGGCCGGAACAGGACCCGCTCTCAGCCAAGCCAGATACGGAGCCAAGGCTTAGGACACCAGGCCTCGCAGATTCACCTACTGCCCTACAAAGTGCAAAAATAGAACCCAGGTGTCCGGGCGCTCTGCTGCGACTGCTATGCCCCGCTACCCTCGCAGAGTTCAGCGGCTCAGATTCCTTGCTCCTCCTCTCTTCAACCCAAAAAGCCGCAGATGATTCCCAGTGAATAGGAACCACAAGCCTCAACTCCCCTGGCCGAAACTTAGTAAGTACTCTAGCCACTAGGCTCCAAGGCCACCCCAAAGCTGAGAAAATAACCCAGATGCCCAGGGATTCCCCTCCGCTCTGTGCTGAACGCCAACCCCAAATCCTGTACCTGAACAAGGGCAGTTCCATCTCTTTGCAGCACATAAAAACAAGTTTCAGCTAATTCAGGGCAGTTATTTATTTATTGGCCAAGGATTGAAGAGAGCAGAGTTCGTATTATTTCCCCTGCAGCTCAGCAAAGAACTCTTCGGGTGATTTTATGCCTCTCCCTCGCGACCTACCTCACTTTGCAGGATCGCTGTGAGGATAACATTGGGGTGGGGAGCACTCACACACCACCCTTGGAGGCCAGGTGGGATAAAGATGCAATTAAACAACTTTTGCTGCTATCAATGTCCTGCAAGATATCATGCATGTATCTTTCAAAGAGTATATTTGCATTAACCAAAGGCCGTAAAAAACAAATTGCAACTTGCTAAACTGCAAACAACAACAAGCAGCAGACAGCAATTGCAAAAGACAAACCATCAAAGATCTTTTTTTATTCCTGCATGGCAGGGGGTTGGACTAGATGACCCTCGGGGTTCCCTTCCATCTTGACGATTCTACAAAAGAAAGGGAGTCACAGCCCGTAAGCATAATCTGAGAGTTTGCACCTGGATTAACTTCCGCCAGGCCCCCTGATCTCCAGCGCAACTTAATGCAATATCGCCTAGCTCTCTCTTTCTAACCTTTCTTGCCGCCAGAGCACAAAAGCGCCGTTTTAAGTGTCATAAATCAGTTCGTGGCACATGCCAAAAAAAGCGCAAATAGTTTCTGCCGTAGCAAGCCTGCTTCCAGGAATTAGCAAAATCGATCACTTTAAGGGCAGGTTAACAAGTCATGTGTGATGTTGTCCTATCGCAGCCTTCCAAGACACCCAGAATCTAAGCTCCATAAAGCCTCCATAGCTCCGTTGGTTAGCGTGTGGCGCTGATAACGCCAAGGTTGAAGGTCCCGATCCCCGTATGGGGCAGCTGCATATCCCTGCATTTGGGCTAGAACAGGCATAGGCAAACTCGGCCCTCCAGATGTTTTGGGACTACAACTCCCATCATCCCTAGCTAACAGGACAGGCGGTCAGGGATGATGGGAGTTGTAGTCCCAAAACATTGGGGGGGGGGGGCGGAGTTTGCCTATGCCTGGGCTAGATGACAGCCAGGGTGCTTTTCAGCTCTAGGATTCTAGGATTTAAGGGAGCAGGCTTCCAGCATCTCTCTTTCTGGAGCGGCAGGGAGAGGAGAAAGCAAAGGGGCAGGCGGATCGATCTGCGCCCGCAAGCTGTTTCCAAACAGAGAACCAAAAATAAAACACACACACACACGGAGGGAGAAAATGCAGCCATTAGGCTGCACCGAGCCTGATAAACAGTGCTATTTGCAGCCTTGCTCAGTTAGCTAAGCTCAGCCGGGCAGCTGCTGTGCACAAACAAGGCTGACAACCGAGAAGGGGGTCTGCCTGGGTGCCGGGCTGCCATGCCCCCTGCAGAGAGGCACCGCTGCAACGGCAGGCCCAGACCCCCGGGCACCGGGCGGGCCTTGACTTGACGCGAGCTCCGCCGAGGCCTCTGGGGCCTGCGGCCTTGGCGAGGCCAAGCTGCTCTCTCTCTCGGTGCCTCTCCAGCCTCGCCCCCCCCCCTGCCGCTTGGAAAGCAGCCCAGAGGCCCCTCGCTCAGGCCAGGCCTACGTGAGCCGAGCGACGGGCGGGGGCCCAGGCTAGGCCAGGAGCAGCCAACCAGCGCCCGGCCTCCTTTCCTGTTTGCCTGCTAATTTCGGCTGGGAACACTGCGCTGCCATTGGGCGCCCGGCTTGAATGCGCAGAGCCCGGGCCCTTTGCCAGATGGGCTGGCGCTGGCAGGGCCGCCAGGCTGCTCTCGTCTCGGGGAGAGCTGGACACAGGGCAAATGGAGACCCGAAGAAGGAAAAACAACCGTGTGCAATGGGGGAGAGGGGACTGCATGTTCAAAAAGTCCTCCCCAAAAGCCTCGCATGGATCTTTCGCAGGCACCTTGAATCCTGCTTGCAACTGTGAAAAAATATATATATACCATGCCAGATCGCGGTCAGCAAAACTAACTCAGAGCGCTCTGTGCATTTTTAGAAACATAACCGAGGGTGCAGATTTGGTTTCCTGCACTTAGGGTTAAAATAGTAAAAGAGACATTATTCCCACCTTACACACAGACACAATTCTCTTTCAAAAGTAATTTGGAAATTGAGCAAGGCCCGTTTTAACGCACATGAAACAACAACCACTAAAATGGCTTCACATAAAATAAGATGTGGCCAAGGGCTAAAGGAAACTGGTATTTTTACACTTTATTTGCACACGCAAGCTCATACGGGAGACACGCTGGTATATATGTTTATTACTCTTATCATTCCTGTCAGATATACAAGTTTGCGCCGGCGTAATCTGCATTGAGTAACCCTGTGGTAACTACCACCTTGAGTAACCCTGTGGTAACTACCACCTTGGTTCTGCACTCCTGACCACCAAGCTGCCCCCCCTCCCCGCCTTTCGCCTGTAAGCATATAATAATGCAAGGGGGTGAACTGGGGGTAATGTACCCATTTATCATGCTTTAATAGACATTTGAGCACAGTAAACGAAGTCATAGTAACCAGTCTGTGTTAATTACCAAGCCCTCTGGAGCATGTGCTCAGAGTTGCCAACTGCACCGTATTTCGCCAGGCCATTCGGCATTTTTGCCTCAGGTTTCGTACCAGATATTTTACTTAAAATAAAAATAACTTCTTATTTATATGCCGCCCATCTGACTGGGTTGCCCCCAGCCATTCTGGGCAGCTCCCAACAGAAACAGTAAAAACACGATAAAACACGATAAAAACGTCCCCAAACAGGGCTGCCTTCAGATGACTTTTAAAAAACACGTTAACTGCTTTCCTGTTTATTTAGTAACTTTAATTACTTATTTTAGTTCATTTACATCCCATCCGCTCCTCTGAGGAGCTCAAAGTGGCGCGCAGAGTTCTCCTCACAACAACCCTGTGAGGTAGATTTGGCTGAGAGGCAGTAACCGGCCCAAGGTTGCCCAGTGTCCTATGTGGCTGAGCAGGATTTGAACCCTGGTCTCCCAGGTCCTAGTCTGACGCTGGATAGGAGCCAGGCTTGTAGGGGAGAGAGGGAATCTTTCCCCCTTTAAGCTCATACCCTCCTCCAAACCGGGCAGGGACCCAAAAATGTGCGAGGCTTGACAGGTCAAACCCCACCAACTTAACCAGGCATTTGTAAAATCACGCATTGGAAGCGCCCAGTGGGTCTTGGAGGGCAACGAAAGTGCAAGAATAATTCTCCCCTCCATTTTCAGTGAGAGAAAACCAACTGACCAAGAATCACGTGTTTAGGGTAGCTGGGTCTGCATTTATTTCCCTCTTGGTGAGAATCGGGCTTAATGCAAGACTATTTTCAGTAGGGCCCACCAGATTGTGTTATTTGGACTGGGGTATCAAGGCCACATCTGCACCACACATTTAAAGCGCTATGATACCGCTTTAAGCAGCTAAACAATTCTGGGAGTTGTAGTTTGTTTGGGGTCCTCACAGAGCTACAATTCCCGGGGCTGCCTGCAAAGAAGAGGGCCTGACAAACCACTCTGGGAACTGTAGCTCTCTGAGGAGAACAGGGAGGTCTCCAAACAACTCTCCGCACCCTTTGCAAACTGCAACTCCCAGAATTCAATGGGGGAAGCCATGGCGGGACTTTAGACGTACGACGTGGCCGTGACCCAAAACTACTTTCTCATCTGAACGGTTTCGAAACCCCTCCGCAGGGGGACTCTCCCCTCACAGGGTGAAAAGTTCAGGTCCAGCAGTTTGCACCGACTGCGAAATTTCCGAGGCATCATTACGGGGGTTCAGAAATGAACGTTTTCCAGGAAGCCCAAGTGTGCTGAAACCTGCCTCGAGGGCATCTGTGCAAGACAGCCTGTGCATAGGGGCTGTGACATTTTGGCTTAGCTGTAGCAAATGTAAGGATTTTGGGACGGGAGGAAGTGTCTTCTGGTTTTCAAGGAAGGGAAAGCTGGTTCAAGAGATAGTGAGACGTGGGGCACAAGACAGGCCTCCAAAGAAAGGAACGCTCATGGGGCTATTTCAGCATCCGCCGCCCCAGGCAGCCACCTCAATCTGTCAAACGGTGGGGCCGGCCCTGGGTTTTCATGCAGTCACAAAGAGGCATTGGATCGCGGGCGACGGCAAAAGCAAAGCCTTTCCTGAACCACATTCAACTCTCTGGAAAAGACAACTGTCCCCCGATTTTAGCCACAAGTTTATTTTCCACTTCTGGAGCAAAAGAGAGGAAGGGAGCGATGGCACAATGTCACCATGCGATCGCCAGCTGCTGCTCCCTAGACTAGGCCATAGCCTACGAAAAACACTGGAGTGATTCAGCCTTAGTCCCAAACCATGGTTTCCCACTGTGGGAAGAAGCCAGGGGAAAAACTTCAGCTCAGGATTTCCAAACAGCCCCTCATCTTCCATTCCCGCTTTGAGGCAAACCCTCGCTTGCCGCTGTTCCATACAGCTTGCGCCTTCCCTGAAAACCAGGAACAAACCATGGTGTGCAGCCATGGTTTACATGGCAGATGCACTCCCGAACAGGCTATAGTTTGCCTCAAGCCAGGATCGGACGGTGGGTGGGGGCTCATAGCTCACGAAGGGAGCAATCAGCCCCCGTTTTCCTTGCCGTTGTGCCTGAACGGACTCTCGATCACGCCAATGAAATGTTCAGGCGGTGGCGGCAAGCGAAAAGTAATTATTTGGGCAATACTGAAGTTCTGAGCACTGAAAATTCTCAAAGATAGACTCCAGACACATTTCACATGGAGCAAGAAAAATGTCTAACCGCCCCCCCCCCCAGTTCATTAACCTGAAGTGAATCCGGGGCAACAAATTTTCTGGTGTGCCATTGGGCCCATTAAAATCAATGTGCGGTGATCAAAGCATGGCTGAGTAATCGAAATACCCTTGAAACTTGCCCCCCCCCCCATCAAGGCACTTCTTAGGCCAGATGCAAATGTCTGTTCCCCTTTAAAGGAAGGGGAGGGAAGCTTAATGATCTATAATGGGAGGAGGGTGTCGAGAGAAGCGCAATGTCTTCAGAAGCGAAACATGGCATATCAGTTTCAGCTAAGGGACCTGCAAGCTATGATTCTAATACAGGGATCAGCAAACGTTTTCAGCAGGGGGCCGGTCCACTGTCCCTCAGGCCTTGTGGGGGGCCGGACTATTTTTTTTGGGGGGGATGAACAAATTCCTATGCCCCAGAGATGCATTTTAAATAAAAGCACACATTCCACTCATGTAAAAACACCAGGCAGGCCCCACAAATAACCCAGGGATGCATTTTAAATAAAAGCACATATTCTACTCATGTAAAAACACGCTGATTCCCGGACAGTCCGCGGGCCGGATTTAGAAGGTGATTGGGCCGGATTCGGCCCCCGGGCTTTAGGTTGCCTACCCATGTTCTAATATTTCATTTCCTAACACTGTTTTTTTATTATTACCGCGTTTTTTGCTCTATAAGACTCACTTTTTCCCTCCTAAAAAGTAAGGAGAAATGTGTGCGCGTCTTATGGAGCGAATGCAGGCTGTGCAGCTATCCCAGAAGCCAGAACAGCAAGAGGGATTGCTGCTTTCGCTGCGCAGGGATCCCTCTTGCTGTTCTGGCTTTTGGGATTCAGAATATTTTTTTTCTTGTTTTCCTCCTCCAAAAAGTAGGTGCGTCCTATGGTCTGGTGCATCTTATAGAGCGAAAAATACGGTACCCAGATTCCAGGGAGGCGGGGTTGAAAGGCAGGATCTCTAGTTCTGGAAGGCAAGCGTAGTGGTTAGAGCTTGTGAAAACGGTAGGCGCCAGGTACACGATTTCTACTCCAGATGAATTAATTCACAACAGCTGCCACCCGCAAGTTCCTCACCCACTAATTGCTCAAGCCCCTTTTCCTAATTTCAGGCGTGCGTTGGCAGCAATTCTGCACCAAGAATAAGAAGAAAGAAACTTTGCACGCTCTCAAAGAACGTTACCTTCATTATTAAAAAGCACCTGCATTTTTATTTGTTTGGAATGTATTTGCATGGTCTATTAGGCTACAAGAGACTAGTAGCCTTCAAACTGGAGGGAGGCAGAACTAAAAGAAAATTACTAATCGCGTGGACTAGAATCTCTGTTCCACTCATAAGCATGCATTAAAAAACACACACACTCTTTTACCACCCTATCTGCAGGTAGAAACTGTGCCGGAAAGTTAAAGGGCAATTCCTATGTATTATCTGGACCTGAATGCCACCCCCCACCCCAAGGTCACTGAGTCCTGTCTCCAGCTCTTGGAAGTATATAGAGGAAGACTTCTGCAGACTTGACTTTATTTTGCAATTATGAATAAACAACCTGTGCAGGTTTCGTTGCACAGACTGCTGGACGCACAAATTAATTCCTATGTTCCCACAACCGCTCTGCGAGGTTGCTCATGGTACAATCGCCAGAAAAGCAAAAGGCAACAAACAAAGTGAGACGTCCAGTGTGGCTGGAGCAGAAATAGGCTATGCATAAATGCCTAGGGTCACATCCGTGGGCTGGTAGCAAATACAGTGGTACCTCAGGTTAAGTACTTAATTCGTTCCGGAGTTCATTACTTAACCGGAAACTGTTCTTAACCTGAAGCACCACTTTAGCCAATGGGGCCTCCTGCTGCTGCACGATTTCTGTTCTCATCCTGAAGCAAAGTTCTTAACCTGAAGCACTATTCCTGGGTTAGCGAAGTCTGTAACCTGAAGCGTATGCAACCTGAAGCGTATGTAACCCGAGGTACCACTGTACTAGCCTGGCCACACTGAACCTGTAATTTCAAATCGCCCCTATTTCCTCAAGGGAATGTGGTCTAGTACATACAGCGGCCTTTACCAAAATGCCGCCCTCCAGACGTTCGGACTACAACTCCCATCAGCCCTGGGGCAACCGGTTGTTGAACAAAGAGAGAACAGGTTTGGATCAAGTGGGTCACTGCATTCAAATCGCCTTTTGGCCATAAAGCCCAATGGGGAGGGGGCAGAGAAAGCAACAGGAGGGGTCCCTCCCAGGTCCTGTTTAGCCAAAGGCAAGCAAAATGAAATGAGATTTTTTAAATAAACAACAACAGTGTCTCTGAGAGCGTACAAAGGCTTCTCTCTCAATGCTCCACAATTACAGCCAACCTCAGCACATCAGAGGTTAGGGGAAAGGGTCTTGGTTCCTCTCACTTTATTTATGAAAATGACACTGGACGTTTGTTTCAAATATTACTCCCGACACACAAGGGATGTTACCGCCTCTATGTAATCACTAGCGGAGGAGATGGGAGTATCCTCAAAGTGGGTATCCTCAAAAGTCTCTGGTCATCCCCCCAATATATATCCAACCCTGCTGACAGCTGCCATGCTGAGCAGCCTTGGCCAAGTCACGACTCTCTCAGCCTAGCCTACCTTACAAGGTTGTTATGTAGATTAAAAACAAGGTAGCCCTGTGTATCCTGCGATCCTTGGAGGAAGGCTGGAATATAAAGTCAGTAGCCTGAGGTTACAATGGGGTGTAAGGAAGGAATTTGTCTATGGACGGGAGCCAGGGCAGAGATGTTCAAAGAAGAAAATTATCAAGGATGCTCAACGCAGAAAGTGGCTTTCATGCAGTCATCCCATCCGTCCTGTAAGGCTCATTAAAAAAAATTCTACATTTTAGGGACTGGGAATCCATATCAGCAGGATGTTACCCAAAAGACTGCATGCATCTGCATCAACTCACCTGAGCCTTCAGGTGTACTTCTGAAGCCCTGCTCAGGCATCCACCTGGTAAGGTAAATTATGGTGACAGGAACACAGGGGCGAGGGCTTTTTGGCAAGGGCCCCACAACTGTGGAATCTGAACCCACGTGGTATCAGACAAGCAACGTGTCTAAGGACTTCTGGCAGTTTTGCACAAAGCCAAACTACTATTCTGCTTTTCGGTGGCTTTGAACAACGTTTCGATGTAACGATGTTTGCAATTATATATTTTTTTAATGGTTTTAAATTTTATATTGTATTGTGCATCACTTGTGAACCACTTTGGGAAGCTTTTCTTTTTCCCTTGAAGAGCAGTTTGCACATTTGTTAAAAATAAATAACTAGAAGAAAGAGGGACAAGTGTTCCCCATGTTGTGCTTTGGTGCTCAGAGGGGCGAGATTTCAGGCAGGCCTCAGCCATAGAGCCGGTCTTGAAACATGCAAACTAGTAAAAAAAAAGTGCCTTCTGAGCATGCACAAAGTACATATACCTCCCAAGGGTGCAATCGCAGCCAGCAACTTGCAGGTCGGAAGGGCATGGCCCTCTAATTAGGCCACCAGGAGCCCAGGTGCTCATTTTAGGAAAATACCATATTTTTTGCTCTATAAGACTCACTTTTTCCCTCCTAAAAAGTAAGGGGAAATGTGTGTGCATCTTATGGAGCGAATGCAGGCTGTGCAGCTATCCCAGAAGCCAGAACAGCAAGAGGGATTGCTGCTTTCGCTGCGCAGTGATCCCACTTGCTGTTCTGGCTTCTGAGATTCAGAATATATTTTTTCTTGTTTTCCTCCTCCAAAAACTAGGTGTGTCTTGTGGTCTGGTGCGTCTTATAGAGCGAAAAATACGGTGATCGCTGGGTGCCTGGTGAACACAACCTCTGAAACACAGTGCAGGTGGGCAAGAATTCCTGCAAGGAGGGCTCCCCTATGTCTAAAATGAGCAGGACGGGAGTATTAAAAACAGAGTTAAACAACTTACAACCACAAAAATAAGGCGGGTCTTGAAAAGTATGCATCTCAAACATCAAAGAGGGAGGGAGTTTCACAGGCCAGCGGCTGCAGCAGAGGGCGCTCTGTCGCAGGGCACTGCCACACAAGCTTCTGAGACTAGTGGAACAACAAAGAGGGTCCCTTTCACTGATCTTAGCACCCGAGAGGGTCTACAGGGAAGGAGGCAGTCTTTCAAGTATTTGGGGCCCGAGTCGTTTAGGGCTTTAAGCGTTAAAGGAGAAAACAGCAACACAATTCTTACGTCCCGGAGGACCAAATACCTCCATCTTTTCCAGCACCCCCTGCTGGTCATTCACAGTCTTCCCGAGTCACGAGGCTGGAAGACCAGTCCCTGACATCCCATCATCAGTTCCCTCCAGAACCCACAAAGCGATGCATAAAAATGGCACTCAGTCGGGAAGTTAGATTGCAAGAGGGGGGAAACCGAGGCATGTCCTCAAAGCTGATGGTGGAGATCTAGCTCGCTGCGAGACTCGTGACAAGGACTCCAGGGTCCTGGATCCCACGGCTCCTTTCTCAGAAATTCCGGGCACCACATATTCCAAGTCTAAGCTCCGGCCTTGGAGCAGCTGCCGCTACCGCCCCTTCCAAAATGGCGAAAGAAAAAAAACGCAAAACAAGTCCTGACTCCTAGTCCACTCTTATCAAATTATCTCTCTTGCCAATCAACCTCCGTCCCCATCAACAGAAGAAATAAACCATATATGTGCCACCACTTAACCAAAAAAACCCCCACCACAACCACATCATTCAGATTCCGTTAATCAAAATGCAGGTCACAAGTAAGGTGAGAAACCGTCTCGCCCCAAGTTAAAGATTCACGAACATCAGCCAAAGCAGTTCTGTGATTTAGCGCCAAGACGTCTTTTCCAGCGCCAATTTTTGCGGCGCCAGATTTCTCCCGCCGCTGATTGTCCTCGTCCAAGCCAAGACTGGCTTGGGAACCCCAACAAAGTCTGGGTCAGGCAGGCCTAGGGGGCCAGAGACACCCCCGTCCCACCCCAAAAAATAAACCCTTCATTGGAGAAGAGCCATTTCAGCCTGGATTGGGAGACGGAGCAACAGGGAGATCGAAAAGAAAATAACAGCCCGGTGCCCAAATTTTCGAAAACGCAAGGAAGGCGAACTGGATTTTTTTTTATTTTAAAAGGACATGTGGATGAGAAGAGAAGGGGACTGGAAAGGCCGACAGGGAACTCGAGGGAAGAGGAGAAAGGCAAAATGCACAAAAATAAAAAGAAAGTGAGTCGAACTGTAATTGAGGAGATAACCACAAATTTGGGATGCGAACAGGAAAAACAGAAGAACATGCCCCCCCGCCAAAGGGCACAGAAAACGGAGGAAAGGAGAAAATTC
>JAXCMG010000044.1:5799678-5824617 GCA_034642415.1 Podarcis siculus | reverse complement strand
GTGTGTGTTAGGACGAAAGGGGCGCAGAACGAGGAGCAGGAAGAGATAGCCAGAAGGAAAAGTGAAGAGAGAGAACAGGGAGAGGAGCCAAGCCAGGCGCACATCTGCTCCCGCTGCCTTTTGCCCCTGGCAGTGCCACACTCACCCTCCAAAGGAGCCCTTCCCGCGGGCGACGTGCCTCCAGGGCCCTCTTCCTGCCCTGTTGCCCCGCCGTCCCCCATCGCCCACTGACCGCCGCTGCCAGCCCCAAGCCGAGAGCACTGCTATCCCCAAATAGGAACTGCCCCCTACCTCCGCCCCCCGCGTCACAGCCTGGCACGGGGCCGGGAGCACGTGATGTACACAAGAGCCGTCATGCGCCCGCCGTCCGGCACACGAGGTCCACCGGCTTTCCCTGCCCGGAGGAGAACAGCCAGCAGCCGAGGCTGCAGAGGAAGGACATGTGCGAGGAGGAGGAGAAGGAGGCTGGGTTGGGACGGGTGCCAGTCCATTCCGCCTGCGAGAAGAGAAACTCCGGAGGGAAAAGCAGAGAGTGAGCGAGTTCCGGGGATGCCACAAGGGGGCGCCGGAGGAGGGCAGGGGGGAAACCAGGCCGGATCTGTGCCAGGGGAATCACATGGAGGCGGAAGGAGACCCAATTCAGCAGAGAGCTTCTTGGAACGGAAAGGGTTCAATTGCCGGCAGGGCTGGGAAAGACTCCTGCCTGAATCGCTGGAGAGCCGGTGCTGTCGGTCGCTGAAATAGACAACACTGGGTGAAATGGACCAATGTATCAGGCAGGTTCCTATGTTCCCAAAGGCAAGGTCATGGTGGGCTGGTGCCACAAACCCAGGCGCAGCGATACGGGACAGATAAGCACTCAAAACCAGATTCCACAGGTGGATTTTCCTTATCAAAAGTTCAGGGCCCGCAGCGCCAGCTTTGCAGGATCTCTGCCTTAAAGGAGAAAGTCTTTAAAAAAAATAAAATCGTCAGCGGCAGCCCCTACCCCAGCCAGCAGGGGGCAAGAATGCCTTGGTGGGCAGGAAAGACAAACCAACTGAGCAGGAGCTGGGAATTGCAGAGGTGTGCTCTGGCTTTTAATAGGGCTTTTGGGGGGGGGCTAAGTGCTGGCGCTTGACAGACCAGGGTCCTCAGTCCAGCTCTCCCAAAGGGAGCGGCGACCAGTGACTTCTTCTAAAAGGCGATTCCAGGAAACAGTCCCGGAGAAATTCAAGGGAGAGTTCTTATTTTCTCCCTGACTTGGGCGGGAGGGGGGGGGGGGGGGGGGGAGGCGGGGGGGGTACATCTGCACCCTGGCAAGCTCCCACTCCATCCCTGGTTTACCAACAGTTAACGAGAGACCTGTAGCCTGCGAGGCAAAAAAAGGGGGGTTTTGTTTTTCGGTTTTTTAAAAGGATAAACACACACACACAATTAAGTCCACATTGGCTTCCTGTCCTTGGTGGCACAGTGCCAGTTTGTGTCCTACCCAGCAACAGGCTCCAAGATTGTCCACGGGACGTCTAGCGGAGCTAGTCGCGCAGCCCAGAAACCAAGCGGAGCGGACAGTCACGACACACCCACCCGGGCACGTCGGCGCTGCCATGGCCACACACGCCCTTGCTCACTCCGGTCGAATTCGCCTAACGGAGCCCGCATCCAGACACCCGTGCTGGCTGCCAACTTCCAAAGACCTACTTTTCACGAAGCTGAAAAGCACACATGACACACCTGTGTCCCCGCCATATAATATATGCATCTCTCTCTCTCTGTCACCCTGTTCATTCTTGCCTTAACCCAATTCTGAGATGATCTCCACGGAATTGACCTACATCTGAAATGACGCTCTGGCTGGCTGGCTGGCTGGCATACCTGTACCAATCCAGCAGCCACTGCCTAATTTTAAATGCCCCTTTGGAACACCAAAACTTCATGCATTTTCCTGGCCAACAAACAGCTGCCGCCCCCCTTTGCCCCTTTCTCTCTCCCCCTCAAAACTTCGTGGGCGATTTAAACAGCCTAGGCGAACAACCTCTCTCCACCACAGTACCAAAAGCTTCCACAATCTCCCAAATCCAAGACGTTTTTTGGAAAGCCAAGTTTTCCGAGTTACAAAGGACCTTATAAATAATCAATAACAATAATGGTAAATATTATTAAGCGACCGGGTGTGCATTTGACCGTCCAGGCACGTTCCCTTTCAGGGATTGCTCTCCTCCGCTACTGTACGGAGATTCCTGCCAACTCACTTCTGGCAAAGGCTGCCAGATTTACAGGCAGAGCTTTGCGAAGATGCACCTTGCAGCTTTCGCCTGCCTCGTTTTTTTAAAAGCGTCCATTTAAACGGGTAATCAAAATTGGAGGAATCGTGCAAAAGTAATAAAAGTGGAGGAGTTTCCCGGAATATTTGTCCAGGAAAGCAACAAAAAAAACCCCCCTTTTCCTCGCCCTGTTCCATATGCACAAACCGTCCGATCGCGTATGCTTGCATTTCTCAACTGGGGTCTAAAGGCAGCCAGCAGAGAGAGAGGCCATGATAAAAAGATTGCAGCACTGTAAACAAGGTATGCAGGGAGATTAAGCGGCAGATCCACAAGCAGGAGGAGAAAGACATCACACAGCCTGTGTTGTCGCTTTCTTGGGCCTGTTCCATGATATTCAGCTCGCTGGCTAGGGTTGGTGACCAGACTTGTGGTTGGCTACAGAACCCTGCGCTCCCTCCTTGCTGGTTTACATTTGGCACACATCTCCACTGTAATCTACTAGATCTCCTTGCGGCCAAGAGAACACCCCCCCCCTTTCCTTCTTTCCAGCTCTGCAGGATTACTGCACATCCCAGGCTCCCCATGTCGTCCTCCTGCAGCCGTCGGGTGACATTGACCAGCAAGATGCAAATAAAATGAAAAGAAAACAAGCTGGCCGTTTCACTCATTAAAAAATAATAATAATGAGAATAACAAGGTCACACACAACCCCCTCCAAACACACACACCCCATGGCGCCAGAAAAAGCTGTCCACAAGAATGGCACCCTTTAAACATACTACTGAAGACCTAGATCTAGAAGTTTTTTGGGGGGTGGGGAAGGGAGTGGGACGGTCTCAGGGCTGCGCAAGGAAGGAAAGGAACGGAGGGCTCCAACCAGCCCTTTCCATGGAACCCCAAAACTCAGGCGCGCACATAGGTTGTGTGTTTTAAAATACACACAGCCCCACTTTGGAATCTGATGAGTCCGCAGATTTCCCCCCCCCGCCCCACATATAGATAAATCGCCTGGGAGGGGGCGCGCAAACCATTGCAAAATATCTATAGATCAGGGGCGCATGCCTCCCCCTGCTTTTGCGCAAGCCCCTCTCCAAATTGGGGAGCTGGGTTGCAGATTTCTCGCGCACCCGGGAAGAGTTGATCGCGGTGCAACCCCCCCAAAAAAAATAAAAACTGGGGAGGGGGGCTTCGTGCAGCCCCACCCAGCCAGCCACCTTTCCTTGCTTTTACCTTGGACACTGCAAGCCATTCTCCATGGCTGGCTGGCTGGCTTTCCTGCGCCTCCTGCCCGGGTCCAGCCGCCTCGCCTCGCTCCGCGCACTCCGCTCTCCCCTCCTGCCTCTCCGCCTGCGCTCCTTTGCCTCTCTCGCCCCCCTTCTCCCCCTCCTCGAAGCCCACTCCCCTTCAGGCTACACCCACCGCCCCTCCCCCATCCGTGCCATTGGCTCCCCCCTCCCACCCCGAGGTGCCCCCCCCTACGCCTCGCAAGCCTTGCAGATCCAAGGCGCTTTTTGGCACGCCTCCTTCTGCTTGCTGGTGCGCTCGCCGATTGGGCGCCGGGGATGCCACTCCGAGACCCATAGGGGGGGGTCTTCCCCCCCTACCCAACCCCCCCCCCACCCCCCCCCCCCTTTCTGTGTTGGCAGCTGGCTAGCGCGACTGCGGAGGGGCAGGGATCGCAGCGCGCAGGGCGCTCCGGCCGGCGGAGCGCTCCTCCGGGCTAGCGTTAATCCAGAGTCACGCTGCTTCTGTTCCGTGCATCGGATCCGGATTCGTTCCGAAGGTGGCCATCGCGCCGTCTTTACCAGGGACGTGCAAATCAGCTGGGCGTCCTACCTGTGTGCTCGGCACAAAGGGAAGTGACTCCGGATTAAAGCTGCACGCTTAATTGGTAGTAGACTCCACTGAAGCTCGGGGAGGGGGGGCTTTTGATTCGGAAGCAAGCCTTCAGCTCAATGCAGAAGAATGGTGCGAGTCCCCCGCCCCTACCCCTCCAAGGGCCTTGCGTGGGAAAGGGAGTGACTCTGATTCTGGGAGTCAATTCGGATTTAGAAAATGCAGCGCGACGCCGTTCGTTCCCTCTCCGCTCGGTATTCAGTGATGGAGATGAGTTTACTCTCGTGTGCATCCTTGTAATAAATCTCTCTCACCGATCACCTTGCTTTTTGGTATTCAAATCCAGTTTACACGCTCATTTGGAGTCGATGTAAGCAGTGCAACGCTTTCTAAATATGTCTGCTCAGAAATCCCTCCCAATTGAATTCAGTGTGACTCCCTGCATCGAGCCCGGAATTGAACGGGTTTGGCCCGCGAAGCCCCCTCCAATTCAGCGACTCCACACCCAGACATAGTGGATCCAGATACTGTATATAGGATCGCAGCCTTTAAAACAGTTGCCTGAAGATGTTAAAACGGTTGTATAAATGCGCCCCCGTGTGGTGAGAGAAAGCGCCAGCAGCCTTTTCATTGCATTTAAGTATATCCAGCGTCTGAAATGTGCTGTTTCTACACACCAGGGACGCATACTATGCAATGTTATGATATAATTTTGAATGCATTTATATATTTGCTTGTATATTTATATATTTGCTCCTCTTCAGCCAAAGATCTCCAAGTGGCTTACAATACAATACAATGGGGTGATAAAATCTCTATAAAAGGTTTCTGTGTGTGTGCAGACTTCATGCTTCTTTGGGGGAATCTTAATTGAGGTCTGCTTGTGTGTTTTTTTTAATTTGTTGTTGTTTAGTCGTTTAGTCGTGTCTGACTCTTCGTGACACCACGGACCAGAGCACACCAGGCACTCCTGTCTTCCACTGCCTCCCACAGTTTGGTCAAACTCATGCTGGTAGCTTCGAGAACACTGTCCAACCACCTCGTCCTCTGTCGTCCCCTTCTCCTTGTCTTTTCCAGGGTCTTTTGCAGGGAGTCTTCTCTTCTCATGAGGTGGCCAAAGTCTTGGAGCCTCAGCTTCAGGATCTGTCCTTCCAGTGAGCACTCAGGGCTGATTTCCTTCAGAATGGAGAGGTTTGATCTTCTTTCAGTCCATGGGACTCTCAAGAGTCTCCTCCAGCACCATAATTCAAAAGCATCAATTCTTTGGCGATCAGCCTTCTTTATGGTCCAGCTCTCACTTCCATACATCACTACTGGGAAAACCATAGCTTTTACTATACGGACCTTGGTTGGCAAGGGGATGTCTCTACTTTTTTAAATAGAGCCCCTCTATTTCAAGCATGGGTGAATTGAATCTGAGAGGAAGGGACTTGTCCAAGGCCACCCCATGGATCCTTGACAGACAGAATTCAGGCTCTCCAAATCCCAAATCAACCCTTTCCCCACTGGCTTCACCCAGAAGAAATCCCCGGATCAAGGTGAGAACACGAAATACATTAATCTCCATCCATTGCTGCCCCGCTCCCCTAAAATATACGCCTGAAGTGTAGCCTTCCCAGACGAATGCTGTAAATGGCTCTTCACCACAAGTGTCCACTCGTTAGAATGTTTGTCTTGTTTAAAATCACAGAATCATAGAATTGTAGAGTTGGAAAAGACCCTGAGGATCATCTAGTCCAGGCATGGCCAAACTTGGCCCTCCAGATGTTTTGGGACTACAACTCCCATCATCCCTAGCTAACAGGACTAGTGGTCAGGGATGATGGGAATTGTAGTCCCAAAACATCTGGAGGGCCAAGTTTGGCCATGCCTGATCTAGTCCAACCCCCTGCAATGCAGCTGTATTTGTCCTTTTTGAGTTTTTTGTGCGGCAGGGCCTAAACCATGGGTAGGCAACCTAAGGCCAAGGGGCAGGATCAGGCCCAATCGCCTTCAAAATCCGGCCCGTGGACGGTCTGGAAACCAGCATGTTTTTACATGAGTAGAATGTGCCCTTTTATTTAAGATGCATCTCTGGGTTATTTGTGAGGCATCGGAATTCGTTCATTTTTTCCCCTTCAAAATATTGTCCGGCCCCCCACAAGGTCTGAGGGACAGTGGACCGGCCCCCCACTGAAAAAGTTTGCTGACCCCTGGCCTAAACACTGGAACTCCCTGTCTATTTATTCATAACAGGCAGGCACCTTCCCTGCCCTCTTTCCAGCTCCTGTGGGCTTATTTATATGAAAGAGGAGCGTGCTAGTTGAAATAAGAATTTATATGTACAAGATGCCTGAAAAGGTTGTGAAGGATTGTTTGTGGAAGAGTTGTTCAGGGTGTTTTAATGGTTCCAGATATATAAATGACTTTCCCAACCCCAGAGTCCAGTGCATCAGAGTCCAGACACTGCAGATGTTTCATTTTGGAATACAGACAGGGGCATTGCAAAGTTTCCCATCCGAATAAAGGTAAAGAAGAAGAAGAAGAAGAGTTTGGATTTGATATCCCGCCTTTCACTCCCCTTCAGGAGTCTCAAAGCGGCTAACATTCTCCTTTCCCTTCCTCCCCCACAACAAACACTCTGTGAGGTGAGAGGGGCTGAGAGACTTCAGAGAAGTGTGACTGGCCCAAGGTCACCCAGCAGCTGCATGTGGAGGAGCGGGGAAGCGAACCCGGTTTCCCAGATTACGAGTCCACTGCTCTTAACCACTACACCACACTGGTAAAGGGACCCCTGACCATTAGGTCCAGTCGTGCCCGACTCTGGGCTTGCGGCGCTTATCTCGCTTTACTGGCCGAGGGAGCCGGTGTACAGCTTCCGGGTCATGTGGCCAGCAGGACTAAGCCACTTCTGGAGAACCAGAGCAGCGCACGGAAACGGCGTTTACCTTCCCACCGGAGCGGTACCTATTTATCTACTTGCACTTTTTTGGTGTGCTTTCGAACTGCTAGGTTGGCAGGATCCCATCCAAATAGACCCACTTAAATTAATGAGCGTGGCTAGCTTCAGTCTATTAATTTCAGCAAGTCCACTCTGAGCAAAATTTCCTTGAATGCCACCAAAAGTACTTAAAAGATTCGGAACATGGGCCCACAGACAGAAATTTGCATATGATTTTCATGTGCCCGGTTATACACGTAAGATGCAAATTCTGAATTAACGTGTCACAGAAGGCTCATTTCCCATCCAGATAACCCTCAAATTAATGATTCACTGACTCCGCTGCAGATCACCCAAAGCAATTCCTCCTCTTTGGTTCTTTTATCCTACAAATTCCTGCACCAAATAAATTGCTTCCCCTTTCAATTACCCCTATTAATTGCCTCCAAACAATCTCTAGATGAGGTCATTTTAAATTACGTTTTTCTTCAAAAATTAATATCCTTCCAGTAACCCAGGATCACCCCCCAATTTGTACCTTATACAGAAATTATTGGAATACTCAATAAAAGACTTTTGAGCAGCACTTTTGAGTAAGGAGCGGCGCAAACGTCTTCCTCTGATGTATACAGTATATATTTCAAAGAAGGGAAAGAACTGCCAATAAACAACATTTTCCCATTGTCCACCAGAGGGCACTGTTGGCTCACAATCAAGGTTCCTTGGGGAGAGCCAGTTGGTTGCCTTATTGGTTATTAAAACCAGAGAAAAGGGACCTGATCCAACAGTGTAGCTGAAATTCCATTGTAATGATTCCCTTTTCCACAACAGGAAGAAATGTACCAGTACTGAAGTGCAGCCTTTGCTAACCTGATGCCCTCCAGATGTGGGTGATGGAAGTTGTAACCCAAAAAACATCTGCAGGGCGTCATGTTAACAAAGGCGGCTGCAGTTTTGTCGTCCACACATTTGATTTTTCCCCTGAACCAAGGAGGGATTAAGTCACAGTGTTTTCACGTCTTCAAAATAATATTTTTCAGTCCTTTTCTTAAGAAGCCGGTACAGTATAAGCTTTCTTGTTCTAACGCAGCAATTTTGTCAGATCAAATTAATCCACACAACTCTCTATTGAGCTGTGTGTTAATATTTGCACAATCACATTCTTGCACACCGTTTTTTTGCAAATGTAATAAAAGGCTGCCATGTTGCCATTAAAGCATCTGAGTTTAGCATTCCTCTTTCTTAACGTTTGAATGATTACCTCTTTGCAGGAAACAATAAATGTTTCTAGCACACAGCTGAAAGAGGGATTTTGTAAAACCACAAATGTCAGTGAGATCAAAACTGGCAAGCAGTTATCATGTTGCAATGCTCATTTAGTACATTCAGATTAATGGCCGTGATAAAATTAGGGAAAGATGGCAAAACTATTGAGCCATAGAAAACGGGGGAAAGTTTATCCAGTACAGTATTGCAAGAGAATCAGTTTGTATGGAAATGTGGACTCACAGAGATTGCCATTGTAAAAACAGAATTGATAAAACGTCCCCTTTCTCTAAAAGTTCCTTTTGTAAAAATCTTTTCTATTTGATTTTCTTTATACAGTCAAACTAAGTACCGTAACAGATGGATATTTTATGTGAAATTGTATTAAAAGGTAAAGGTACCCCTGCCCGTACGGGCCAGTCTTGACAGACTCTAGGGTTGTTCGCTCATCTCACTCTAGAGGCCGGGAGCCAGCGCTGTCCGCAGACACTTCCGGGTCACGTGGCCAGTGTGACGAAGCTGCTCTGGCGAACCTGTACCAGCGCAGCACACGGAAACGCTGTTTACCTTCCTGCTATAAAGCGGTCCCTATTTATCTACTTGCACCCGGGGGTGCTTTTGAACTGCTAGGTTGGCAGGCACTGGGACCGAGCAACGGGAGCGTACCCTGCCACGGGGATTCGAACCGCCGACCATGCGATCGGCAAGTCCTAGGCGTTGAGGTTTTACCCACAGCGCCACCCGCGTCCCGAAATTGTATTACAGTCGTATATTTTAGCAGTATATTATATTCATTTGTTCAAGTTTCCTTTTCACCAAACGTTTGGGGTAGCTAACAGCAACCTTTGCAAATACAACCCAGTATAATGAAATTCAGTTAAGAACATCAACAATATGCAAAGTAAAAAAAAAAAACACAAGGCATGTAAACATCCATTTTTGACATCCAGTTATTGTTACAGTGGAGAAGAAAAAAAAGCTTTATAAGGACATTATTTTTAACCACCTACGTCAAATCTGAAAGCACAATGCACTCTTGTTTTAAAAACTGTTAGTTAAAGAAATATTTTAAACCACCACTGGTTATAATAAGCAGCAGCATATGTACAGATCAGCTTAAAAGCCAGAGACCTGACTAAACTGAAATGTTTTTGCCTGCTGGCAGATGATCATCACCAGAGACTTATTGTAGGTTTGGAGTCTTTTTTAAAAAATGCTAAAATAAAGATTTTTTTAAAACCTAATTAATCTATTAGCCCACTCCCCCTCGGCCGTTTTCCAGAGATGTTACAGGGAGAAGGAGGGGGGTTGCTTTCATTTTTTTTTGTCAAGGCATATAATTGCAGCTAAAATTAAATATTATTCACGGATACAATCTTTTTGAATGTCACCCAGCAAAATAATTCTCAGTTCTTACCTTCATGGATGCCTTCAGGTGCCAGTCATTTTCTGCAGTATACTTCTCATCCCAGGGCTTGACTGATTTTTTACCCTTGAGACGTGGATACCTCTGAACAGGGCCGGGGAATCTTTTTCATCTCGGGGGCCATATTCCCTCCAGGAAGACCTGTCGAGGGCCACATCCCAGGGGTGGGCAGAGCCAAAGGAGAAAGTGAGTGGAGCAAGGATTATAAATTGTACCTTTGCAAAGTAGGCTAGCTTCTACACACAAACCCCTCTCTATGGTCAAGACAGATGGATGCCAATAACCCCTCTCTATCCCCCATCCGGGATGCGGGTGGTGCTGTGGGTTAAACCACAGAGCCTAGGGCTTGCTGATCAGAAGGTCAGAGGTTCGAATCCCCGCAACGGGGTGAGCTCCCATTGCTCGGTCCCTGCTCCTGCCAACCTAGCAGTTCGAAAACACGTCAAAGTGCAAGTAGATAAATAGGTACCGCTCCAGCGGGAAGGTAAACGGTGTTTCCATGCGCTGCTGGTTCGCCAGAAGCGGCTTAGTCATGCTGGCCACATGATCCGGAAGATGTACGCCGGCTCCCTCGACCAATAAAGCGAGATGAGCGCCGCAACCCCAGAGTCGGCCACGACTGGACCTAATGGTCAGGGGTCCCTTTACCTTTATCTTTATCCCCCATCCAGACAAACAAATTACACTATCGGGGTTCTATTCCAGCCAAGGGAAAAACACTCAAAAGGGTGCAAAACTGGGCCAGTGTGGGTCTAGACAGAGTTGATTGGAGGGCTAGATGTGGGATCCTGGACCTGTGGCTTCCCTTGCCGTTTTAGCTATTAACAAAAATGCAAACGCAACGCACTGGCTAATAACTGTTAGTGAATATACAATCGGTTGTGATGTCATTCAAAATATACCAACAAGCCACCTCAAAATGATGTATATATCATACAACACATCTCACAAAATACACAAGTAACTATAAGTTGTGATATGTATCAGAGCCAAACCAAGAATCAAAGAAATCAATGAATAGCGAGGAATGCCAGGCCGTCTCTCAAAGGAAGAGGTCTCACAAAAGTCTCGAAGGAAGATGTCTCTCCAAAGTAACTCCGAAGTGAGCACTGATCCACTACCATGATCCGCACTAGGATGAATATTTCATTGATAATTATTCGCTGATGACAGTGGTACCTCGGGTTAAGTACTTAATTCGTTCCGGAGGTCCGTACTTAACCTGAAACTGTTCTTAACCTGAAGCACCCCTTTAGCTAATGGGGCCTCCTGCTGCTGCTGCGCCGCCGGAGCACGATTTCTGTTCTCATCCTGAAGCACAGTTCTTAACCCGAGGTAATATTTCTGGGTTAGCAGAGTCTGTAACCTGAAGCGTATGTAACCCAAGGTACCACTGTATTCCGAAACAGTTGAACTATTCCGGAGATACTGTCCTTTTGAGACTGGAGAGACATCTTCCTTGTATATTTTGAGAGATGCGTTGCATGATATAAAGTGGTACCTTGGGTTACATACGCTTCTGGTTACATACACTTCAGGTTACAGACTCCACTAACATGAAATAGTACCTCAGGTTAAGAACTTTGCTTCAGGATGAGAGCAGAAATCGTGCTTCGGCGGCGCAGCAGCAGCAGGAGGCCCCATTAGCTAAAGTGATGCTTCAGGTTAAGAACAGTTTCAGGTTAAGAACAGACCTCCAGAACGAATTAAGTTCTTAACCCGAGGTACCACTGTACAGTGGTACCTCAGGTTACATACACTTCAGAACAGAAATCGCACGACTGTGGCAGCGAGAGGCCCCATTAGCTAAAGTGGTACCTCAGGTTAAGAACGGACCTCCAGAACGAATTAAGTACTTAACCCGAGGTACCACTGTATACATAATTTTGGAGTGTCTTGTTCGTATATTTTGAATGACATCACAACCAAATATATATATATTCACTAACAGTTATTAGCCAGCGTGTTGCGTTCACATTTTTGTAGGTTGTTACATTTTGCAACACAGGGGTTTGTGTTTGTTCGTTTTAAGTGTTAAGGCACAATTCCTCTACGTTGTGATTCTGAGTAAGCACTCTCAGTGAACAGCCGAATGTTGCACCTTGTTGTAGCAAAACAGGTGTGAATCTGATCAGGTACCACCATCACTGAGTTGTGTTCGCTGCCGACACTCAGGCCCACAATCAACTTGTGAAAATAAGTTTTTGTTGTTGTTTAGTCGTGTCTGACTCTTCGTGCCCCCCTGGACCAGAGCACGCCAGGCACTCCTGTCTTCCACTGCCTCCCGCAGTTTGGTCAAACTCATGCTGGTAGCTTCGAGAACACTGTCCAACCATCTCGTCCTCTGTCGTCCCCTTCTCCTTGTGCCCTCCATCTTTCCCAACATCAGGGTCTTTTCCAGGGAGTCTTCTCTTCTCATGAGGTGGCCAAAGTACTGGAGCCTCAGCTTCACGATCTGTGCTTCCAGTGAGCACTCAGGGCTGATTTCCTTAAGAATAGATGCGTTTGATCTTCTTGCAGTCCATGGGACTCTCAAGAGTCTCCTCCAGCACCAGAATTCAAAAGCATCAATTCTTTGGCGATCAGCCTTCTTTATGGTCCAGCTCTCACTTCCATACATCACTACTGGGAAGACCATGGCTTTAACTGTACGGACCTTTGTTGGCAAGGTGATGTCTCTACTTTTTAAGATGCTGTCTAGGTTTGTCGTTGCTTTTCTCCCAAGAAGCAGGCGTCTTTTAATTTCGTGGCTGCTGTCACCATCTGCAGTGATGGAGCCCAAGAAAGTAAAATCTCTAAAGTGAAAATAAGCTAGTCTGTCAAAAAATACAAAACTTTGCTAGAAGATCAGAGGATGGTCCTCGTGAGAAACCCTCCCAAGCTCTCGCCTTGAAGAATTAATCCCGTGCTGAAACCATCGTCTTAATCTGCCCCTCGCTACATTGCATTTTCCATTTTTCTCCATCTGTGGAAGCCACAATAGAAGTGCCGGCTTTATGGGACTATCTTGCTGATGGATAAATCCCGTCCATCCTCACCAGAGGGCAGCGAGGCAGACGGGTCCCCTCTTAACCTCATCACTTAACTAATGAGGTTGTTGAAAGAAATCCCTTTAGCAGAATTCAGCAGGCAGACCCAAGCAGGAGAGCGTGAGGCTAAACAATTGCTCCTTGGGGTGTAGCGGGATGAGAGGGAATTGGGGCGGTGAGAAAAAAATATATACACCTTTCCATGATCTGTGACAAAGATGGAGAAGCTGTGGGAGAGAAGAGGTTTCTTAACAGCTCAGAAGTTCCTGTGTCCAGCCATCCTGTGACACCCTCAACATTTTCCCCAAGTGGCGTGGAGTTCCACAGGAGCTCTACCTCTGGATGAGACAACGTTGGAGAAATGCCCTTCAGGAGTTTTGGATCACAACTGCCATCCACCCTACTCAGTTTGCTACTTTTGAAAAAGTCCTCATGAAAATTTGTCAGCATTTTAGTATGAATTTCTGTACTGTATGCAATATTGCTGGATGTGCCTCTGTTCTTTTTTAAAATATTTTTTATTAAATTTTCCATTTTAACAATCCAATCAAATCACATTAAATATTCCAAATTATAAAAATACATATCATATAGTCCAAATACTCTGCCAAATTATAAATTTTTGTTGGGGCTTCCCATGCTTCAAGTTTAGTGGGGCTCTAATCATCTTATGCTTCTACTGCCTTGAGTTTCCAATAGTTCCTTCTTTAAATCTTCCTGTTGTTATCCTTCCTTCTTTCGTGGCCTCTGAGTTGTTTCCACAGGCGAGTTGAAGTAAACAATAATGTGCTTCTGTGTGGAATTTGTATGACTCCTTTTTTTTTGCCTCTTTTCTACAAGCAATTTTTTCCCTCAGTATAATGCATTTTCATATGCTGTTTTCACAGATACATTCAATGTGCATTCAATGTGCTCTTTAATGGTGTGTGAATTTTGGCACGCAATTTTTGTGGGGGGGACTGCACTGCTAAGCGACGCCATTTTTGTACATTATGTTCACTAACATATACATCTGTGTTCATACTTTGCTGGGATTTTTGTGCACTCAGCTGGATAACTTCGTTGCAAAATCTGGAGAGGTGTGGATTTCTGAGGATGGCTGGCCCTCCTGCAGTTTCAGAAGGTGCAAATTAGCTAGATTAATCTCCCAATGCTAACGGAACCCAATTCCTTCCCACCCCTATGACTGCCACTGTACTCAGGACAGACCCCCCCCCCAAAAAAAATTCAATCCATTTGCAAGCCTTTTCTCTGAGCCTCAAAATCCTTGGTGGGTTCCCCCCACCCCACAGTTGGCTCAAGACCCTCATACAGGGACGGGAGGAAGAGAAACCTTAGCCTCTTCCTCCAACCCCAAGCCTGGCAGCTGCCCCTCTGTCCTAATGGGGTATAGGGTTACCTTCCTCTCTGCCTTTTGTTACCAGAGTGGAGTCTGGGGAGGGGGAACCAAGGCTCAGCCTTTTCATCTCCCCTCCTGCAGCACCCAGGAATAGCCTGCGGTTGCTGGACTCCAAGTCCCATCAGCTCATAGCTGTCAACTTACAGATTTGAAAATAAGGGACCAGCAGCCTCAAAAATAAGGGATCAGCAGCCAAAATAAGGGATTTGGCTTAGCTTATACAGAAATCCGCCACTGATGGAGCCATGCTGCTTTGGCTGCCACTGACTGTGTTTTGCAGGGGGTTGAACTAGATCAGGGGTCAGCAACCCGCGGCTCCGGAGCCGCATGTGGCTCTTTTACACCTTTGCCGCAGCTCCGGGGCGGATGCTAGCGAGGGGAGGAGGTGCATTGTGTGCCCCAACACTCCCCACTGTTTTAAATGTCACAATGGTTTTGCGGCTCCCAGTTTTTTTTCCTTCAGTCCAAGTGGCTCTTTTTGTCTTAAAGGTTGCAGACCCCTGAACTAGATGATCCTAAGGGTCTACAACTCCGACCAGAGAAGAGTGGCAGACAAAACTGATGAATGACGTCGAGATGGCAAAGCTTACAGGCAGAATTAGAAACCAGGAAGAGGACCTCTTTCATAAAGAATGGGGAAAGTTTATAATTTAGTTGAAGAGCTGTTGTAAAGAGTTACATACATTGGTAGGATTGTCAGAAAACTTGTAGTAAAAATTTGAACTATGGATGGACAAATGATTTATAAAAATAGAGTTATGAAAGGGATGCAGAGGGGGAAATCACGACATTAAGATGCTGCACTGGCTGGAGGGGATGCTAAGCAGCACGTCGGGGCTGCCGTCGTCCTGGCGCGAGGAGTTCCATCGGCCCTTCCCCGCCCGAGAGAGAGGGAGGGAGGGAGAGAGACTCTTGCCCACGCCGCCCACCAGACCAGCATGAGGCGGTTGCGGCGCCGCAGCAGCCGCTGAAGCGCCGCCCTTCTGCGTCCCTCCCCATCCCCTCCTCTTCCTCTTCCCTTAGGCCGCCTCCTCAGCCGCCGCTGCCGCCTCCGGTTTCCCCTGGCAGCGTGGCGGAAGTCTCGCAAGAGAGGGGCTGCCTGCCCACCCGTCTCCTCACAATGCACCCCTGAGGGGGAAAAGGGAGAGACAGAGACGTAGCAGCTCGTGTGCACACGTTCTTGCGCGGCAGAGAACCCCGAGCCGGGCGAGCATGAAACCCGGGAAATTTAAGGGACATCATCAATAAGGGACAGCAGCGGGACACGGTGCTGGGATAAGGGAGTTTCCCGCCAAATAAGGGACGCTTGACAGCTATGCATCAGCTGCAGGCAGCATAGCAAGCGATCAGGGGTGATGGGAGTCATAGTCCATCAACCTTTATGTAACAGACATGACTAGAGAAATGTGGAGCCAGGTTGACACGTTGAGGCGAAATAAATCTCCCTGAGTTCCTAAGAACATAGGAAGCTGCCATACTAAGTCCATCTAGTTCAGTGTTGCCTCTCTAGGGTTTCCGGCAGAGCAATATTTCCCAGCGCTTCTTAGAGATGCTCTAGGGATTGATTTCAGAGACCTTCCGGGGCCTTCATTTGTCATGTGGCCCCCGGAAGGTTCCCAACGGGGCAATGCGGCCCTCGAACCAAAAAAAAGGTTTCGTTCCAGGTAAATGTGTTTAGGATGGCAGCATTGGCGCCGCACTGAACACCCAGAAGTAGCTTGCATTTGTGCATGGCAGTGCAAAGGGTCCCTTGCTCATTCGGAAGCCTCTGTTCTCATGCGTACGCCAACCCTGTGGGGTTTTGAGAAAGCGTTGTGGGCGCCAGCAACAAAATGGCTGCCTCGGGCATTGCACAAAATGGCCGCCACGACCCTGGTATTCAGTTTCCAACCCTGGTGTTGGACCTGTTCAGGGGGATGTGTTGTCAGAAAGGCCGATCCGGTGCAAACGAGGACTGAGGAGGAAGAGGCGACCATTGTTTTTCAGGGGAAATATATTGAGAACTTTGATGGGCACCATAGGAGCCGCTTGCGATTCCTCCCACATGATCATTCCCTTGCACTGATGCCAATCGCTCAAAAAAGAATAGAGACAGGCATTTGAGGCATAAATGCCGCCCTCCTCAGCTGCCTTTGATCCTTCCGCATACTTCATTCCTTTGTGTGGAGTTTCAACCGTGGGTGATGCAAAGAAATAATAATAATAAAGCTCTGACGTTTCCAGAGCTCGGTCTATATTAAACTGAAAATGTGTTATGCGCCAGAAAGATAGGACTCGAGTGCCACATTAGTCTGGTATCTGGCTCTTGCAGAGAAACCAACTCTGAAAGTTAAGAGGGCTCAGAATATAACTGAAGAATTAGTCACGATATGTGGCTACCAGGCTCGGTAGCCATATTCCCCTCACAGAACTGCAACTCCCAGAGTTGCCTGTGGGTGTTAAACCATTCTGGGAACAGTAGCGCCGTGAGGGGAATATGTGTGTGTCCTATCAACTGTCAGCACGCTTAAAGAACCACAGTTCCCATAAATATTTGGGTGAAGTCACCACTGATTGAAAATGGTACCACTGTGGGTTAAACCACAGAGCCTAGGAATTGCCGATCAGAAGGTCAGCGGTTCAAATCCCCGCAATGGGGTGAGCTCCCGTTGCTCAGTCCCTGCTTCTGCCAACCTAACAGTTCGAAAGCACATCAAAGTGCAAGTAGATAAATAGGTACTGCTTTGGCGGGAAGGTAAACGGCGTTTCCGTGCGCTGCTCTGGTTCGCCAGAAGCGGCTTAGTCATGCTGGCCACATGACCCGGAAGATGTACGCCGGCTCCCTCGGCCAATAAAGCAAGATGAGCGCCGCAACCCCAGAGTCGGCCATGACTGGACCTAATGGTCAGGGGGTCCCTTTACCTTACCTACTGTGCTTTGAATGTATGGCGTTTTCTGTGGCCCAAGGCACCAAAGTGAAAGAAAAGGGTTTAGGGTGGCAAGGTTAGAAGAAGCAAACTTGTCAGCGCAAGTTGCTTGAGGCAGCGAAACATGGAAGCTGTTGTGTCATGAGAAACTGACGTCAAATTATGGGAGTTCCTGGTCAGACTTTTGGGACGTTTGTTGGGGGTTTTTGTCCCCCATGTTGAAGTCCTGGCGAAATGCTGGGACTCTGAAACAAGGCAAAAGGAAAGAAAAAGAAAAGGAAATCTGTGCTTTTATGTTGTGAACCGACCTGAGATCTATGGGTATAGGGCAGTATACAGATTGAATAAATAAGAATAAAATGAGAATAATTTATGAGGCCTTTGAGCCCAAGAGCTGACACCCAGTTACACTGAATGTCCTGTTGAGGCCTCCTAGAATAAGTTGGAAATAAAAATGATTTGCTCCACAAAAGGGCCATTGTTAACATGGCACTTGAAAGATAGGGCTGCCAGACACCCATAATTTCCTGGGTGTATCCAGGATTTGTCCGCCGAAAATAACGTCTGGGCAGAATTTTCAGAAATCGGTTAAAATGTCCAGGAAAATCTGGATGTATGGCAGCGCATATCGAAAGTGTTGGGTTGTTTTTTTTGCAAATTTCCTTAAAAAGATACCGTATTTTTTGCTCTATAAGATGCAATTTTTCTCTCCTAAAAAGTAAGGGGAAATGTTTGTGTGTCTTATGGAGCGAATACAGGTTGTGCAGCTATCCCAGAAGCCAAAACAGCAAGAGGGATTGCTCTTTCTGGCTTCAGGGATAGCTGCGCTAAGCCTCTTCAACAACATTTGATTCAGAATAATTTTTTTTCTTGCTTTCCTCCTCTAAAAACTAGGTGTGTCTTATGGTCGGGTGTGTCTTATAGAGCAAAAAATACGGTAGCTCAAAAACTGTATATATTTTATTTTTGTGTGATTTTGAAAAAAATAAGAAGCCCCATATCAGGGTTTGTTTATTCGCGAATTTCCTCAAAAATACCTCAGAAACTAATTTTTATTAGCTCAACCACTTTTGTGTCTGGATTTTCATTTTTGGAAATATGGCAACCCTATCTTAGCCCCAGCGGGTCCTGCCTTGTTTGCCAAATGGCTCCCACATGACACGCGAGAGACTCAACGCATAATAAGCACTAGGCGCTGTGGCGGAATCGCCGCCCTCCATTTTGTGAGCGAAGAGAAAGGGCTTTGGGAGGCGGGCGTCAGGTGAAGAGGCCCGAAACCTTTGCCGATCCTGACAGGAATCTGATCCCGGCTGACGGGAGCCCGGCCATGCCTCCTCAGCTGCCCAGATGCTGAGAGACGGGAGCAGGAGGGCCGCCAAGTGCGGAAAGATGGCCGGGGCCTGACAGGAGCTGAAAGAAGCGGAAGGGCTGGCAGGACTTGACAAAGCGGCGCTTTTAATAGAAGTGAAAGGATCTGATGGTGACAACAACAACAACAGTGGGGGAAAGATGGCCAGTGAATAAACTCAGGGGCTGGAACGGCGCGTCATTCAACTCAAGGCCTGCGAAAGCCATTTGGGGGCCTGAGGTGGTGACAAATCAAAATGGCGCCCGCTGCCGCTCACACCAATTCATGCGGAGTTGTTGTTGAATTTAAGGCACATTCATGTTTGTGGATCCTCTTCTGCGAAATCTAGGCATTCATCCACACTGTTGTTTGTTGCGGACAGGGAACTTCCCGTGCCTCCATTATTTCTCTGCTGGCCATGTGGCATTCCCTTCCAAATTTTATTATGTATTATACTGAAATATACCCGGAGTCGAGAGTGGATTTTGTGTTCTTTATTCAGCTCATAGTGGTGAGGAGGAATGGAAGTTCCCCCAGAATGTCTGCTTTATATACATTATTTACACAATAGGCCCCACGTGATTGGCTAATTCCGGAATTCTCCTGTAGGCCAATCAGGTTGCGGATTCACTTCCACCTGGAGCTGGATTGGGTGGCTCCTGTGGACCAATCAGACTGCTGCATTCTGGATCCTATTGTTCTAGGACCAATCAGACTGCTGCATTCTGGATCCTATTCAACACAGTACATAACATATACATTATTTATTATTTGTATACCATCCTCCATCGGTGGTTCAAAATATAAAAATGCAAGATAAAAGCACACAAGAGGGGGGGGGGAGAGATAAGAAAAACAAGTACAAAACAAAGAAACCATCTTCCCACAGCCTTTCCACACTTCCCTCACTCCGGATTTTCTCATGCCCTCTCATTTTCGGAGCATCCCTGGTATGGGAAAATCCGGATTATGGGAGAAGGTGTGAGGGATTTGGAGCAGAGCGTCATACAGACGATGGAAAATTAGTGGAGATAAAGGAAGTCTTGCCATTCACACGAAACAGCAAGACATAGATGAGCTTCCTATCAGGGTGGGATCTACTTGGTAGAGTGATCTGAAGTTGATTGGTGAGGATTTCTGGTCCCCAGCTTTTTTAAGAACAGCGATAACAGAACGACTCCCTTCTCTGCAAAACCATACTGTTGAAATGAAGATACAGGAATTGGTTTTTGTGTGGAAAGATTGTAAACTCCAGTTCAGTTCTGGTATTTGGAAATAATGCCCGGACGCAGGATTTGTTCACTCTTAAGGGCATGTCCAGAGTATATCGCTATATACAGTCGAGATCCCATCACACGCCGGCAAATTCAGATCACACAATTATAGTTGTCTAGCGCAACAAAGCTGCTTCGCTCAGATTTGCTTTTTGCAATGAAGCAAACTGACGGTGAAATGCAAACTGTGAGATAACTCTTGCTTTGACACAATGTCATCTAACCGCCCCGCAAACAAATCAGAGTAAATGCTCATTTAACAACCAATTCCTTGCAACAAATTCCTGTTTGGTCAGCAGGAATTGCCCTAAGGGTTTTTTTTCTTCCTGTTTGGACACAAGTTGGCAGATCTTTTGGTGCTGCTAAAAAAACCAAAGTAGATGCCGTAAGCCTGAGACTGTTATAACCTCCTGGTTATACACATGACAACAGAAAATGATACACACACAAAAACAGATCTTTAGGGAAGGGGGACGGGAATATTAAGTCCTGAAACAAAGCTGCTTTCAAAAGCATCGTTTTTCTTCTTGCTCTAGATAGAAATGATAATTTTTTGTAAGTACGGTACTTGTTAGGGATGTGAAAATGTTGATAATAGCAGAACAGACCCCTTGCCTTGGGGAAAGAAAAGTTTCTTATCTCTTATTTCTCTGTTCTTAGGTTCCCAAGTTGACTAGTTTCACAAAGACCGCAATAAAGACTTGTGAATCTCACAAGAAGCTGAGAATTTTGTTCTGGGGACCATTCAAACTGTGCTCTGCAACACAATTTAAAGTGTTGTAAATATTGTATGAAAGCTAGATCCATAGTATATGTGGCCAGCTATGCAAAATTCATTCCGATTCTTTATTCAGAATGATCTGCTTTTTAATTTCATTGTACAGAGGTTGTACAATGACAATAAAGGTTATTATTATTATTATTATTATTATTATTAATTTCCTTATTCATTTGATGAAATTTGTTTGTGTGTTTGTTTAAATAAAATTGTTTCCCTTTCAAGAGACACAGCTCCACTCCAGCACTTACAATCCCTTCCTCTTCTTTTTCAACACAGGAAAGAGCTAACTGCAAACCGTTATTTAATTTAAATTATATACTTTTGTCCCCTTCGAAGAATAACTGTCATTTAAAAAGGGGAAAAAAAAGTTTCAAGCAAATATTGAAACGGTAACTTTTATTAAAAACAATGTGGAAACAATTTTATGGGATTTGGATATTTGGTTATTCCTGCTGTTTCGTTCCCTGATCAAACCTTTTAATAATGATTTTACAAGAACTATTTATGCAATTATTTTCAGGTTTCGGTGTTAACTCCAATGTGCTTCCACCTCTCCAGTTCTCTCAGATTGCATCCAAACCCTACCTTTCGGTTCACTTTGATTGACATGCCATGACTAGGAGCTGAAGAGTGATGTGATTCAAGCCCAAACCTCTAACATGTTTATGTTGAACAAACTCCCATGCTGTAAACTGCTTTTAAAACACATTTTTCACGGGTTTCACCAGTCCGGCTTGCAGGATCACGGTTCGGAGGACACAGAATCCGGATGTTTCCTTTAGCCCAACAGAACAGGGTAGTTATTTAACTGCTGATCATGTCCAGGTATTTAGAGATACTGGGAATGATTTTATCTGTAAAAAATAATCAGAGCAGAATTCGTTGAAGACCTTTTGCCTGGTTATTTGTAGCAGTTATGGTCCGTAATAAATTGCCTGCCACTATTTGTTTTTGTGTCTGTTCTTGATTTTATTGTCTCATCTTTTTGTAAACCGCTCTGAGGGTTTTTGTGTTTTTTGTTTGTTTTGTTTACAAATGAGCGGTGTATAAATATTATGAAACAAATTAATAATTTGTTGTAGGAAGAATGGTGACTATGAGATCATAGTGATGCAAAAATTACTATTCAAGACATTAAAGATGGGGGATGCTGTTAAAGCTATTAAAGGAAAACCCTTGGAATGTTATAGGAGAAAAACAAGGCAAAAAATGGGAAACCGTGAGGGTTGCTCGTTAATTTAGGGGGAAATTATCAAGATTTTTAAAAGTCCTAAATTTTATTTTAAATGAACTAGAGTAAGTAGGATGAATTATCAAGATGTTTTTAAAAAATCTAGATTTAAATAAAATAAATGTTTCTTTAATTGGACAGGGTTTAACGAAATGAATTATGGTTTACTGTCTGTGCAGTGGAATTTTGAGTGCATGTAATTAATTCCACATTTTCTAACAAAAAATATATTGTTTTAAGATATTAAAAGGGGGCTTCCAAAGGCATGCTGATTTTGGAATCAGTGCTTCTTATGGGTGCAGGTTTTTCCCAGTGTCCATATGACATTGGTGTCATCAAGATATCAGCCTATTATAATATCAGTACCCAATTTATATCTGGATTTATGCTTTTTAAAAGTAAATCCTTTTTTTTGCAAAAAAATAAATCTTTCCAACAGACCATTTGTGATATCACAACTACCCATTCACAGAATTAAGTCTCCATCAGAAAGCACCTTAAGAAAATGTTCTCATCCCAAATATTTGATGGAAGTATTTAAAACACATTAAAAATCCACTGAGTAGCATTTAAACAAAAAACAAAAAGCTCTGAATGCAATTAAATAGTTGGCTTTTCACAGAAGTGTTCTAGTTCTAAAGTGCATATAAAATCAGAACGCTTTGGGAAAATAATCATAACTATTGTTTTTAAAAATGCTTTGGAAAAATAATTTATAAGATTTGTTTTTTGTTGTTATTTACCCACCCTTCAACATAAGGGCGGACTACAACAAATTAAAATACAACATTAAAAACAGTGTAAAACAGCTGCGCAGAAACCTGGTTTTGTTTGTTTAATTATGATGTAATATGGAAAATCTCACACGACCCTGGAAAACAGAGGACAGTGGGTGCCTCTGAGTGTCACTATTTTTGGGAGGAATTAAAGTGCTTTCCATGAATTCAGACTTGTGCAACTGTCTGAAGTAAATGCTCTGTTGACTCTCTGTTACAGATGCACTTTTTGTGGTCTGGAAACTGAAAGAGAAACCCATTGAAAAGTGGAATGAACAAATTATTAACAGAAGACTTGCAACCCCCGAAAGCAAATAGAGATTATTGCAGGATGAATGCTGGTTGTCATATAACCACCCCGCAAACAAACTGTAACAAATGCTCAATAAATTACAATTATTCCTGCATCACTGAATGATTGGCAATTACTATTGCAGACGCTCCTGTGCATTTTCAAATAATTTTCTGGTTGGATCTGCAGCTCTAAATGTGTTCTTCCAATGTTGTTTGATGCTCTGTTTTAGCTACATATTCTTCTATCTATTTTCATTGTTACCAGCCACTTCGTGGAACGGCGGGTGCTATGTCTCATGTGGCAGAAAAGGCAGACTAAAAGTGTGCAAATAAATACACGGATACGCAACATTATCGTATTTCAAAAGGCATAATTTAAAATATACAGGTTCATATTTCTTGAGAAAGTATAATCATCGAATTTCAGGCAATTAATTATTCACTATGGTTTAAACCCAGAATGGGGAGGGATTATTTTGCAAAATGGATTCAATCTGTCCCCTGGGAGCTGGAAAGCAAATACTGTCAGACACTGTCTTGTTTGTAGATATTTTTTAACAATGGGGAAATCATTATTCTCCCTCCCCTCCCCCCACCCCACTGCTCTCCCTAAAATATCTTATAAAACACTGGTAGTGTTCTGTATGTTAGGTTTTATATCAAGCAATGCATTTAAGATTCAGGCAAAGGAACTGTGCTACGTCAACGTAGAAAATGGGGCAGGAATTTGCCACATCGCTGTTTGATCAATCAATAAGCAATTAACAACAGCAAATATGGATGCCAAACAATAATCAGTTGCTACTTCTATTGCTCTTTAAACTGCAAGACATTCAGTCTGGGAAAGATGACAGTATCATGGATATTTCATAGAATCAAGTCAGGGTCCAGCAAACTTTTTCAGCAGGGGGCCGGTTGTGGGGGGCCAGACTATTTTTTTGGGGGGGGGATGAACTAATTCCTATGCCCCACAAATAACCCAGAGATGCATTTTAAATAAAAGAACATATTCTACTCATGTCAAAACACCAGGCAGGCCCCACAAATAACCCAGAGATGCATTTTAAATAAAAGCACACATTCTACTCATGTAAAAACACGCCGATTCCCGGATTGTCTGCTGGCCGGATTTAGAAGGGCGATTGGGCCGGATCTGGCCCCCGGGCCTTAGTTTGCTTACCCGTGAATCAAGTGTTGTACTCCACATTAGTCAGAACAGTTCTGTTTAAATTAATGGGCATTTACAGTAGTACCTCTAGATACAAACGGGATCCGTTCCAGAGCCCCGTTCACATCTAGAAGCAAACGTAACTAGCGACGGCACGTCTGCGCACACACGCATCGCTTTTCGCCGCTTCTGCGCATGTGCGGGACGTCATTTTGAGGGTCTGCGCAAGCGGCGAAACCCGGAAGTAACGCACTCCGTTACTTCCAGGTTGCTGCGGAGCGCAACTCAATCGCGCTCAACCCGAAGCGCATTCAACCCGAGGTATGACTGTACTAACTTCAGTGAGTCTACTCCGAGTATAACTTAGTTGAAGGCAGCCCATTCTCTCTCTCCCCCTCTGTGAGGTAGGTCCGGCTGAGAGAAAGTGACTGATCTAAGCCACCCAGTGAGCTCCATGACTTTGTGGAGAGATATAAGATCAGGGCAAAGGCCCATCTGGACAGGCATCCTGTTCTCACAGTGGCCAAATACTGTAGCTGCCCTGATGGGAAGCTTGCAAGCAGGTCCTGAGCAAAACAACTGTCACAGTCTGGTTCACGGGCGATCGAAGTCCCAGCAGGGGATGTCAGGACCGGGGGCAAGATGGCGGGGTGGGAGCAGGAAAGGGGGTCCAGAAGCCAGGAGTCAGGAAGCCAAGGGTGTTAAGTTGTGGGCGAACATATCAGACGACACAGCGATTCTTCCAAAGCAGCTCTTTATTTGTAAGCTGGAACAGCACTGAACTGAGGAGCTCGGTCAGCCTGCTTATATAGAGCTCCACTAGAATGCAACAGTAACCATTTTCTGTAACTAGCCAATCACTGAACATCACTTTCGATCCTTCATTTGCATAACTATCTACAGTATCCCCCTGCTGGCCCAGGGTGAGAACTTCAGTACATAACAAAGGGTCTGAGGGTCTGGAATCAAGGAGTCACGAAGTCAGGGGTCTAAGGATCAAGAAGCAAGGAGTCACGAAGTCAGGGGTCCGAGGATCAAG
>JAXCMG010000044.1:5787635-5799668 GCA_034642415.1 Podarcis siculus | reverse complement strand
CAGGGGTCCGAGGATCAAGAAGCAAGGAGCCACGAAGTCAGGGGTCCAAGGGTCAAGATGCAAGGAGTCAAGAAGTCAAGGGTCCGAGGATCAGGAAGCAAGAAGCCAAACAGAACAAGGCAGGAAGCGTGTTGCTGTGGCAAAGAGCTGAAGGGAACTGCTGACCTTATATCCCTTCCTAACTCTTGTCACCAGGTGCTGTGAGTTACCAATCGGCCTCACCTGTGAGGCCACATCTTGCCTCTTCAGAACAAACTTAGGAAGGCCCCAGTCCTGCAAAGTCCTACTGGTCACAGGGCCTGGCTCCTGCACACATACCTGACAACAACATTATCCCCAGCTGTGATTCCCAGCATCTGGCAGCCAGAGACATGTTATCTCCGATACAGAGGGTAGGGAACAGCCATCACGGCCAGCCTTTTCATCTGTGAATTTGTCTAATCCCCTTTTAAAATCTTCCAGGGTTGGAGGCCATCTTGTGGCATTGAAACCTATAGTCCTGTGGCAGTGCATTCCATAGGCTGCAAATCTCAGTGTGTCTCTGTGTCTCTGTGTACACTTCTGGATTCCTTGAAGGAAAGTTGGGGGAGCAGTGAATGCCGTCATCATATTTATGTTAATCTGGGCAGGATAGTATATCTGCACTTCTTTGGGAGGCGAGAAAGGAAATGTCATCATCACGGCTAAATCAACAGTGTGTTAGAGATGGCAGTTGACAGCAGTATGATTTTGAGATTTCAGTGACGGACTATTAAACGCTAATTTCCGCTTGGCCTCTGGACCAAATCAGTACTTTTCTTCCCGATGAACTTAACAAAGTGCACATTTCAGCAGATAATGTGTCAGTGGCCGCCTTGGTAATCAAAGCCGGAGAACTGCAGTCTTGTTTCCGCTGCCACCCACAAGGATTTGGAGAGGGTTTGGCCAGCAGCGTCACAAAGGTGGGATTGGCTAGACAGCAAGAGGCCAGGCCACTTTGACTGGCTCAAAAAGAGAGGGAATTTGGTGGTGTCAATGGCAGTGGATGAGATGGGAGTGGCTCCTTTGCCTCCGGCGTTAAGCAAAACATCCAGTTGGTTTGCTGGCCAGGTTGACTGGGGCTGTTGGTCGGACCTGGGAAGGCCCCAGCAACGTCCACCTTCTCTGATGAGCGATGGAAGGGTTAAACACAAACAGCTGGGTCCTGAAATCTCCATTCAGCATCACCAACCTACTCCAAGATGTGGCCTCAAGCGGCGCTCCCAAGGGACCACTGTCATCACCGTTGTTGAGGGAAGACGAGAGCATCATAGCAGTAGCAGCCGCCGCCGGTGAAGAACGGCAGAGGTTGAGAAAAGAAGATCTTTCTGGCGAAAGGAGAGGAAAACACGAGAAGCCGCCTTTCAGCTACAACGCCCTGATCATGATGGCCATCCGTCAGAGCCCAGAAAAGCGCCTCACTCTCAACGGCATCTACGAGTTCATCATGGGCAGCTTCCCGTACTACAAGGAGAACAAGCAAGGATGGCAGAACTCCATCCGCCACAACCTCAGCCTCAACAAATGCTTCGTCAAAGTGCCCCGGCACTACGATGACCCTGGCAAGGGCAACTACTGGATGCTGGACCCTTCTAGTGAGGACGTCTTCATCGGAGGGGCCACCGGAAAGCTGCGCAGGAGGCCGTCTACTTCCCGGACCAAGCTGGCCTTCAGGAGAGGAGCTCGTCTGGCTTCGGCCGGGGTGACCCTGGCCGGGTCTCTCTACTGGCCTCTGCCACCTCTTTACGGTGCCTCCTCAGCCTACCTGAGCCATCCCCCTGGTTTCTCTTCCATTTTCTCCCACCAGGCTATTTCTCCTCCAGCGGGGCACAGACAGGTGGAAGTAGATGGCTCCTACAGCAACCACCAGCAGATCGCCACAGCGATGTTGGCCTCGGCCATCCCTTGCAGCTTCTCCTCACCCGACTGCCTGGACTCCTGCTCTGTCAACTTCCTGGCCGGACAGGCGAATTACATCTTCTCTCAGAGACATCACCCCCTGCCCATGAGCCCTCAGGCTGTGCTCCCGTCCAAAGCCACCAGAGATCTCCTCGGAAGAGGTCCTCCAGCTTTCCCCGGGCGGCTTTCTCCAGAGCTTCCAAGCTACTTTGCTTTCCAGAACCAGGGCGTTCTTTTTCATCCAAGCCTGCCTTGACTGTGCACCCCTCAAGCCTCTTCTTCCCTGAAAGAAACATTATTATTTTTAATTCCTGCCTGCTAATATTTGAACCCAGTCAGCCTTCTGTTGTGCTGCGTGCTGCATTGGTTTTCCACCCGTGGTCCGTGAAAAACTCTGGAGATATGTTGACTTTTCACCCCACGTGTTTCCTTCTGACCCTTTGCTGTCTTTTCTGGTGAAAGCGAGGGCATCTATCAACGTTTACCAACCTGAACTAATTTCTTCGAATGCCTCTCGCTAACCTGAACTATGAGAAAATCTTTGCGGGCTAAGACAAGTCAGCAAGCTTCCCGTGTAGTTCCGAGCTCGGCTTTGCTGCCGACCTTTGGCATCAAGACTGGCACTCTGAACGCCAAGCGAGACAGAATTGCCCCAGCGGGTGCCAGTCGGTTTTGATGCCCATAAATCCTGCACATTTTCCCTTGCCTTGACTCCACTTCTACCGTCCCAATGCCTTTGATCAACGTACTGAATAATAAGACGGACTTTCGAACAGGCACAAATGAACAGCTGTAGCTGCCTGCTTCTTTGCAGAGCATGAAATAAGGCATGCCTGCTCCTTCACCCAGCAAAGTTCTAACTTAGCCGGGCTGCTGTGATTCAGCCATTAAGCCTCTCCTGCGATTACGACCTTTGAGCTGTGTGATCTTACAGGGCACATTGGTTTAGGAGCCACCGCAACCAGCAAGACTCGTGTTGTGCTAAATACGTTTAAGGGCTGAAGAGCCCATGGGTCTCGGACATCTTTGTGTGGCAGGTTTGGGGGTTGCTTTTTTATTGATAATTCATAAGCAGCATCAATGTGCATGGCATTTTCCGAGGGTGTGTGTGTGTGTGTGTGTGGAACCACCAGACCCCTATCCCCCAAGGAGCTTCGACTATAAATTTCATCATTGCAGTAAGCTAATAGCAGAGGGTGGGGATGGAAGATAGAGGAGAAAACACAGTTTGGTTGCGCTTAGTGTCAAGCCTTCTCATCTGCAGCTGTAGCGCATGGTCTGGAAGAAAGAAGAATTCCAGGGCAAGGCAGGTATGTCGCCGCCGCCTCCACCTGAGCACCTCTGCAGGCAGTGCAGGGAGCCAACAGGTAGAATATACAACTTGCCGTGGTTCACACAACTCACTGGAATCATCACAGGGCAAAGTGTCCCAAGTTTGTGGACTTGGGAGATTACCAGTGCAATAATGTCTTGCTGAATCGAGCCCAAAGGCCCACCTGGTCTAGAATCATGTCTCCAGCAGAAATGGCTAACCTCAGACACTGAAAGAAAGCTTACACGCCAGTGTACAAGGGCATATGCACCCCTATAGCATCTTGGAATCAGTGGTGCACTGCTTTTAAACATGGACATGTAATTTATAATTATCAGTGGCTGGTGGACATTCATAGACTTGCCTTCTTTGCAAATGTAACTTTAAAAACCCCAAAAAACTAGCAAATTCACTGTCTGGTCATCACCACGGCTTGTGTCAACGAATTGCTAAAGTTAATTATGTGAAGCATTTAATTTGTGCATAACCTGCCAATCAGCTTAATTGGGAGAGGCTAAAAATCTGCCATTTTGACAGAGATGGAGGGTAATTGCTTGATGCTTGCTTGCTGTCTCTGAGCAGCACATCCAATCCTTAGAATTTGAGGTACTGGAGAAAATGCAGTAAGGTTGCAGTTCTAAGCGTTTGACGGAAAATCTGACTAAATGTCAGTAGGATTTGCACAAAAGAGTGTGTCAGAATGTGCAAATTCCCTTCCGGATTAAATTGCTTTGTGAATCGGGCTCCAGTATACCCAGATTTCTGCAGGACTTAATTCCTAGTAATTAATTGTGCTTTTAATTGCCGCTTGATAATTGATACCCCGGCCCTGAACACATTTACACAAGGGATCGAAACAATCAAGTCCCATTGATTTAAGGGTTGTGGTTTTAGGCTCTGTGGGTTTGGAAGTGAATTTAGAGACAATCAATTTCTATAGTGTATTTATTCCAAAGATTTTGCGGTGATTGTAATAGTACTATTATTAATTAGTTCCTACAGTGTGTGTGTGTAATTACCCTTTATTCATATGTGTTTGTGTGTTTTACGACTCTTCATTCAGAGAAAACACAAACTCTTAATGTGCGGCAAGAACTTTAGCTTGGAAACATCACACCCTGAGGGAGCCAAGAGCAATTTATATCATTCAACTATTCTGATTTTTATTTTAATATGCATGTCTTTTTAAGATTTGGCTGAGAAGCGACAGATGATATGCTCAAAAGAGAATACAATTAATGTTTTCGGACACAATAAATCTTCTTCATGGCTATTTTTAATGGAAAAGCTCAAATGTGCAGGCTGAGGCTAATTTTTAGCGTGCTTTGCTTGCTTATCTACATTATTTCCAAACTGTGCACTAGTTTGAATTGGGGTGGGAAGGAGAGAGAGGATGAAATCCGTCAAGCATGTCTTATGTCCATAAAGCCGATAAACATGTGATATGCACAACAACTGTGTGATCAGTAGACCTGTAATTTTGTTGAAATTAATTGTGTTTGCATGGGAGAGAGAAGCTCCGTGGAATGCACCTTAGAACGTCCGATATCGCGAACCACAAGTGAGTTTTACCTGCGTGAATCAACCCCACAATAAAGATACATACTGATCCATTTCCTTCCCAAACCCGGCGGCCGTGTTTGATTGTGAACTTTTGTGTCGTTTCATTTTGGCCAGTACAAGGATCAAGGAATTGAGATGCAGGGATCATTAGGAAAGGAACCCAAAATCAAACTGCCAACGCGAATGAATGAATGAATTTTATTATTACGGTCGCAGACCAGTTCCGGCTCACTTACAATATCAGGAAAATCATAAAACACAACAGGAATACGCTGAATTGCAATTGGGTATAACAGAGACAGTACAGATATAGCGGCAGTTAAATATATATATTAAATCTTAGGGAACAAGCTGTACTACCAAAACGATTAAGGTTTTAAATGACCATTTTAGGTTATATTTTAATGATCAAAATTTAATAAACTGCCAATGTAATTGTGCCATTATACAAATCTGTGCTGCAACCGCATTTGGAATACTGTGTATTTTTAAAAATATTATTATTATTAAAAGTGGACAGAGAAAAGTTTTTCTCTTTCATAACTAGAGCTCATGGGCATTCAATGAAGTTGATTGCTGGAAGATTTGGGACAGATAAAATGAAGCCCTTCTTCACACAGCCCATGGAACTCCCTGCCACAGGAGACAGGGATGGGTGGCTTTAAAGAGAGGATTAGACAAATTCGTGGAGCATAGGGCTACCGATGGCTACTAGCCACAATGGCTATATTTTGCCTTCACATTTGGAGGCAGTGATGCTTCTGAATGTCAGTCGCTGGAAACCGCGGCAGAGAGGAGAGGGCTCTCATGCTCGGATCCTATTCGCAAGTTTTCCATTGGCATCTGGTTCTCCACTGTGAAAACAGGATGCTTGGCCAGATGGGCCACTGGCCTGATTCAGCAGGGTCTTCTTACGTTCTTCAGACTGACCGGCCTCATGAAACTGCGCAGTTCATTAATAGATACACAAATGGATCTATTTGAATAACAGGTGACCTGTTTATTGAGCCTTCCATATTTCTAGTTACAGGTAGGTAGCCGTGTTGGTCTGCCGTAGTCGAAACAAAATTTAAAAAATTCCTTCCAGTAGCACCTTAGAGACCAATAACAAATTTAGTTGGTCTCTAAGGTGCTACTGGAAGGAATTTGTTTATTGAGCATTCATCCTGATTTGCTTGCACAAGGTTTATGGAGAGGTTAGATTATATCTGGTCTTTAATAGGTTTATGTCTATATGTTGTTGTTATGCTCTTCCCATCTGATTGGGTTGCGCCAGCCACTCTGGGCACCTTCCAACAGATATAAAAACAGAATAAAACATCAAACATTAAAAATTTCCCTATACAGGGCTGCCTTCAGGTGTCTTCTAAAAGTCAGACAGTTGGAGATGTTTAAACCGTTATCTTTTATGTTTCTTTTAGCTTTCTGGACTTTATCTGTGTCGCTTTAATTTGTTTAAGCTGTCCTCGAGTCGTAGTCTGGGAAGAAGGCAGGAAATAAACAACAGGAACAATTTATTGAACATTCATTCTGATCCGTTTGCGGGGCAATGAGCACTCATCTCACTTTGCTTGTGGGATGTTTATACATCTTCCCGTTAATCAATTGTTCACCTCAAACTTTCCAGGGGAGCATCTCCATCACTCTCTTAACCACGACAAGTTTGCGTGGGGTTTTTTAACGTGGATTTGTTACACTGGAGCAACAAAGCGCTTTAACCCACTTTGATTGCACAAACCTACATTTTTTGGTGTGCGCTTGAATCCCCTCCTCAGAAACAGTGACCATTTAGAGAAGCTTTATATATCCAACAAGTTGAAACGTAAAGGCAGCATAAAACAGAAATCAAAAATCTTTATAAACTCAGAGTATAAAATGCAGTCACCTTCACACAAACCTTGAGAAGTCGTTGCTTTTTAATGTGTTTTAATGTGTTTCTATATATGTAGAAAGGAGAAAAACAACATGTGCACGACAAAATAAAATAAAGAACACAAATTGAATCCCAACTCTTTCAGCTGCTGACATGTAAGACTGTATGTCCGGTGTAGCAGTATATAAAATAAAGCTCTACCATACAGCACTGAACTATAGAGACTTCTTGCTGCCTTGTACTAGGAGTATATATAGTTTTGAATAACTTGGGTTTTATAAACAAGGGCCATAGGGATAATAAATTGATTCAAATAAACAGACCAAGTCTTCTCATGTCATTTGTATATCACAAAAATTACTAGGTGTATATTACGAATGATCCCCCCCCCCCAAATGCAGTGATTGACCAAAATTTACTATACCAAGCTTGGATGATTAAATGGTCTGAGACAGTGGTTCTCAAGCTTTTTTCCTCTGGGCCACACTTTCAGAATAAAAATCTGCTTCTGCTACACTGAATTTTAGATTGATAAGAAATACATTGGGAAACAAAAAGGAGCTACTAGCAGTGCTTGGTTTTTAACCTAGAACACACCTAATTTATAATATGGTCATGGGACACCCAGAGAGTATAAAATAATGCAGGGATGTCAGAACATGAATCCTTCCCAAAATATAATTATAAACGAGCCTCTTACATATGTACCTTAAGTACATATGGGAGGTGTGAGATTGCTTTTGCCAAGTAATCTCATTTATATTAGGTCTGTTTTGAGACAGACAAACTCTCATCTCATAGGCCACACAAATAGGCCTTTTTTCTTTTCTAATCTTTCATATTTGTCAGAGTTAAAAATCCTTGTTTGTGGAGAACTGTAGAATAGCCAATGCTCTTCAAGAGAGAGACGTGAATACTATTTCTGCTTGTATGGATACAGATAGCGATAGAGAAGACAGGGATAGAGAGATACTACACCGAAATGTTAAATATTTTGTTGTTTTGTTTTGTTTTAAATAACTTTTATCAGTATTTTCCACACAACAACACAAAAGATATCAAAAAAATAAGCATACACAACACACAAAAATCAACATTCGAAAACTAAATAAAGCAACAACAACAAAGAACAAATCCATATCTTACAAGATAATATTATATTATAAACAACAAGAAGACATTGACTTCCACCAGTCCCACAGCACCTCCTTTATCTCTCATTGTGTCTTCCTGTTTTCCTGTTTTCTTTATCATCTCTATCCTAACATCTAGTTATAAATCCTTATTTCATATTTGTTTGATTGCCCTTGAATATTCCCACCATACTTGCCATGTTCTCCCGCCACATCCGTGTGGTGTGCGACACCCTTTGAGAACCACTGGTCTGAGAACGGAAAATCAAGATGACAGACTATGCCAAAATAGCAAAACGAACTGGGAAGCTCAGAAATCAAGAAGACAAGAATTTTTTTTAAAGAATGGGAAAAGTTTATAATTTATATACGAGACCACTGCAAACAGGTTAAAACAGGATTTTAATCACACTTGTAAAGTAACGAAAACTATGGCAATTTAGAAGGAAAAATATTTGGATATTGACATGCAGTTGTAATTATTTTTACTTGGACCCATGCCCATGGAGGGGATGGGGGGAAGTCAGGAGATTCAGAGTATAGTGGTACCTCGGGTTACAGACGCTTCAGGTTACAGACTCCACTAACCCAGAAATAGTACCTCGGGTTAAGAACTTTGCTTCAGATGAGAACAGAAATCGCATGGCGGAAGCGGAAGACCCCATTAGCTAAAGTGGTACCTCGGGTTAAGAACAGTTTCAAGTTAAGAACAGACCTCCAAACGAATTAAGTTCTTAACCTGAGGAACCACTGTAATCGCAGTATTTGGTTTTGAATTGATGTTTGTTGTGTGTTTATATATATTTTTAATCAAATAAAAAACATTTCTTTAAAAAGAGTACCACTGGACTGAGGTCTTCCACAGTCCTTAGATGCCATTATTGATATAATTTTACATAAAGTATTTTAGATGAATGCCCATTTCTTTATCCAGCTAGACCATGGGTAGGCAAACTAAGGCCCGGGGGCCGGATCCGGCCCAATCGCCTTCTCAATCCGGCCCGTGTACGGTCCGGGAGTCAGCATGTTTTTACATGAGCAGAATGTGTGCTTTTATTTAAAATGCATTTCTGGGTTATTTGTGGAGCATTGGAATTTGTTCTTTTTTCCTTTTCTTTTCAAAATATAGTCCGGTCCCGCACAAGGTCTGAGGGACAGTGGACCTGCCCCTTGCTGAAAAAGTTTGCTGACCCCTGAGCTAGACCATAGTCCCAGGCTTCCTTAGATTCCCACCAAAGCAGGGTGTGCCCCCCATCCTCCATTCCTGTTGTGGCACCACGCCAGAGGGACACGAGCAAAACAGGCGCCTGCCCTTCAAGGGAGCTGTCTGAACACGCAGACATGCGAGATGGGGACGCAGCTGACGGTAACCAGAAGCTTCTGTGGATTAAACACAAATTCTGTCTCTCTCTCTCTCTTTCTGCCTGGCTGGCTGGCTGGCACCTGTCGACTTTTATGGTCCTCAACTCATCCACAAAGCACCAGCCACTTCCGTGCCCCTCGGGCGCAATGACGCACCATTCATAAAAAGGGAGGCAAAGGCCGTTGCAAAACAAGTCTAAGCAGATTTCACTGGGGAAGAGCTACAGCTCAATGGTTTGCATGCAGGAGGTTGCAGGTTCGATCCCAGCATCTCCACGTAGGTTTGGGGGAGACTCCCTGTTGAAACTCTGAAAAGCTGCTGCGAGTTCGTGTGGAGAACAGAAGACCCTCCAAGTGTTTCCTTATTTTTCAGGGACAGGACAGCCACAGATTTACAAAGGCCATCCCGGTTTCTGATTTATAATAATAATGGTGGTCATCTGTCTTGAATTTCCCGGACATAGAAGGAATGCTGCAGTCGGAAGCAGTGTCCGGGAAAATCCAGATGTATGGTAACCCATGTCGGAAGACTAGATTTTGGCGAATTTCCTTAAAAGTAGCTCAAAAACTTCTTTTTTTGAGAGAGAAAGATTTTGGGAAGAACCAAAGCAAGCTCAACAACTTTGCTCAAAAACACTCAACAACTTTTGTGTCTGGATTTTCACTTTTTGAAATATGGCAAGCATCCTTTCCCTTTATTTTTGCTGCGGATTGACTGATTTAGGAACGCCCTTTCTCCATTATAAATAATAATAATAATAATAATAATAATAATAATAATAATAATTTATTTGTACCTCGCCCATCTGGCTGGGTTTCCCCAGCCACTCTGGGCAGCTTCCACAACGACCAAAAATACACTAAGATGTCACACATTAAAAACTTCCCTGAACAGCTTATTTTGGCTGCCTTCAGATGGATTATTATTAATATTATTATTATTATGCATTCTCTCTCTCTCTCTCTCTCTCTCTCTCTCTCTCTCACACACACACACACACACACACACACACACACACACACACAAGTACAATGTCTGCAGGTCAGATTTACTCGAAAAGAAAGTCCAACAGGGGCTTCTCCCCCAGGAAATGCATTGGAACCCAAGCGAGTAAACATCCCACAGAAAGTGCAAAGCCGTTTCGCGGGGTGTTTTGCCTCCTCTCGCGCGCCGTAGTCGCAAAGCCATAGAGACACTAGGCCGGGAAGGGCTGGCCGGGCAGGCTTGGAAATGCCCCGGAAGCGGAAGCCCGGGAAGCCGCTCACATTTGCAAAGCCGCGACGGAGCAGTTCGCCGCGCTAGTCGACGGCTAGGAAGAGGAGAAGGGCCCAGCCATGTGAGGACGGGCCGGGGAGAGGGGTGGAAGAGATGGAGCCCGGGTTTTTTGGGAGGGTGGGGAGGTCCCCTTTCTTGTGGGTCAGGATTTTTTTGGGGGGGTCCTCATTTCCACTATACCGTAAATATTCGAATAGGCGCGCCTGTTTAAGAGCGTTATAATTACTGCCGTATTTATTTATGTCCCACCGTCTTCCCTTACAGGGACTCAAGAAGGCTTACAAAAAAAGAGAGACAAAACTTTAAAAAATTCCTTCCAGTAGCACCTTAGAGACCAACTAATTTTGTTATTCCCTCCTTTGGCAATCTTCACAGAACTTTAGCCTAATGGTTGCCATCAATTTGAGTTGAATTAATTTTATAATGAAATGATTTTAGAATGTTGTACTGTTTTATTGTTGTTAGCCGCCCTGAGCCCAGCTTCGGCTGGGGAGGGCGGGATATAAATAAAATTTATAATTATTATTATTATTATTATTATTATTATTGGTATGAGCTTGCGTCTGCATGTACACTTCTTCAGATATTTTAGTTGGTCTCTAAGGTGCTACTGGAATGAATTTTTAAATTTTATTTCGACTACAGCAGACTAACACGGCTACCTACCTGTAAAAAAAGAGAGGAAGGGAGCAGCTAAAAACATAGTGGGGGTAGTGGTGGAAACCAGTCATTAACAAAGCATTCATGGAATTAAATGGCTCCCACTGTCTTTTTGGAAAGGCTACCCCCAGCTCTCTGCCCCCCGACACCATCCTCTTCTCTGCCGCCCCGTTTCTTGTGCACCTTGGCCGTTTGCAAGTGGGAAGGGGGAGTCACGGCCTTCATGTGCTGCCGGTGGGCTTCATTTACTAGCAGCTGGTTGGCCGCCTTAAGAACAGAATGCTGGGGTTCGCTGCCTCCCCCTCCCTGCTTTGGTCTGATCCAGCTAATGGCCTCTTCCTCACGCCCAGGGTCCCCTGGTTCTTCCCTCTTGGCTTATTTTGGCTGCTTCCAAGATGCTTCCCAGTGGCTAGTTGAATAATTTTGCCAATTCGGATGGAAGGGTCCCACGTTAGCATGTTTCCAACCACCTTGCCTTTACAGTGGTACCTCGGGTTACATACGCTTCAGGTTACAGACTCCGCTAACGCAGAAATAGTACCTCGGGTTAAGAACTTTGCTTCAGGATGAGAACAGAAATCGTGCTCCGGCGGCGCGGCAGTAGCAGGAGGCTCCATTAGCCAAAGTGGTGCTTCAGGTTAAGAACAGTTTCAGGTTAAGAATGGACCTCCGGAACAAATTAAGTACTTAACCCGAGGTACCACTGTACTTCGGTAAAGGGTGCTATGTAGCAAAGTAATTGGGTGCATATTTTAAAAGAACCACCTTAAGAGTTTATGACTCTTAACTTATTTTAAAACTGTTTTTTAATATTGTGTTTTGATCGCTGTAATCTGCCCTGGCACCTTAAGGTAGAATCATAGAATAGAATCATAGAGTTGGAAGAGAGAACAAGGGCCATCGAGTCCAACCCCCTGCCAAGCAGGAAATACCATCA
>JAXCMG010000044.1:5766881-5787235 GCA_034642415.1 Podarcis siculus | reverse complement strand
GGCACTATTACTTCCCTTGATCTAGATGCTATACTCCTATTGATGGGTAAACAACAACAACACAACAAATAGGATGATTTTGTTCCCTGTTAGTTTCGAGCAGCGGAGATTTTGCTTCCACACTAATCCCATCACTCCCCTGCACAGGAGACTTTTGATGGGTTGTGTCTACTGCCTTAAAATGTTTGAGTGGAGTAATAATGATTCTTGGTAGTTAGGAGCTTTCTCTTTTTTCCCTTCCACCGCCCCTGCACCACAGTGCTTCTTCCATGCTTGCGGTGAAAGGATGAGTCGTATAACCACTAGAACATATTTTATATTGCCAAGTCGCATTTAGTCGGTGCTGGTTGTCGTTCACCAGGTGCCTGCATAGTTATCTTACGAGACTTGACAAGCGCTGTCTCTTTTCTTCCTCCTCAGGAGCCTCTTAAACAAGCCCAAGAGTGAGATGACCCCAGAGGAGCTCCAGAAGAGGGAGGAGGAAGAGTTCAACACGGGGCCCCTCTCCGTTCTCACCCAGTCCGTCAAAAACAATACTCAGGTGCTAATCAACTGTCGAAACAACAAGAAACTGCTTGGCCGGGTCAAAGCCTTTGACAGGTAGGATCCTCTGTCGTTTGCTCGGAAGTAAATAAAGCCAGGTGAAGTTCAGACTTTCAAAATAAGTGGCAGATTTCCAGTTCCATTGAACAATTACAGAGCTTTCAGCAAATGATGAATATGCATCTCTTTACCCTGGTCTTTGTGTGTTGATAGTGCCCATCCTATTCCTGCGGTGGTAATCGGTTTATAAATTTAACAACAGTATAATTTGTGCACTCGGAATTGAACAGTTCCCCTTTGAGGTTCTTCTGGACTCTTCTAGTCTAGAGAATGGGGGTTGTTCCTTGGTCACAGAGAGAGGGATGTTTTGTTCCCTCCCGATTTCTTGGTAGCAGGAAAGGGAGAGCCTTGCATCCAGGTAACAGCTTCCTCTCCCCACCAGGCATTGCAACATGGTGTTGGAAAACGTTAAGGAGATGTGGACAGAGGTGCCCAAGAGTGGGAAAGGCAAGAAGAAATCGAAACCTGTCAACAAGGACCGCTACATCTCCAAGATGTTCCTGCGTGGAGATTCAGTCATTGTGGTGCTGAGGAACCCCCTAATCGCTGGCAAATAATAGGCTGTCAGCAGGCTGTAGGTGCTCGAGAACCTAGTCCAGCAAAGAGCTGTCTTCAGGGAAACCAGCAAGAGGCATTTAAAAGTATTTTTGAGCAATGAATACATAGTACCCCAATGAAGGAAAGTGCAAGGCTTCTTGCTATTCATAGAGGTGATAATGACATTTCCAATCCCCAGTCACCTGGTTATGTTCATATATGTTGCCTGATGACCTTTTCTTTTGTAATAAACATTTTGTTAAAATCCTCTTTCTGCTTTTTTGTTTGGCACAGGCTCTTCTGCCTGGTGAAGTTTTTGATGGCAATGAAGGGAATGGGAATCTTGTGGCTGGTGGGAGCTGAGCTGTGGGTTACCGTATTTTTCACTCTATAGGACGCACTTTTCCCCCTCCAAAAATGAAGGGGAAATGTGTGTGCGTCCTATGGAGCGAATGCAGGCTTTCACTGAAGCCTGGAGTGCGCACCGACTCCTCTCGCTCTCCAGGCTTCAGGAAGCTATCCGCAAGCCTTCGGAGCGCGACGGGAGTGCCCACTGGGCTCCGAAGGCTTGTGGATAGCAGCCTGCAGCCCAAAGCCCGGGGAGCGCAGCGCTGCAAACCTTCAGAGCGCTCCCCCAGCCCGCAAGCTCCAGGAACCTTGCCGCCGCTCCCGGACCTGTTCTGGGGACTGGGGTCAGGGGAAGGTCGGGCTTCCCCCGCCCCGGCCCCGCTGCTAAAAACGAAGCCAAGACAGTGAGCGGGATCCATCCCGGCTGGAGAGGTTGTGCGTGGCTAAAGAGGATGGATCCCGCTGGTTGTCTTCGCTTCTTTGCTCTTAGGGGCTGGGGGGGGGAAATATATTTTTTTCTTTATTCCCCCCCCAAAAAAAACTAGGTGCGCCCTATAGTCCGGTGTGCCGTATAGAGCGAAAAATACGGTACATGCTTGGAGCCTAAAGTCCTCTGTGCTGAGAGCATTAGGTAGGAAAAGAAGCCACTCCCCAAACTGAAAGCTTTTGACTTCTCCCACTGATATAGGTCTATCCCTATCCCCTCACCTTATCAGCATTCCCTACAGCTGACCAGCAAGTGCAGCAAAACATCTTCATTTGGTATGAGAACAGAAGTTGTGTTCTGGGCCCTGGTGGCGTCACTGACTTGGACAGAGCTGCCTGCAAGTCCTAGAGATTGGAACAAGCCTGCTGTTGAGGCATGTAGGTTTTAGCTAAAAGGTAGAGAAAGGTTCTTCACTTCTGTTTCCCACATTCCTTAAAAATATCTCCAGACTCTTAAAAACTTAACATTTATTGTTCAGAACGAAACCTAGAGACGGAATAATACAATATGCCTTGGTACTCAAATGTTTGGGCTTCTGAACGCCGCAAACTCAGAAGCGAGTTTTCCGGTTTGTGAATGTTCTTTAGAACCCAAACGTCCGACGGGGCTTCCACATATTCAGAATGGCTGCAGAAGCTTCTTGCAGCCAATCGGAAGCCACCCTTTGGTTTCCGAACGTTTTGGAAGTCGAACGGACTTCCAGAACGGATTCCGTTCGACTTCCAAGGTACAACTGTACTTGAAACAAAATTTGCACCAATTTGCAGTCTTGGGAATTTTCAAATTCATATCCCAAAACATTGCATAAATGTACTGATCAGCAGCGGCGGATGGAGGGATTATTGGGTTGTCTTTCTTCTTATTTTTATGGTGTATTTTGTGTTTTTAATATTGTAATTTTATGTTGTGAACCGCCCTGAGATCTACAGGTATAGGGCGGCGTACAAATTTAATTAGCGACAGCAACAACTGCAGGGGAGGGATGCTTCTGCATCAGTTTGCCAGCATCGTTATTTCATCGTATATTCTTTAAAAATTTGATAGCATCCTTGGTGAGCGTTGTAAAAACCACACGAACGAAGTGACCATTGCAATTTATTTTTACCGCAGTTTATTCATATACTGCTGTTTGGGCTCCCAAAGCTTTGAACAGAGTATTAAAACAAAATACACAACGGAGCGCAAGAAAGTGCCATAAATCAGTCGTCAAGCCAAACAATATAAGAGCAGAACCGCAATGAAGAAAAGCCTTCCTAAGCTAGAAGATTAAAAGCTGTTCTCCCCAACTGCACACCCCACACACCTGGGAGCTGGAAACTTGAACAGACAATGAAATATTCTGGTTTTTTAAAAAAAAAAATACAAAATTGAGTTAGAAAAATGTTCCCCCAAGTTCAATTTAGTAGCACAGGAAGCTGCCTAATACAGACCATTAGTCGATCTACCCCAGTGCTGTCTTCACTGACTGGCAGAAGCTCTCCAGGGGTTTTAGACTGGATACAGTCTCCTACTTGGGAGATGCCAGGGACTGAGCAAAGGGCTTCCTGCATTCAGATCAGATGCTCCAACACTGAGCTGCAGCCATTTCCCTTTGCCTCTTAAGTTGAACACTGTAACTCTTCCAGTTGTTGGCATTTGAAATGTCCTTCAGCTCTCTATATTGGACAAACAGGCCAAACCTTGCGCCAAAGAATAAATGGACATAAATCTGACATCAAGAATCACAAGACAGAGAAACCAGTAGGAGAACACTTCAATCTCCCAGGACGTTCTGTACAAGATCTCAAAGTAGCTGTTTTACTACAAAGGAATTTCAGAAATAGACTGGAAAGAGAAGCTGCTGAATTGCAACTCATTACCAAACTTAAAACCATAGAGAGACCTGGTCTGCACAAAGACATTGGATTCTTATCTCATTATACATGACAAAGCCATTTTTCACCTTCTCACCCCTTGCTTTTTCCTGTAAGACCTATTGCAGTCGTTAAGAGTCGTCAACAGGCTCATCACAGCTATCTGCCAATCACCCATTCCCACCACCCTTCTGAGTAATACCCCTCCCCACCTTCTCACTATATAGAAGGATCTGGCAACTTCTGTTTCAGTGTATCTGAAGAAGTGTGCATGCACACGAAAGCTCATACCAAGAACTAACTTAGTTGGTCTTTAAGGTGCTACTGGAAGGAAAAATTTTTTTTTGTTTTGACTGTAACTCTTCATAAAACATGCCGCTTTGGGGCTGTTCTTCCTGTAACCTCCTGCTTACTGAGGCTAACGGGATTTGCAGTCTGAACCATCTGGGAGGCCACCAGGTTGAGGAAAGCTAGGATTGTTCCTAAACCCCAAAGCTGTCTCCCCATATTATTTCAGCCTGCTTGTTGTGCTGATGGCTGTGCCTGGTATCTATTCCTCTCTATTGTGTGTGCATCTCTTCCTCTCCCTATGTCAGCATGAGCTCATTCCTTAGGCCCAGCTGGCTTCCTCCCAGCCCCCAGGTGAAACCCTAACCCTCTCCAGCCTCTGAAAGTGACTTTGTCTTGCTTTGATACAGGGCAAACCTTTTACCGCCTAGTGCGTCCTACGAGCCGTGTCTTACGGGGCTGCAGCGTTGCTTAAAAACAAATTTACTTAAAGTATCGGTTACCCCCTAGGGGCGGGCAATCACTCGACGGGGCACAGCAGCACAAACCTGCTGCTACACTGGGGAATTTTATACAGGGGCAGATGGACGAATCGTCAGAAGGTGCCTGGCAGGAAAAAGAAAAAAAAACAGGGTATTTGGGGTGCCCCGTACTTTTTTCCAGCATGGTAGATACGGAGGAAGGGATTTGAGAAAAGATTTCAGGTTCATCGGCACTGCATTGAACGAGGAGTGCAGAGGCCCATCAGATTAAGAAAGACTTGGGATATTGCTGAGGTCTTAAAAACTAACCACTTCTCCCTGAAGATGAAACACAAAATATGCACCTCGGAATTTTGAAGCTCAGTGGGAACTGTTAACAAGCTGGAAATGTTAATTAATTACATGTCTGATTCTGGTGAATTTTGGCATTCACAGGTAAGCGCTGATGGTTCCAGGTTTTTTCTTACATGTCTGAATAATGGATGTGCTTTTGTGTTTTCTGGGTGTAACAGTCCAGTAAATGCTAACTGCTGAATTTTGAAACTTCCCAAAGCTGATCTATTAAGTCAGCCCCACTACTCTGTTCTAACGCCCCAACTCAGATTCTGCACCCAAAGCCATGAAGAGGGAGGGTTGTGACGAGAGGATGCTGAGCTCGAAGGATGCTGAGCATGATTTGAGTTCCTTATCACTCAAGAGCCTTCCGCACAGGGGAAAAAGGTGGTACTTGTGCAGCAGGAAATGGTAGCTGGAGTCTGGGAGCAAAAACTGGCTCCTCCACATTCAGGATATTTCTATCGAGAGACTCGAGGTGGGATAAATAGAGTCACCAACTTCTTTCCTATCCAGCCGCTGATGAAACTCTGGCTGTGCCAACTTACTTTCAGCAGTGCCCCTCAGGTGTTCAGAGTGGTCTTCTTTGGCAAACACTCCTAGCCGAGTGAGATTGTCTTCCAAAAACACGGCTTTAACAGTGAGTCCGTAAGTGACTGTGGAGGCCAATTCTGGATCCACACGTCCATCCACAGTGGGGACATTGGTTCCCGGGCGGGAGTTGATCACTGTGAGGGTTTGCCAAGCATGCCTTCCTCTTAGCACGTTTCTCCCTTTCATCCTGAATTCAAACATCTTCAAAGCCCATGACACCTTTGGTAAAGGCTGTTCTCCGACTGGAGCACTCGCAGGCCAGTGTTTCCCAGTTGTTGGTGTTTATACTAAATTTTTAAAGATTTGCCTTGAGAGAACCTCTTTTGCTGACCACCAGCATTGCGCTTTCCATTTTTAAGTTCGGAATACTTTCGCTTTGGAAGATGATCATCAGGCATCCGCACAACATGACCAGTCCAACGAAGCTGATGTTGAAGAATCATTGCTTCGACACTGGTGATCTTTGCTTCTTCCAGTACACTGCCATTAGTTCGCCTGTCTCCCTAAGCGTAAAATTTTCCGCAGACACCGGTGATGGAATCTTTCGAGGAGTTGGAGATGGCGTTTACAAGTGGCCCATGTTTCACAAGGATACATGTTTCACAAGCATACAGTATGCATCATGGAAAAAGTGCACTCTGGACTTGTAAGCAGGTTGTGGGTGGGGATGGCCAAAGGGGAGACCACCCAGACTGCAGTTCCAGGAAATATATCCGATATGCAGATGGTGTAAGTTACTTCTGCACATCTATGGAAATCGGTGATTAGCAGACTTCCTGCAAATGATCCTGAGCCTGAGGCAATGGATACCTTTCTCAACAGCATGTTGACTCCTGCTTTGCAAGGTGTGAATTGGCCCATAGTGAATAAGCCTTTCGGAAGTGTTTCAGAGTCCCCTGTTAAAGCAGGAGGCTCTGGCCAGTCTCCTCGATATCTCTCTTCTCTCCCCCCAACATCCCACCCCCTCCCCCAGCCAGCCAGCCCGGCCATCTATCCATCCAGGCAAGAAGATCCAGCTCAATATTGCAGCTCGGGTTTAGCGCAGGACGGGGCTCCAATTTCGACAAGTCAGAGGTTTCTGCAGAGGCGACAACTGATGTTCAGGAAACGGGGAGACAGCGGAGTCCTGATGATTAATTCAGGACGAAAGGGAGAGGAGGCTGATAAGGGGAAGCTTGAGAACTGCCAGGTCCTGGCTGAACCCATCGATACCTCTCACCAGCTTGAAGCCCAAAGCACTGGAGAAGACCATAAGAAGAGGGTCAGGCCAGTGGCCTCATCCTGTTCTCAGGTGGCCAAGCAGATGCCTCTAGGGACCCTGAGAGCAAGACAAGCCTCTCAGCTTGTAGTCCTCGGAGACTAGTACTGAGAAGCATCACTGCCTCTGACAATGCAGGTGTACCACAGCCATTGGGGCTGTCGTTTAGTCATTTACTTGTGTCTGACTCTTTGTGACCCCATGGACCAGAGCATACCAGCACTCCTGTCTTCCACTGCCTCCCGCAGTTTGGTCAAACTCATGCTGGTAGTTTCGAGAACACTGTCCAACCATCTCGTCCTCTGTCGTCCCCTTCTCCTTGTGCCCTCCATCTTTCCCAGCATCAGGGTCTTTTCCAGGGAGTCTTCTCTTCTCATGAGGTGGCCAAAGTCTTGGAGCCTCAGCTTCAGGATCTGTCTTTCCAGTGAGCACTCAGGGCTGATTTCCTTAGTAGCCATCAATAGACCTCTCTTCCTCCATGAATTTATCGAATCCTCTTTTAAAGCCGTCCTAGTTGGTGGCCGTCGCTGCCACTCGCAGGGGCAAATTCCATAATTTAACTCTGCGCAGCATGAGGGAGAACTTCCTTTTATCTGTCCTGAATCTTCCAACCTTCAGTTTGGATGTCCCTGAGTTCTGGAATTATGAGAGAGAGAGAAAAACCTCTGCCCGCTTTCGTCATGCCATGCGTAGTTTTTATACACTTGAGCAGAGGTTGTATACCTGAAGGAGCATCTCCACCCGCATCATCCAGCCCGGACACTGAGATCCAGCCCCGAGGGCCTTCTGGCGGTTTCCTCACTGTGAGAAGTAAGGTTACAGGGAACCAGGCAGAGGGCCTTCTCAGTAGTGGCGCCTGCCCTGTGGAACACCCTCCCAGCAGATGTCAAGGCAATAAACAACAATTTTACTTTTAAAAGACAATGCTGTATTGCTTTAATATTTAGTTGGAAGGTGCCCAGAGTGGCTGGGGAAAACCAGCCAGATGGGCGGGGTATAAATAAATTTATTATTATTATTATTATTATTATTATTATTATTATTATTATTATTATTATTAATACCCTGCCCATCTGGCTGGGTTTCCCCAGCCACTCTGGGCGGCTTCCAACCAAATATTAAAATACAATAATCTATTAAACATTAAAAGCTTTCCTAAACAGAGCTGCCTTCAGGTGTCTTCTAAAGGCCAGAAAGTTGTTTATTTCCTTGACATCTGGTGGTAGGGCATTCCACAGGGCAGGCACCACTGCCGAGAAGGCCCTCTGCCTGGTTCCCTGTAACTTTGCTTCTCGCAGTGAGGGAACCACCAGAAGGCCCTCGGCGCTGGACCTCAGTGTCCGGGCAGAATGACGGGGGTGGAGAAGCTCCTTCAGATATACTGGGACTTTGAGGCCATTTAGGGCTTTAAAGGTCAGCACCAATACTTTGAATTGTGCTCGGAAACGTACTGGGAGCCAGTGTAGGTCTTTCAAGACCGGTGTTATGTGGTCTCTTGTAGTTTCCGGGTCACCTTCAAAGGTAGCCCCACGTAGAGCGCATTGCAGCAGTCCAAACAGGAGATAACTAGAGCACGCACCACTCTGGCGAGACTGAATTTGGGACTGGAAAAATTAGAAACCAAGGGAACCTGAAATTGACAGGTTTGCACAGCCCCATTCAGGATAGCATTTCAACAGCATACACAGGGAAATGTTTTGATTCCTCACTCCAGCTGAGTCTAGCTGGTGCTCTTGCTTTCTCTCTTCAGGAATTAAAAGTGGCGATGGGCAGGACAGGATGGGGCTTGGGGACTTAAATGTGTGCAAGGTCTTGGAGCACCCTCTTGTGGAGAACGTAGATACCAAATCTCATGCAGCAACCGGTTTATAAAACTAATGAAAGGTGGGAAAGGAGCAGGTGCCATTCCCCGTCTCCCCATAATCCTAGTCGCCCCCCAGCACACAAATCAAGGGTCTTGTCCAGTTAAAACAATGTCAGATGGAAGACCTTCCCGCAGCACACAATTCATATGCTATGTACCAACAGCAAAACGCGTATATTCTGATGTAGCTGAAACAGCCCAACCTGTCCTCAAGGGGGAGAAGAACTTTGGAGAAACTTCCAAGCATTGCACAAATCTTTTGGGGGAGGGAAATCCTACGGTGGGGGAGGTTTAGAAACCAAAAAACACCCCATTGGCGACTGAGCATGCCCCGGGGACAGGGGATGCAACTGATTGTTGGGTAAGGGACAAAATGGAATTAAGTGGAACAGAGTGTCCAGGAAAGGGTTTGACTGGCCTGGCTGGAACCCTGACCTGGAGCACTCTTAGGGATGGGAGGGGGATTGGAGTCACTTCACATTTAAAAGCAAGCTTGTACTTTCTGAAATGTGGACTGAAACCCAGCCGTCCTTTGAAATTTGCAGTTCTCTGAATTTTGCAATGCAAAAAGTCACGTGGCACAAAAATGCCCATATCATAGTGTGCATATTAAGGCACAGGTGAGCGTCAAGGATGTTCCAAATGGCATTATATTGAGGGAAATCACCTTGCAAAAATGCATCTGTGAGGGAAAGGTGCATGCAAAACGTGTACATGCAAGGGAAATTTTCACTAAAATGCTGGTGAATTTTCGTGAGGACCTCTTAATGGAAAACGCTGGCTGTTGTGGAAATGTAGAGAGCAGAATTTAAGGTGGGAAAGGTTGGAAACGGAGTGAAATTCGACATCTTCACCCATCTGTGTTACATTAGGAAGTTGTTACATCAGGAAGTTGTAGCAGAGGCTGGTCCATTCGGGTGAACGGGGGCACTGCCCCACCAACCTCAGTCACCCTCAGCCAACTGCCTCCCTTCCTGCCTCCCTGCGTACAACCTGCCATCGGCTCTGGCGCCACCTGCTGTCAGCCTCCTGCCTTGCACTCCCGCCAGCCTCAATCTGAGATGCTGCATTCACTTCCCCGGCAAAGACAGATTCCGAAGAGGCACCTCCGAGATGTTGGAAGGCGTTATCCTGGAGGTGGAGAAGGCATCTGTGGCAGGGGAGGAGCAGATGCCCGAAAAGGCGCTCTCGAAGGCTTTCCGGAAGGATCTCATGCGGAAGACGTAGATGACTGGGTTGATGGCGGAGTTGGCATGCGAGAGGATGATGGAAGTCAGGATGAGCTGGTTCGGGATGGGGCAGGTGGGGCAGAGCAGCATGACCGTGTTGAGAATGTGGACCGGGAGCCAGCAGACGGTGAAGAAAAAGAGGATGATGAACAGCGACGTGGCTGTCTGCAGCTCTTTGCGGACAATCATCCGCCGCCTCTCCTGGGCGCTGACGTCCACCTCTCCCTCGGCCACCTTGCGGATTTGCTGCTTGACCTCCAGGAAGATGCGCCCGTACAGGACCATCATGACCAGCAGAGGAGCCAGCATGCAGGCCATGAAGTTGAAGTAGACCATGTAGGTGTTTGTGATGATGTCGTTGAAAAGGCACTCCCCACTGGCCGGCAAGGGCTTGTGCCAGCCCATCATGGGCAAGAGGCCGATCAGAAGAGCCAGCACCCAGGACGCCAAGATCACCAGGAGGGCGTTGAGGGGACTCATCCAGGATTTGTACTGGAAAGGCTTCAGGATGGAGATGTACCTCTCGACGGCGATGGCCAGCAGCCCGAAGACGGAGGCTTGCGTCAACACCAGCAGCATGCACAGCATCAGGAGGCAGAGCTGCGAGCGGTAGCGGGGCAAACCCAGGTCGGTAAACTGGGCAAAAGGAATGACCACTGCCCCAACCAAGACGTCTGCCACGGCTAGCGAGACGAGGAAGTAGTTTGTGACGACGGCCCGCAGCTTCCGGCTCTGTAGGACGACGGCACAGATGAAGACGTTGCCCACGATGGAGAACAGTGCGATCAGGCTCTCGCTCAGCAAGTAGGGGATGTCCAGGGCCGGAGGCGATGTGGCGTTCACGGCTCTGAGGGGCTGCTGCTGCATGGACGGCGAATGGTCATAGGCAGCCATTATGGAGCAGCAGCCATGTTGATGCTGTTAGGGAAAAGCTCACCAGACTCTGCAGGTTGCTGGGCCCTTGTGAGTCCTGAGGAAGCCCAGGAGTCTGCGAAATGGGGCAGGGAAGGGGGGAAGAGTTCAGTCAATTGATAAATAGGTATTGCATACCCTCCAACGTTTCTCTGAGGGAAATAGGGACATCATATCCAATAATAAAAAAGGGACACGGGTGGCGCTGTGGGTTAAACCACAGAGCCTAGGACTTGCCGATCAGAAGGTCGGCGGTTCGAATCCCCGCGACGGGGTGAGCTCCTGTTGCTCGGTCCCTGCTCCTGCCAACCTAGCAGTTCAAAAGCACATCAAAGTGCAAGTAGATAAATAGGTACCGCTCCGGCGGGAAGGTAAACGGTGTTTCCGTGCGCTGCTCTGGTTAACCAGAAGCGGCTTAGTCATGCTGGCCACATGACCCGGAAGCTGTGCGCCGGCTCCCTCGGCCAATAAAGCAAGATGAGCACCACAACCCCAGAGTTGATCACAACTGGACCTAACGGTCAGGGGTCCCTTTACCTTTACTATCTAATAAGAATAATACAGTGGAACCTCGGTTGTCAAACGTAATCTGTTCCGGAAGACCGTTCGACTTCCAAAACGTTTGACAACCGAGGCGCAATGGGTGGTTGTAAAATTCCATTGAAAAAATGGAAAAACACACCTTGGAAGCCGTTCGAATTCTGAGGTGCGTTCAGAAATGGAAGCATTCACTTCCGAGTTTTTGGCGTTTGAAAACTGAAACATTTGGCTTCCGAGATGCTCGAAAACTGAGGTTCCATTGTAATAGTAATAATAAGAATAAGAATAAGAATAAGAATAAGAATACACTGCCCTTCTGAGCATCTTCCAACATATATAAAAACACAATGAAACATTAACATTTTTAAAACTCCCCTATCCAGGGCTGACTTCAGATGTCTGGTAAAGGTGGCATAGTCACTTATCTCCTTGGCTCAGGGATCGCACAACTCCATACCTTCCAACATTTCTCTGATGAAAATAGGGACATCCTCAGGAAAAGTGGGACATTTTGGAATCAAATCAGAAACCGGGAAAGCTTCTGTAAATCCGGGACTGTCCCTGGAAAACAGGGACACTTGGAGGGTCTGTTACTGCTGCATCTACTACATATTTTGAAAGCTGCACATGTTTCCTATACATTTGAACACCCCTTAAGAGACCATAATCAAGTTTCACATGTTGGTTCTTGAGATGGAGAAGGAGGTTTGTCCTCTATGTTTAGGTGCCATTGTTAATCAACATAGTGCTGGGCTGAACCTTTCAGAACTGCACTGATTTTTCACAATGCACTGAATTTTTTGGTTTATCAGAATTCCTGAGCAATGCCGGGTACTATATATTAGGGACGCTTCTTAAGATATTGTAACGAAGTTTTGAATGATGGTTCCTGAGATCGAGGAGATCTGTGCCTGGAAACTGTTGGACACCATATCAAATCAAGATGGCAGCCGGAACCTTTCAAAACTACACTGATTTCTTTTGTTTCTTTCTTTCTTCGAACTCCCAAGCGACACCAGGAATGAGGCATGTTATTATTTACTTATTATATATTACTATCTGCCCTTCATCAGAAGGTCTCAGGCTGGGTTACATTAATATAAAATACAAGCTTTAAAACAGTTTAGTGGTACCTCGGGTTACAGACGCTTCAGGTTACAGACGCTTCAGGTTACAGACTCCGCTAACCCAGAAATAGTACCTCGGGTTAAGAACTTTGCCTCAGGATAAGGACAGAAATCGTGTGGCGGCAGTGCGGCAGCAGCGGGAGGCCCCATTAGCTAAAGTGGTGCTTTAGGTTAAGAACAGTTTCAGGTTAAGAACAGACCTCCAGAATGAATTAAGTTCTTAACCCGAGGTACCACTGTACTTGCATTGACTGACCCAAACGTCTCTGATAAACCAGGACTCTCTTTTGCACCGAAGGCACCTTAAAACTGGAGTCTTTGCAGCTGATTCTTCCACTTCCACTCAGACCGTTCCACTTACAAATATATGACAGCGTTCCTAGATTTCATCCTTCTTCTGTACCTGTGGTTTTCCAGACACTCTTCATTCAGGGAATGGCACCCTTTCCACATGGACTCATCTGCTGGGCGAGGTGTGAGAGCGAAAGAGAGGGAATCTGCTCAGTGAAGAGGATTTAGGGGGAATGTGCTAAACTGCACCCTCAGTTCTCGCCAGGCACATCATTGCTCCCCTCAAAATGTACCCCAAATGCTTTAGGTAAAGGTAAAGGGTAAAGGTAAAGGGACCCCTGACCATTAGATCCAGTCGCGGACGACTCTGGGGTTGTGGTGCTCATCTCGCTTTACTGGCCGAGGGAGCCGGCGTACAGCTTCTGGGTCATGTGGCCAGCATGACTAAGCCGCTTCTGGCGAACCAGAGCAGCGCACGGAAACGCCGTTTACCTTCCCGCCGGAGCAGTACCTATTTATCTACTTACACTTTGATGTGCTTTCGAACTGCTAGGTTGGCAGGAGCAGGGACCGAGCAACGGGAGCTCACCCCGTGGCAGGGATTCGAACCGCTGACCTTCTGATCGGCAAGTCCTGGCTGTGGTTTAACCCACAGCGCCACCTGCGTCCCAAATGCTCTAGCTAGCAGAAAATTGCAGGGGAAGAATGCTAGCGGCCGACAAACATTATCACTGCCATTATTTATCTTCTCATTAAGGAAGCTGATAAGTTTCCAGGAAACCCAAGGGGGTCCTGTCTGAAGAACACAGAAACGTGGGAAGATGTTCAGACTATTGGTCTATCTAGTTTGGTATGGTCTATAGCACATGGTTGGCGCTGTGCGTTAAACCACAGAGCCTAGGACGTGCAATAGGTACCGCTCTGGCGGGAAGGTAAATGGCGTTTCCGTGCACTGCTCTGGTTCACCAGAAGCAGCTTAGTCATGCTGGCCACATGACCCGGAAAAACTGTCTGCGGACAAACGCCAGCTCCCTCGGCCTGTAAAGCGAGATGAGCGCCGCAACCCCAGAGTCATCTGCGACTGGACTTAGCAGTCAGGGGTCCCTTTACCTTTTTAGTGCTTTAAATGGGTGGCATGAAAGCGTCCCAGCTCAGCCCGTTTGTCCTTCTGCCTCTGTTTTGTCTACGCTGACTAGCCAGCGACACACAACTTATTTGTCAAGGGTCAGATGGCTTCCTCCCAGGTTTCAGGACCGTTCTTTCCCATACTTCCTCCAAATATATAGAATCATAGAACTGTAGAGTTGGAAGGGACCCTGAACATCATCTAGACCAACCCCCTGCCATGCGGACGGCCCATACGGGGTTCGAACCTGCAACCCTGGCGTTATCAGGATCAGGATCTAACCAACTGTCTCCAGCTTCAATCTGACGCAAATATTTTTGCCAACCACTCTTAAGACCTAAGAGGAGGACACGCACACAACCCCAAACCCAAAATAAATATAAGTTATGTATTTCACAATAAAATCCGGGGCACAGATTCCCCTCGAAAGGCAAGGAGGTAGTTGGATGTTCTGGGTTTTCCCCAGAATTTGGGTGGAAGGGAATTTTGTGGGGAGTAAAATAAGTCGCGTTTCCAAAGCCTGTTTCAAAGCACAACCACCAGTCCTCGCATTCCCCCGCCCTCAGTGTGTTGCCAGGTGTTTGGGGCAAAGGCCCATGGCACAAGTTGGCACAATAGTTCCATATGCTAATTTGTATGTCTAGCTGCCTGTTGGAAATGAAAGGGGTGGCCGGCCGATCTCTCGCCTGCAATGCCCTTTGCGATGCACGCAGCTGCTTTTCCCGCAGAGTAAAAATAGTATTTTTTAAAGGGCACCCCCCCAAGACCACCCTTTAACCCTTGCCTCTTCCCCCACTGTTTACCCGGCCACACTTTTAATTAACAGCTTCCCCTCACTGTTTGCTAACTCCTCCCCACCGACGATGATCTCTGGGTCCAGCACCAACAAGTACAATTCGGGTAACATTATTTTTAGTTTCCCAAGTGTTAAAGAGGCCAAGCTAGGAATGATAAAGGGGGAATTTAGACCTCTGGGCAGCTGGCATAGCACAGCCTAGTTCAGGTCTTAAAACAGGGGTCAGCAAACTTTTTCAGCAGGGGGCCGGTCCACTGTCCCTCAGACCTTGTTGGGGGCCGGACTATATTTTTTTTTGGGGGGGGGGGAAATGAACGAATTCCTATGCCCCACAAATATCCCAGGGATGCATTTTAAATAAAAGCACATATTCTACTCATGTAAAAACACCAGGCAGGCCCCACAAATAACCCAGAGATGCATTTTAAATAAAAAGGCACATTCTACTCATGTAAAAACACACTGATTCCCCAGACCGTCCGCAGGCCAGATTTAGAAGGCGATTGGGCCAGATCCGCCCCCCGGGTCTTAGTCTGCCTACCCATGTCTTCAAAGTTTTCATCCTTGTTTCATTGATGAAGAAGCAAAAGGGATCTCTGACTCACCCACAGATCTCTGTCCCTGGACCGGCTGCTATTGAAAAGACCAAGATTGGGGTGGGGTGGGAAAAGCAAGCTCACAGCCCACCCCCAAAGCGCTTCCACAGCCTGTGCTGCCTGTTCCGTCTGCGTCTTTGTCCTTTTTTTGTGGCGCCCGTGTTGTGATGATTACAAAAGTCAGATCTGATAAGTGGCGGTTGGCATACAAAAGCACCTGTATTTTCCACGGAAAGGGATGGGCAGGCGGCTGGGCAGCCTGGCTCCGTGGCAGAACATCTGCTTTGCATGCAGAAGGTTCCGGGTTCAATCCCCGGGTTCTCCAGGGATCCGGCGGATCTGTCAGTCCCGGGTTCCCGCCGTTGCTCGTTTCCCCCCCAACTCTTCCATTCAGTCCTCTGTGATTCTGCAAATCCGGAGGGGGGTCCCTAAGGCCGTGGGATGGCGCCTCGTATCACCATCACCATCATCATCATCATCATTATTTTTACTTTGTATACCATCTTTCTATCTTACAATACTCAAGGCGGTTTACAAGCTGAAGGAAGAAAAAATGTACATCTTATAACAATCTAACGCAATACAAAAATGTGATAATAAAACCTAACTTTAAAATAGGCAACCTGCATCAAAAAAGTAACATTCAACAATCATTAGAATAGTATAAAATAATAATATCAACATATAAAAGTTAAACAGAAATCCACTCAACAGTTACAATAAATAATATCTAAACTATAATCAATAAAACAATGGCAAGCCGTAAAACAATACAGTGGTACCTCAGGTTAAGTACTTAATTCGTTCCGGAGGTCCGTTCTTAACCTGAAACTGTTCTTAACCTGAAGCACCACTTTAGCTAGTGGGGCCTCCTGCTGCCGCTGTGCTGCCAGAGCACAATTTCTGTTCTCATCCTGAAGCACAGTTCTTAACCCGAGGTACTATTTCTGGGTGAGCGGAGTCTGTAACCTGAAGCGTATGTAACCCGAGGTACCACTGCGCAATACACATTGAGAAGAAGAGACTAGAGGGTAGAGCAAGGAAGGTGGAAAGAGGCCTTGCCTGATGGAGTCTCTTCCCTCACAGTTCTTCTTCCTTCTGGCAGCTCCGGCAGCCAAGCTGGGGCCAAATGTCTTCTTCTGCTTCCCTTTGGACCACAGCAGCGAGACTGGGAGGGGGGTCCTGTCGCCAGGGCAGCTCAGGACCTCCATGCACACTGACCAGGCTTGCGCCCCAGCAGTGATGCTGATGCAGTGGTTTGACTTCACCGCCACTGGCAGCTAGACTGATGACTGGGGGCGGCTGCCGAGACCACATAACACCTGTCTTGAAAGACCAACATTGGCTCCTAGTACGTTTCCGGGCACAATTCAAAGTGTTGGTGCTGACCTTTAAAGCCCTCAACGGCCTCAGTCCTGTATACCTGAAGGAGTGTCTCCACCTCCATCGTTCTGCACTGAGGTCCAGCGCTGAGGGCCCTCTGGCGGTTCCCTCATTGTGAGAAGTGAGGTTACAGGGAACCAGGCAGAGGGCCTTCTCGGTGGTGGTGCCCGCCCTGTGGAACACCCTCCCACCAGATGTCAAAGAGAAGAACAACTATCTGATTTTTAGAAGACATCTGAAGGCACCCCTGTTTAGGGAAGCTTTTAATGTTTAATAGATTATTGTATTTTAATATTTTGTTGGAAGCTGCCTAGAGATAATTTCGCCAGGCATCACAGTGGGCACCGCAGAAGTAGGAAAGAGGAGAATCGCCAGCTTTTTCTTCTTCCGGGGCTCTCTTGTCTTAAGCAGCAGCCGTGCACAATGAGTGAACAGATCAACCTTTTCTCCTTGCAGGGAGATCTAATGAAAGTTAAATCATCACCTGCAAAAAAAAGAGAAAAGTCTCGTTTGCTGCCTCTACCTAGGTTTTAGCAGCACAGGAGCCCTGCAAGATATAAAGAGTTGGCCACACCTAGCACGGCGCCTGTGCCGAATTAGGAACACGACGTCAGTTTATTCTCTGCATCTGGGTCAGCAAACAAGTCTCCTCTAATTTGCTTTATTTTTAAAGTTATTTACTTTTACGTCAAACGAGCCTATAAATCTCTTATCTGAGACCATGCCTGATGCAGAAGAAGAAGGGGGGGGGGCACCCAAACCATTGTGAGAGGCCTTTTATCAAATGGACGGCTCATTAAACTCGTTACGCTTCTAAAAGTGATGAAGAGAGCACAGCTGTGGATACAGACTGGATAAATAAATACACATTAATAGGAGGTGGGAGCCCGGCCTGATTTCATGTCTGCAAAAAAGGAACATTGGTGGGTTTCTGTGAGGAAACATAGAGGATTGGGTTTGTTTCTCTTTCTCTCGGTTGCGTAATCTATGTTCTGGGCAAACTGTGTTTTGTATTGCCTTGGTGATAAACATAAATATTGGTTGAATGAAACCTTGCACATTATGTGAGGGGGTCAGGATGTTAAACGAAATTCAAAGGAGTGTAAGAGGGCAGAGAAGCATAATCTCTCGCCATAGTGCCTTTTATTCCTGGACTGGCTATAATAATGATTTTTATAATAATGTTATTATTCCTACTCCGCCCATCTGGGCTATCATTGCCATCATCATAAATTTACTGCATTTATAGCCAACGTTTTCTGCAGGGGGCTCAGGGTGGCTGGCGGGCATGGCTCTCCCCCTCCCATAGCTGTCAACTTACAGATTTGAAAATAAGGGACCAGCAGCCTCAAAAATAAGGGATCAGCAGCCAAAATAAGGGATCAACAATTACTTTGATAAAATACATATTTTGTTGCGTGCAAATGGCTTTAGTTACCTATTAAAGGTAAAGGTACCCCTGCCCGTACGGGCCAGTCGTGTCCGACTCTAGGGTTGTGCGCCCATCTCACTTAAGAGGCTGGGAGCCAGCGCTGTCCGGAGACACTTCCGGGTCACGTGGTCAGCGTGACGAAGCTGCAACTGGCGAGCCAGCACCAGCGCAGCACACGGAAACGCCGTTTAACTTCCCGCCATAAAGCGGTACCTATTTATCTACTTGCCCTTAGGGGTGCTTTCGAACTGCTAGGTGGGCAGGAGCTGGGACCGAACAGCGGGAGCTCACCCCGCCACGGGGATTCGAACTGCCGACCTTACAATCAGCAAGTCCTAGGCACTGAGGTTTTACCCACAGCGCCACCCGCGTCCTATTAGTTACCTATTAGGTCCATAAATTACCATATAGCATATATTCAACACAAAAAAACAGCAACAATTTGTTGTTGACAAAGCACAGCTGGACATAGAAAGGGCCCCATTATCTTCAGTAGCTTATTTAAGGGACATCATCAATAAGGGACAGCAGCGGGACATGGCCCTGGGATAAGGGACTGTCCCGCCAAATAAGGGACGCTTGACAGCTATGCCCCCTCCTCATTTCATGCCCACAACAGCCCTGTGAGGTAGGTTCGGCTGAGATGTAGGCCCAGTGAGCTGCATAGCCAAGTGGGATTCGAACCCTGCTCTCCCAGGTCCTAGTCCGACACTCTAACCACTGTGCCACACAGCCTTATAAATTTCCACCTCACCGTTTAGCTCCAAGAATTCTCAAGATGGCAGAGATGTAGACAGACAGATAGATGTTTTATTTTTATTTATTTATTGAATTTATATACCGTCTTATACCTGGAGGTCTCAGGGCAGCTCATAGAACAAAAACAAAATATAAAACCACAAAATATAGAATCAAATATAAAAAAACAACCCAACAGGAAGGCTTTTGTTGTTATGGACTGCTATATGTGCTTGCCTGTTCAATTTTAAGCTGTGTTTGTCTATTATTTTCTATTAGTCTGAATCGTCTTCCTCTCCAAGGTGGAATGCAAACCGATCAGTTAGATAATGTGGGTTCTTTACTAAGCCTTCATTTTGATTTGCTTGCAGGAAGGTTAGATGATGCTGTGTCAAAGCAAGCATCGTCCCACACTTTCCAGTGCATTTCCAGGGGGCCGCATTTTGTTCTGGGCAATGTTTCAGGGGCCGCATCCTGGTGGTGGGCGGAGCCAGTATCAAACACAAGCAGAAGAGCAATTCAATGTTAAAAGTCACCATTGTACATGGGTAGGCAAACTAAGGCCCAGGGGCTGTATCCGGCCCAATTGCCTTCTAAATCCATCCCGTGGACGATCCGGGAACCATTGTGTTTTTACATGAGTAGAATGTGTGCTTTTATTTAAAATGCATCTCTGGGTTATTTGTGGGGCATAGGAATTCGTTCATTTCCCCCCTCCCCCCCCCAAAAATATATAGTCTGGCCCCCCACAATGTCTGAGGGATAGTGGACCGGCACCCTGCTGAAAAAGTTTGCTGATCCCTGCCTTTGTTCCTGCAGATATTCACCCCCCACTGAAGGAGGTGAGGACAGGTGACCCCACCTAGGCCCGAAGTCACCCCCCCCCCAATAATCATCCCAGGCCTCAAACCTGTCCAAAATTCCTTTTGTCTTCTAGAAATCCACAGCTAAAGCTTTCCTCTGCTTTTTCTCACAAGATGATGTGCATAGGCAAAACGTTACTTTTATCAGCAGAAGAAGGCTTCAAAAGCTAATGAATAGGCTCTGTCATTGCCAAGAATATTCAAGCCTGAGAACTGACTTTTATCTCATTCAGTTGCAACATCTTGGACATGTTGAACCACCAGGGCTCCTCGACCCCTTGGCTTCTCACCCCCCTTTCCTGGGAAGAGTCCCAACACAGGAGCTTTCTGTACATGCTCAGGAACCTCAACATGGGGCAGGACTCCTGGGGGAGAAGAAAGGGGAGGGAACTGGAAGGGGAATATATGCTCTGTGCAAATGACGGTGAACCCGTGCTTGTTTGTGAGTTATCACACTTGCTCCTTCTACCAGTTCATGGATGGTAGAAATAAAGCTTTTTCTCCGAAACTATTCCTTGAGTGTCTATTGACTCCCATTTTCCTTTTCCCGGGTGCAATATTTTTCCCACCCGAGGGCAAAGCCTCATAAGGCTACAGGCCTGAGGACCCCCAATCCTCTTAAAACAATGATTTCAGCAAGGCATTTGACAAGGTGCCCCATGATATTCTTGTAA
>JAXCMG010000044.1:5755128-5766481 GCA_034642415.1 Podarcis siculus | reverse complement strand
GCCCTTGTGGTCTATTCCAACTCTATGATTCTATGATTCTATGAAATAAACATTGTAAAAGGCAGGGCTAAACGGATCTGAAATGAAAAAGGGTGTGTGTCTTTGCTGGCCTGGTGGCCTCTGGATGTTTTAGACTACAACTCCCATCAGCCCCAGCGAATAGCCAACGAATGCTGGGGGCTGATGGGAGTTGTAGTCTAGAACATCCAGAGGCCACCAGGTTGGCAGAAGCTAAAGGAAAGCTTTCACAGGACAGATGCCACCTTGCCAGATGCATAAATTGCTGCCTCTCCCCTGGAATATATGAAAAATGTCTATATTTTCCCCTTCGAATGCCCCCATTTAAAGAGTCCTGCTTATCTTGCCGCAGGCACTCACTGAAAATTGTAAGGTTACTTACTAAATAAATAGGAATATATTAAAAACAACAACCACCACCTCTAAAGGGGCCTGTTTCTTTGATTCTGGAAGCAAACTGTCTGATGAAAAACTGGTGGATGCCACACGGCTGCATTAGCGCAAATTATTTTCCCTGAAGGCCAGAGGGCCTGGGATATAATGTCGGCTTTAGGAACATTTTATCCCCGCTGCCTCGGCCCGGATTAACGGAGTAGCTAAACACTCTCCAGATAAGGTGGGCCTCACATCTGCTAGCTTTCCCAGAGAAGCGTGTGCTAGAAAGAAAAATAAATAAATGGGTGTGTCCTGCTTTGATGTAATTCAGATTAACCTTTCCTGTTACTAGCTGTTTTAAGGAGGATGCATTGGGGCTTTTCCCCACATCCCTCCAAGCAAACAGCCCCAATTTCCACAGCCCCATCATTCTCACTTTTCTGGGGGTGTTAAAGGAGCAATCCGAGGGCTCCCTTGGATAAGAAAATAAGGACACCAGCCAGGAATACCAGAGCAAAACAGCAGCCAGTAGTAGGCTTGGTCTTTATTGAAGACTGTCGCGACAGGACTCCCACCTGCCACCAGGTGAAGCAAGATGGAAGCCCAGAACAAAAGAAGACCCCAACTTTTATTAGTTACCAATCCCCCAAACTACACCCCCAGAACTACACCACAACTACATCATTGACACATCACAAAAAGGAGGGGTTGAGGGAGGAGTTGTGGAGGTAACCTGAGTATCTTGTCACCTGGCTGGTTCATTTCCAGAGGACAAAGGGGAGCTGGCAATTTTCTGCCCCCAGAGGGAAGATCTGAAGATTGTCCTTTGTTCCAGTCCATGTTGAATCCACTCCCATATGCAAGTCCTTTGTGACCTTGATGGTCTTCTGTCTGGGACCATCAAGGTTGTCATGCCAACTGGGTAGGGCTCCTGTGTATGTGCTGGTATGCTCAAGGGATTATGGCTGGCCTGTATCAAACCTTCCCCATTTTGTAGTCCTTCCTTCTTGGAATAAAATAAAAGTGGAACGGTGCAGATCCGATGTATGGTTGATTTTCTATGAATTTATAACAGAAGCGTAGCGTATGTTGTGTGTGTGTGTGTTGTGTTTGTACAAACTGAATGATGGGGGGGGGGGAGTTTCCTGCAACAGGGGCAACCGATGGTTGGAGAGGGCAACTAAGACTCCTCACGCAGGGCAGATTTGGCCCTGGGGCTTCCAGGCTGCTGGTCCTCACTGAATTACTATCACGGCCCCCCAGTATGAAATATCAGGGACCCTATGATCAGCAGGTGAGGCCTTCTTGGTGCTCCTGCCTCCAGTGGGGGGGCTGATCGGTTGGTGTGTTGAGCTGTGACGGGGCCTTCTCAGTGGTGGTCCCCCATTCGTTGAATTTCCTCTGTGGCAAAGTGCGCCTGCCATTTTCACTGATGATTTTCATGGGGAATTTGGAAACATCCCTGTTCACCCAAGCATTGGGTGGCTTGAAGATAATGTTCCTGGCAATCCTGAAACCAGTGGTTGAGAAAATGTGATGATTTTTAGCTGAGTTTCCCCGCGTTGCAGGGGTTGGACTAGATGACCCTTGTGGTCCCTTCCAGCTCTACAATGCTATGATTCTATGCTCTACAATGCTATGATTAGTAGAATATATTTATTTAAACCCTGCCTTTCTCCTTGACAGCATCTCAAACCAACTTACAGATAAAAATAGGAACAGCTAAGTATGGGGGGGGGGGGAATTGTTACAAAAACGATTAAACATTAAAAGAATTAAAACTATCTTTTCATCTAATATATTAAAACCCTACAAACCAGCACAACACCAGCCCTTTCATTAAAAGCAGTCAGTTCCCCAAAGCCTGATGGAATAAGAAAGTATTTACCTGCTGGCAGAAGAACAGCAAGGAGGGAGCCAGTCTAACTTCTTGAGGCAGAGAGTTCCAAAGTCTGGGAGCAGCCACCAAGAAGGCCCTGCCGCATCTCCCCTCCAAGTGTGTCTGTCAGGGTGGCAGGACCGAGAGAAGAGCCTCCCCTAAAGATCTTGTACGAGGGGATGCCATCTTTGTTATTGATAGGTTATTGATAGGTTTGCTGCTTGGACTGCTTTGGGAGGAGGGTAGCTTGTAAATTCTATTGTTGTTGTTAACTACAGAGATTTTTTAAATACCGGATAGAATCTGGATATCTGCACTTTCTCGAAACAGGCTGAATAATTTTTTCTGAGCTGGGAAATGGATCTTTAATGCAAACATCCAATTGTTAGGGTTTTAGCCCTGTTTTAAACGTATGTGTTGATGTTTTTTGCATTTTAAACGGGATTTTAATTATCCTATATTGTGTGTGAACCCCCTTGAGGCGGCAGGTGATTAATAAAACTCTAATCATCACACCCACTGAGATTTGTATTTTTCTCTTTCTTTCTTTCTTTCTTGGGATTTGTGTGTGGAGACAACCATATGAGGCAACATGTGAAGCTTTTCCCTAGCGATAAAAAGGGAGCAACAGGCGGGGTCTAAATAAATTATTATTATTATTAATTATTATTAATATATATAATTATTATTTAATAATTAATAAATATATAAAATTATTATTATTTAATTATATAATAATAATAATAATAATAATAATAATAATAATAATAATAATAATAATAATAATAATAATAATTCGGGTGTCGCGCCACAAGGCACAGCAACAAGACCGGCGTCCTTTCAAAAAATAAAGAAATAAAGAAGTTGCCAGCCTGGCTTGTTCTCACTTGCTCCAGCGAGTGAGGGCAAAGGGAAGCGCTTCCGTTGCCTTCAGCGGAGGCAACTGGGCATGCGTCAGAGGCCGGCGCATGCTCTGTGGCGCTCACTGAGGACGGAGGGTGGGGGGAATTGTGAAGGGAAGCTTCCCTCCCTCTCTCCCTTCCTCGATTTGTAAAGCTTCCCCAAGCGCTCCGCCTCCTCCCGTCGAGCTGGCCAATCAGAACGTCCGCCTTGCCGTTCCGCAGGCCCCGCCCCTTCCCTCTCGGGGAAAATGCCGCCGCTGGCATTTGGGTCTGGCGCGCGTGCGCACTCTCGCCTTCCCTGCGCTGAATTTCGCGCCCTTTCCCCTCCCCCTCCCAGCCCCGCCTTCGCTTTGCTTGGTTGCGAGCGAAGGTATCCCTGAGGGGACAGACTGGAAAGGGGGCTTTTTTTTGTGGGATGGGGGTGGGTGGAATATTCTGCCCGCTCTTCACCTCAGTTTACCCTTTTTATTAATACCACCATCACTGGAGAGATTTAGATTCTCCTCAGCAACTTCTCTTCTCCCTCAAACTCCCACCTTTCCTTCGCAATTCAATATAACCCGCTTTTTTTTTAGTTCCTCACCCCACCCCTCACATTACATTTTTAAAACACGGCCCCCAAGGCACACAGCCCATAATTTCTGGGCCTCAGGATGGGTCTTGCTAATTCCATATATTTTAATTTTTCTTCAACGGTCAAATGCGGATATCAAATACTGAAATCGGTGCGCGTGCAACCTCAGTTTCATGGAAGAGGCCCCCACCTCAGTTAATCCCCAGATCCCCTCTCCATTTGACCCAAAATCTTGAGGATTTCCTTGCCGCGTTAAAAATTTACAGGGACATCTCTGCCCCACATGGCACCCAATGGAAGTTGCTGCTGCAGATGATATATCGAAGCCCTTCTAGACCTCTAGTCATCTTTATCCATCTGAGCCTCGATCCATCTTTCACCCAAACGTGCTTTTGGGGACCCACTTCTTGTTTTGCCATACATTTATATGGTGGTAGTGCTGCTGTCGTGAGCCACCTTAAATCAGGTCTTGATTTAATAAATAATTATAATTATAGACCCGCCAGCGGTAGACCATTGCTACCTCTGGCAGATCCCTTCCCATTGCCACCCCATAGATGATGCCAACACAAACACTGTCAGAATTTACCTGCCCCCAAATTTCAGTTAAGTGACCCTTGATATCCCATCGTGACCCAGGGAGCCTTTCATCATCTCTCAAAAAAGTCTCCCTAAACAGGGCTGCATTTAGATGTCTTCTAAAAATCAGAAGTTCATGAAAGTTCCTCTGTTATTGCTGCTCTTCTACTTTTGTTACCATGGAAATTTCATTTTTCTGTCTTTCCCTTTTATAATTTAGTTCCCCCCAGAATATATTACATTGTCAGTTTTTCTTCCCCAGAATCTAAAATGGAAGCAAGGCAATAGCTTCGTTTTTGACCTGATATGAGAGTTTTGATGTAGTCTTCTCTCACTAGGATCTTTGCAAGGAATACATTTTAGGTCAGGCTTGCCCACCCAACTTATGACCAGTTTGGGGCCAGTTTTGGCACACCAGCTATATATTGTAACTGGCAAAATGGTCCTCTTCTCATAGACCCCAGGTCCCTAACACATTGCTTCTCAAACATTTTGAAGTGGACCACATCTGTAAACATATTCAGACTTTCCGGACATGCTTGTAAAAGCTAACCCTTTCCTCCTCAATGACAGTAAATGGCAAGACTGTTGCATCAGTAATTAACACTGAACAAATTTATACTTTGCCTTTCATTATTAACGTTAGATTATAAAGGCTGTATATGTTTTGACAGGAGTTAAGCATTGTGCTTCGGAAAGGAGGGAGCAAGCCTGACTCTTAAAATGGCTGCCTGACAGTGATGTTATGTTATTGGTCCAGTAAGAGAAATGGAAAAACACTTTTTGCCAGCCACAGTTCGAGGTTCTTGGGCTTTTATCAGTTTTCTGGCTCACTAGTTGGGCAAGCCTGTTTTATATTGAGCAAGTGCTCTGTACAGTATTGGTTCGCCCTGCTGGAAAGGCGGCATTCTGGCTCCGGGGAATATACAGCAAATATAATTTGCTTCCCAGTTCCATTTTTCCATTCCTTGTACACCAACCCTTTCCCCTTTCCCTGTAGATGAATTCCCACCCCCCACTCTCTTCGCCTCCTTTTTTCTGCATCAGGAATTAACAGCATTTCTCTCTCACACCCCTCACCTTTCTCTGTTATAGATGTGGGACCAGATTGGATGTGTTTGCTCTGAGGAGTTGCAGCCAAACGGCAAGAATTCCCAACAGAATTCTGGTGACAGGTAAGGAAGGAAGGAAACAGCTTGAAACCCTCCATCGGGGATGGGAGACCTGTGGCGCTCTGGAGGCACTTGGGCTCTCAACTCCCATCAGCCCTAGTCAGCATGGCCAATGGTCAGGAACAATGGGCATTGCAGTGCAACATCTGGAGGGCCATGAGAGTCCGAATTAAAGTGCTACCTATCAATCTATCAATCTAAGGGACGCAAGTGGCGCTGTGGTTTAAACCACAGAGCCTAGGACTTGCCGATCAGAAGGTCGGCGGTTCGAATCCCCGCGACGGGGTGAGCTCCTGTTGCTCGGTCCCTGCTCCTGCCCACCTAGCAGTTTGAAAGCACGTCAAAGTGCAAGTAGATAAATAGGGACTGCTCCAGCGGGAAGGTAAACGGCGTTTCCGTGCGCTGCTCTGGTTCGCCAGAAGCGGCTTAGTCATGCTGGTCACATGACCCAGAAGCTGTCTGCGGACAAACGCTGGCCCCCTCGGCCACTAAAGCAAGATGAGCGCTGCAACCCCAGAGTCGGCCACGACTGGACCTAATGGTCAGGAGTCCCTTTACCTTTATCAATCTATTTATTTTCTTGCAGTTACATCCCACTCTTAATTCCATCCTGGAGCCCAAAGTGGCATTCACATGCAGGGGCAGACTTTGGACTTTAGAATTTCAACGACGCTTTGTGTGAGCCCAAAAGTTGGCGGCCCGCCCACACATCTCACCAGTGGCATGTGGTCAGGGGGACTAGACTAGTCCCCTAAATGTTCGCTGTAAATTAGAGTATTAAAGCCTGGTGCCTCCTTCCCAAAGTCCAGGAAGCTTTTGCCTGGTTTAGGGAGGGAGGCACAATGCTCCTACGGGTTCCAAGAGCCAAGGAGGCAGCTGCCTGGCACCTCATTCCCAGAGCCCAGGAAGTTTATGCACTGAGCAGACCCACACCTTGGCTTCAACAAAAGGGTGGTCTCGACACACTTCACTGGGAGTAAGTCCAGTTGAATATGGGGGGTTGGGAGGTATTCTATGGAAACATATATCTAGGATAGGATTGCAGAGTTAATAATGTGTATCTGAAGGTTGCTTTGCTCCACAGCACTATATGCAGAACTGCCTATACATGAATAAATGAGATTTTGTTTTCTGCTTTGTTATCATTTTATTCCTAGCTATTAAAAGATAGCAAGCATCAGCATTTTAAAATAATAATAAAAATTACCGAACAGACTTTCGAAGGAAGTGTCTGACTCCTTCCTTTAATTCTCAACAGAAGAAAATGCAATAACTATATCAGCACACTTAAAGAACTGGCTCAGATGTTGCCCATCCCTATGCGGAGTAGCTGCAAGAGGCTGACAAAGGTACTATACTGCAGAATTTACCGTGTTCATTCAAAGAAGCTTTCTGATTTGTACAGTTGAAAATTGGCCCTGGCTCTTCAGAGAGTTTAATATGTGTCGCACATGGGGCCTTGTGGTGTTGCTGCTCCCAAATTTTACACTGGTAGGAATTGCAAACATTCCTCTTTTTATTTCCTCTCATTTGCTTTGGATTGTTCGACTTGAAACAGAAAGAAATTCTCCTCCGGGTCCTCCACTACATTGAACATTTGCAGGCGAGCGTTGATACGGCCAGATCGGTTCTCCAGGTCCGTTGCGGAGAACAGAAAGGTAATACAGCACCAAAGGGAGGCAGAGAAGGCAGCAAAACTTAACAAGTTATGTTGAAAGTGTTGTGGATTAAGAACAAAGAAAGGTATGCGGCCACAAAAGGGTTAATTAATTGGACACAGATATCTGTCTGGGAAGGGTGGGAGAGCAATGTGAGAATGACTGCCCGAAAGGAGCTAAGGAGTGAATTGAGGCAGCCTGTAATGCAAGATTGCAAATAGTCTCTCTCCTGAACTCCTGTGGTAAGAACTGCCTCCTAGTGACCAAGCAGGAAATCTTGACAGAAGCTTGCTCTTTTCTTCTGGGTTACAGATGTACATGTGTGAGTTTATGCCTTCAGCAGAATGTGGATTTCTCTGGTTCTAGAATTACACAGTCCATTTTTTTATAGAGCACCTACATAACCTAGGAACTGGGCATAAATCAAAAAATAAAGAAAACAAGCCTTGCCTCCAGACTTGCAACCTATGCAGTGGTTGAGGACCAAAGAAAGGGGACTGTAATATAGAGATAGGAAGTCAGTTTAGGGAATGATGTGATGAAAAGATGAGTTTTCATTGGGTATTTAATGAGGAGCCAGGAAGTGCAGTGGTTGAGGACCAAAGAAAGGGGACTGTAATATAGAGATAAGAAGTCAGTTTAGGGAATGATGTGGTGAAAAGATGAGTTTTTGTTGGGTATTTAATGAGGAGCCAGGAAGTAAAATATTCCAATGTAAGGGCAAAAGGGGGACGCTAGAGGGATGGAAAGTGTGATTTCGGCTTTTTGGACAAAGAGTACCGGTGGAAAGATTAGAATAATGAGGGTGGAATGGGGGGAAAGGTAGAGAAATAAGTGGAAGCAAGGGAGTGAAGGCATGTTGGAGTCAGCTAATGTATAGAAAAGTCTGAAAGACCTTTGTGGACAATTATCTCTTTTATGAAAACAGGAGGGTCTGAGCAGATGGCGGCACCTGCCGTGAAGAGAGGGCAAAGAGAAGCCACACCGCGAGCAAAGAAAACCAAGCCTCTGGGCGTCTGCAAGAAACCTAGGAAGAGGAGACGCACCCGCAAATCAGGTTGCAGAAAGGATCCTGCAAGTGCTGCGTTCTACAGTCTCTTGTTTCAATCTGTTAGGCCTTTCTTTTCTCCTACCTTCACAGGACAGGCTGCAGCAGACCCCTCCCCACCAACCCATGAGGCTGATGGCAGGGGCCAGAGTGGAGCTCGGATAGGCTGCGGATTGGGTGCCATGTGCCTTTTGCTTTTGGAGTGGGGGTACTGTGGAGAAGGAGTACCTGTACTGCACGGCTAAGAGGGGAAAGCAGGTTACTTGGTCTGTGTGTCCAATCTCAGAGAAGGGCAGCATGTATTGGAGGGAGGGGGCTCTTGAACCAATGAAGTTTGAGGCTACAAATGAACCTGCAAGGCTTCTGAGGTTTCCATATGTCTGCTCCATGTGGGCATAAGAGTCTCACCTTTACTTAGCAAATGCGCCTGATGCCACAGAGCAGGTGACTGCGATAGCTGAGACTCTTCTCAATAAAGCTTGTGTCACTTGTTTTTGCAGAGCGGCGCGGGGTGAGCAAAAAAGTGTGCAAGTGCCTTGCTTTGGAGACTGGGAAGGGCCCTTCCCAAGCTGACATGCGCAGAGAGGAGAGCATGTCTGCCGTGGAAGAGGTGTCTGCGCTCCTTTCGTCCTCCCAGAAGCAATCCCCTTTCTTTCCCAGCTTCCAAGTTCCAGTGTCAGAATATTACCGGCCTGCAAGCGCTCCCTTTCTGGACATCACCAAAGGTGGAGCCCCGTTCTGTCCTGCAGGGGTGGTTTTCTTGTTGCTTTCTGGGCGGTTTTTGTTTAAAGATTTTAACGAAGAGCAAGGGCACAGTGGTAACCAAAGTGAGGCTGTTATTGTTTAGTCGTTTAGTCATGTCCGACTATTCATGACCCCATGGACCAGAGCACGCCAGGCACTCCTGTCTTCCACAGCCTCCCACTGTGTCCAGTATATTAAAGATTAACCTATTGGGGGGGGGGGAATCTGCAGTCCAGTTTATATCAGTTGTTTCTAAAGGAAATTCAGGTTTGGACTTTTATCAGACCTTGAAATGGAGCCCTTAACCTTGGGGAGAGGCCACCAGGAGCTGTTCTCTGCGTGCTGTTCCTGGTCGTACTTGGCTGTAATAAAACTCTCTTTCTGTAGCTCACAGAGGATGGAGTGAATGGGTCCTGCAAAGTTTCTAACAACTCTCCCCTTCCCCTCCCATTGTCACTGTTACTGGCAGACTGGAACTTGGGTCGCAGCCAAGAGGAAAGCAAGGATGGAGATGTGTTTTCTGTGTGTGCAGCACAAGTAGCGTACGAAGAGCTGCGTCAGTATTCTGAAGGACCTGGACATTCACCAATGGGGTAGGAGCAGAGAGTGGATAATTGGCAGCTTGTAAAGTTGAGTTCCCACGAGGGAGTAGCTTGAAGCAGACCTCTGGTCTGGAACTCATTTTTGACAAAGACCTTATGTTTCGAACTGGGCAGGGGCTGGAGAGTCAAAAGTATAGGCTTTATTGGATTTTTGTATCCATCTGAGGATCACAAGGCAATATAAAAGCACAAAAATGTGTAACATAGAAACAAACAAACAACAATACCTGCCACAGATTGTTTAATTAGCCAAAGGCCTGGGAGGAGAAGAGGAATGCTTTTGCCTGGCACTTTGCCTCTGAAATCTCCAACTATCCACCTAAACTGCTCACTCCCATTTGGCTGTGCCTGGCCTCTTTCGCAAGTGTAGAGCTGGGCGATTTCTGGTTTTCAAAATCGCAATATGTCATCAGCTAAACATTGCGATATACCAATAATACCACAATGAATGAAATAAGGATGGAACTATGCAGAGGCAAAAAGTAGGGCTGGGCGATTTCTGGTTTTCAAAATCTCAATATGTCTTCAGCTAAACATTGCGATATACCAATAATACCACAATGTCTGAAATAAGGATGGAACTATGCAGAGGCGAAAAGTAGGGCTGGGCGATACCTGGTTTTCATCATCATGAAACATTGCTAGCTAAACATTGCAATGGGACTTGGGTGGCGCTGTGGGTTAAACCACAGAGCCTAGGGCTTGCCGATCAGAAGCTTGGCGGTTCGAATCCCCACGATGGGGTGAGCTCCTGTTGCTCAGTCCCAGCTCCTGCCAACCTAGCAGTTCGAAAGCACGTCAAAGTGCAAGTAGGTAAATAGGTACCGCTCCAGCGGGAAGGTAAACGGCATTTCCATGTGCTGCTCTGGTTTGCCAGAAGCGGCTTAGTCATGCTGGCCACATGACCCAGAAGCTGTACGCTGGCTCCCTCGGCCAGTAAAGCGAGATGAGTGCCGCAACCCCAGAGTCGTCCGTGACTGGACCTAATGGTCAGGAGTCCCTTTACCTTTACCTTTAAACATTGCAATATATTGACATATCATCATGTCTGAAGTATGGAGCTATGTAGAAGCATTGGTTGGCTTCATGGTTTGTCACACATGTGTGATTTTTGCATAACACACACACACACACACACACACACACAATTCACAATACATTGCCAGGTCAATAATTATGAAACTGATATCATGATAAAACCAGTTTTGGATGATATATCAATATATTGCCCAGCCCTACGCAAGAGTCAGCAGGCGAGGTGCATAGAGGGTGACAGGGGTGTTATTTTATTATCATTTAATTCTTTAATTCATATCCCACCTCTCCCTCCAAGGAGCTCAAAGTGGTGTTCATGGTTCTCCCCCTACTCCTTTAATTCACACAACAAGTGAGGTAGATTGGACTGAAAGGCAAGGCCTGGCCCACGGTCACCCAGGGAGCTTCATGGCCAAGTGGGGATTTGAACTCTGGTCTCCCAGGCACTAGTCAGGCACTCTAACCACTATGCCACACTGGCTCTCACAGAGGGTAAAAGATTCCTTTGCCTATATCCCTCCTTGTGCAAGTCCAATTGCCTACATTACATAATATAATGGTAGAGGGGGCATTTAGTATTTGTTTGGAGGGAATGTGGGACATGTAGGAAACCCAAAGGCGGGTCTTCAGATTGAGCCCCTGTGCCACCAGTTGCTTGTCCCTAATGTAAACCAGCAACAAGGAACTTAGAATCATAGAATCATAGAGTTGGAATAGGCAATCGAGTCCAACCCCCTGCCAAGCAGGAAACACCATCGGAGCACTCC
>JAXCMG010000044.1:5733420-5754728 GCA_034642415.1 Podarcis siculus | reverse complement strand
GCTGCGTCACACTGTTGGCTCATGTCAAGTTTGTGGTCAACCAAGACCAGCACTGAAAGGTGCACTCCGTGTGTTACTAGCACAAAAATGGAAAATACATAAGGTACCAACGAAAGAAGAAGGGCATCTCAAACTGTTAGAATATGTGAAGTTAGCAGGCATGACCACTAGAATAAGAAAATAAAATGATAAAAGATGTAAGGAGGACTGGATATTATTTATTGATTATATGAAAGTTTATTATAACCGGAAAATTAGCCTAGCACAGGGGTCGACAAACTTTTTCAGCAGGGGGCCGTTCCACTGTTCCTCAGACTTTGTGGGGGGCTGGACTATATTGGGAGGGCGGGGCGGGAAATGAACGAATTCCTATGCTCCACAAATAATCCAGAGATGTATTTTAAATAAAAGCACAATTTCTACTCATGTAAAAACACGCTGATTCCTGGACCATCTGCGGGCCAGATTTAGATGGCTATTGGGCTGGATCCGGCCCCCGGGCCTTAGTTTGCCTACCCATGGCCTAGCAGGATGGTAATATTTTCAGCAGTGTAAGTTAGAACTAGAGCTTAACAGGAGGAGCAGAGAAAGATTGGGGAAACTAAGAAAATGCGCTAGGAAGTGGAAGATAAAAGGAACCATGGAAGGAGAGGAAAGGAAGTCCATCAATGACTGGTGTAATATAATATGTAATATGTAATTTTCTTTTTCCTATTTCCTATTACTTTTGGGGGGTTTGTTTTGTTTCTTGTGTTGAAATCTATCAGAAATGCAAATTAAAAAAAGAAAAGAAAGAAAGGGTTGTTCAAAATATTCTGTAGGCCCAACTCAGGACCTTGTATCTCTTGAGTCCCCTCTCCACACCCCCACATCTCCGATATGCTCTTCTTTTTTACTGCTGGCATCCTAAAATTTTGCTATAGCACTCCTTAACTGCCTTGGCGATCCTCTCTATTCTTTCAGGCAAGAGCTTGTGCATTATTATTCCTCTTGTGAGGAAGAAGAGGAAGAAGCATCCAGAGACAGCCCTTGGCTCTCCACCCAGTCCCCAGTGAACAGTTCCCATGGTAAGTGTTATGTACTGAAGTTCTCACCCTGGGCCAGCAGGGGGATACTGTAGATAGTTATGCAAATGAAGGATCGAAAGTGACGTTCAGTGATTGGATAGTTTTAGAAAATGGCAACAGTTACATTGTTCTGGAGCTCTATATAAGCAGGCTGACTGAGCTCCTCAGTCAGTTCTGTTCCAGCTTAGAAATAAAGAGCTGCTTTGGAAGAATCGCTGTGTCATCTGCTATGTCTACCCACAACTTAACAGTAAGCTGCAAGCAAAGCTGTGGAAAGGCCCAAGAAAAGGCATTGCTGGAGGGCAGGGTGCTGGGACTTTGATGCAGGGAAGCTGCAGGGCTGCAAAATGCCGTGTGCTCCTGAGTGTGTCTGCTTGGAACCAGCCCCACTAAATCCAATGGGATTTACTTCCCCAGTGAGCGTGTTTAGGATTGCAACTGAAATGCCATTGAGAGGCAGGCATCAGATGCTTTGCACTGCGGTTGCCGTCTGCCAATATTCAACAGTCTTCCAGAAACAGGGCACAAAATCTCTCTCTCTTTTCTTAGCAGGAAGCATGCAGCTATGTTCCCCTCGGATTGAGGCCCAAAGCAACACTTGCTCGGATTTGGGGCTGAGCCCTTCACTTTTCACCTCTCCTGCTCGTCTGCTTCCTAGGCATATCCTCCACGGCAGCCAGGATGAGCTTTCCCCAGGTAAAGTTGCAGGAAGGAGTGGCCCAGTTGTGCCTTTTGCTCCACGTGTCTCCTCTTCCTGTCCCTGCAAGGAGGGGTTAGTAGGCACATCACCTTCCCTGTGAAATCAGTTTTATACACTGTATTTTTCAAAGGCAGGATAGCTCCTAGAAGAAATTGCTTTAGCCAGAAATGCAAGAAAATGCTTCATGTTATTTACAAAAAAATAAATAAATGAGGCAGGGGAGAATCCAAAGTCTGTGCTAATGAAAACCTATTTAAACAAACAGAATATATTAAGTATGGAGAACCCTTAATCCTATCCCACCCACCCCCCCGGTCTCTGGAAGTCTTAATCATTCCTCTCCCCCTTTCCTAGTTTCCAATATAGATACAGTATTTTTAAAAGTACTACTTACCATTTTATAAGCTTATCTCTGCAGCTATAAGGGCTGAACATTTTACTGGGGGGAAATTGGGATTTTCAGGCCACTAAGGCAGCCATCCACTATCAACTTATTTTAGAAGAGAGTGCACAGTTGTATCCTCCGATGAAACCTATGTGTAACACAAAGCATCTTTCTCTTCTCCATTAAATATTAAACATATACATGGATAGAAGGCAAATCCCTAACTGCAAATAACAACCATAGCGTAAAAAATAAACTATTCCATCTGGTTCCTCCAAATAAATATCTCTGTGTGCTTTAGGACTGGCCCAATCTCTTCCTCTGCCTCTTATACTCTGGAAGAGCAACAGAGGAATCTGTTTTTGTGTAATTAAATGACGTGGGGTTTGCCACGTTCTCCCCTAGATGTGTTGCTTCACAAACAAGCCATTATGTTGATTGGTGAGAGATGGTTCTGTCTTCTCCTGAAACAATTGTGCTGAGCTACAAGGTTGTTTAAGGGAGGCAGGTGGCGCTGTGGGTTAAACCACAGAGCCTAGGACTTGCCAATCAGAAGGTTGGCGGTTCGAATCCCCGCAACGGGGTGAGCTCCTGTTGCTCGGTCCCTGCTCCTGCCAACCTAGCAGTTCGAAAGCACGTCAAAGTGCAAGTAGATAAATAGGTACCACTCAGGCGGGAAGGTAAATGCCGGCTCCCTCGGCCAATGAAGCGAGATGAGCGCCGCAACCCCAGAGTTGGTCGGTCACGACTGGACCTAATGGTCAGGGGTCCCTTTACCTTTACCTTACAAGGTTGTTTTGCATTGGCGGTTAATGAAATGCAGCGCTGCGCCTCCGCAGAATTATACAGACATAGTGTATGTATTTCTACTACTGAGCATTTCTCATGTTCAGAATGCAGCTCAACGGTGTCTTGGATACTTCACAGTCCTCTACAGTAGATTTCATTGCAGTCACAATATTGCCCTTTGGGGTGGAATTTACATTTGGGTAAATCGTGACACGCTGAGAGACAGGCAGAGGGAAACCTGAGAGCAAATAAAAAAACTGGAGCTTGATTGGTTCCGCCCCTGCTTTGAGTTTGGGATGAAGTTCATCTGAGATGAGGAAACATGGATAACCTTCTTTGAAAGTGCTTGCTTGAGATTTAGTGGAGCCTTGTTTGTTATCCTGCAGTGTTATTTGAAGATGTGTATCTGTCCCCTCAGTCTAGCAGTTTTTCTCAGGCCCTTTCAGGAACCCTCTTGAGAAAGGTAAGTGCATTGCCCCTCAGCTTTATGTATATTCATCCATTTCCTCCATTTTTCATACCAAGTTGAGCCATCAATACACCTTGTGAGTTCCAAAATTTAACTACGCACTGTGCGAAGAAATACCGTATTTTTTGCTCTATAAGACTCACTTTTCCCCTCCTAAAAAGTAAGGGGAAATGTGTGTGCGTCTTATGGAGCGAATGCAGGCTGCGCACCTATCCCAGAAGCCAGAACAGCAAGAGGGATTGCTGCTTTCACTGCACAGCGATCCCTCTTGCTGTTCTGGCTTCTGAGATTCAGAATATTTTTTTTTCTTGTTTTCCTCCTCCAAAAACTAGGTGCGTCTTGTGATCTGGTGCATCTTATAGAGCGAAAAATACGGTACTTCCTTTGGTCTGTTTAGAATCTTGCAACATGCAGCTTCACTGGATGTTCCCAGTTCTAGCGTTATGGGAGAGGGAGAAAAACTCTTCTCTCTCATCCTGTGGTCATTATGGCTTCTTTTCAGGGTGCAGTTCCTGGAAAAGGTGATGATGGGGCCTCTTGTGACATCCCCTGGGGATGGGCACTTAGGTGCCTATCCAAAAACAGTGGCCCAGTTAAGTAGTCATTCCCTTTGTTTTCACCTGTCATGGCTGGCTCATTCGCTTATGTCCATGGAGGGGTGGCTTTGGTTGTCTTCCTTATAGCTAAATCTCAGGGTCTCTTCCTCCCAACTTCCTTTGGCGTGGGCAATAGATCAGCAGCCTGCCTCTGCATGACTTGCTGTGAAAGCTCCCTGCAGATACAGTGGTACCTCGGGTTACATATGCTTCAGGTAACATATGCTTCAGGTTACAGACTCCGCTAACCCAGAAATAATACCTCGGGTTAAGAACTTTGCTTCAGGATGAGAACAGAAATCGCGGGGCAACAGCAGGAGGCCCCATTAGCTAAAGTGGTGCTTCAGGTTAAGAACAGTTTCAGGTTAAGAACGGACCTCCGGAACGAATTAAATACTTAACCCGAGGTACCACTGTACTTGCAAACTGGCCTGCCTAGAAATGACGTATGTGTAATAATCTAAATATTTGTTTTATTTCTGTCCGAATACACCCATCTCTCTGATTTATGTGGTTTGTGATACAGTCTCTGTAGTTGTCCAATGTGTTTGCACCTCATGAGCAGTTACATTGCTCTGGGCCAAACTATGCAGTTTAATTTCAATAAATTAAGGGCTGGTGGAATCTAGGCTAGGATCATATTGCAGCGATAGAAAACAAATTTCTGTTTTCAAAGAAAAACTGCTTTAATTATAATCTTACTTTCTGAGCACCCCCTCTCCTTTTAAGATTCTTTCTACAAAGGTCCCCACCTCTAATTTCTTCCTTCGCCTCTTGCAGTCGGCATTCACGCTGGATCACTGCTACCTTTCCTACAATGAAACAAGTAAAAGCAATACCAGCCCCGTGTCACGAATGAATGGGAGAACATCTTTATGGAACAAACAGTATCTTCAAGAGGTGAGAAGAAGGTTGTAGAAATGGGGGTGTTAACTTTGTGTGTGTTGGGGAACCTCCTCTTCCATTACTGGAGTCTAGCGTGATTAACTGGTTCGTGAATTCTCCTATACATTTGGGGGTCATATAGTTAATCCACACACACACCCCACCTGCAAGGCATCAACTTCTATTTATTCATCCCAAGTAAGGAACTTGGTTGCTCTCTGTTGTTTCGACCTTGTATTCTTCTTTCAATTTGAGGCTCCACTAAAAGGTCATTTGGGTCAGTGAAGTCCTAATTACACGCACTCCTCTTTCCTCCAGGCAAACAAAAAGCTTTATCAAAGTTCAAGGGCACATTCCAACCAGGCAAAAACAGTCAAGGAGGGTACAGAGCAGGGCTTCAGAGGGGCATGACTGTGGGTGAGTTGTAACCTAGGGAAAGTCCCAAGGTCCACAGAGAGAAACCTTGAGTGGCACATTTGGTCCCCAGACCTACGGTTCCCACCTCCTGTTACAGAAATTTACACTGGGGATTGTTACAAACACCACATATTAGCCCTGTATAATTTTGCACTTCTGTACCATTTCATACTGTTTACAGGAAACTGAAGTCAGTTGTCAAATACAGTTCATTGTGTTTTTAGGGTTTTCTTAAAACTGTGAAATAATTGGGTAGGGGAACTCTATTTGTGTTTGATGTCAGATTAGCAAAGTGATTTATTTTTTTACAAGAACTGGGGTTTAATTCATTTAGTAAGATTTTTCTTACCCAGAAAAAAGGCTCAAGAATCGTAAGACTGTTTTTATTTACAGTCGTACCTTGGCTCCTGAACACCTTGGGAGTCGAACGTTTTGACTCCTGAACAATTGAAAACCAGAAGTGAGTGTTCCGGTTTTCGAATGTTCTTTTGGAAAATGAGTGTCCGACGGGGCTTCTGATTGGCTGCAGGGGCTTCCTGTAGCCAATCAGAAGCCGCACTTTGGAAGTCAAACATTTTGGAAGTCAAACGGACTTCCAGAATGGATTCTGTTCGACTTCCGAGGTACGACTGTATTTAACAAAATTTACACATCGCTAGATTATAGTAAAACCTCTCAGCGGTGTGCCGATCATTTGGACCAGTTGGCGCAATTCCACACACCTCTTCCTGCTCTGAGTAGCCTGACTCCCCTTCCACCTTCTCCTGTCAGGAAACGGCCACTGCCAGGCCTGAATTCCCAGCGTCTTCCAGTGATGAGAACAGTGACAGCACCTGGACGCCACCATCCAAGAGGGTGAGGCCATCTCAGGTCAGCTGCCAGAAGAAGATGAAGAAGGTGGTCAGGAGGCAAAGGCGCCGGCCAGCAGCCTGTGAGAAACGTAGCAGCGCATCTCCTCTGCAGCTGAAAAAAAAGTGCGTGAATGGCTTCATCATGTTCTGCCGCCTGAACCGCAAGCACTACATCCGGTGAGAACTGGAGGGCAACAAACTCTTTGGGAGAGACTGAAATCTAGGCTGGTCTGGATGGAACCAGGGCATGAATCCCTGTAGCGAGATCCACCATATCCAGTTAGGACTGCAGCTGGCTTTTCAGTTTAAGATCATAAAAGACACCCCTTGCCATCACCTTTACAGTGGTACCTCGGGTTACATACGCTTCAGGTTACATACGCTTCAGGTTTCAGACTCCGCTAACCCAGAAATAGTACCTCGGGTTTGCAAGGGTCAGAGGAATGTGCCACAGCGTAGGCACCGGCAGATATTCCTGTCGACCTCCCCGCGTCTCCACTCTGCTGATAAGCAGGCGAGGTCCCGGCGATTCTTCTCAGATGTGTGAGAGGAAGACACCGTTCTTCCTCTCTCCCCTTTGGTGTCCCCCAGGGAGGGGAAAGAAGCAGACAGAAAACTATTTACATCCTTTATTTCTGCCTCTTATATCAGTACAGAGAATCATGTCTGCACTCAACAGCTTCAAGAAGAAACTCCACCCAAGTACTTCCAGTACGGGTCATATGACACACACACTGAGCTAACATCCGGTGCTCAGTACAGAATGGACTGCCCCTTTGTTCCCATGGCAACAGTCACAAACATCCTGTCTGGCTTTCCAGCCACAAGCAGCTGACTGAGCTGCTAGAGCCTTTGCTCTATGGTAACAGGGTTAAGAACTTTGCTTCAGGATGAGAACAGAAATCGTGTGGCAGCAGCGGGAGGCCCCATTAGCTTAAGTGGTGCTTCAAGTTAAGAACAGTTTCAGGTTAAGAACGGACCTCCGGAACAAATTAAGTACTTAACCCAAGATACCACTGTACTTCCACAGATAATGTAGTATCCAGGAGGAAGCCCAGAATGCAAACTTGGTCTATTAGGGGAAATGCAGTCCTATCCAGAGGGTGAACTGGTAGCTTTCTCCACCCCCACCCCAATCCCCCTGGCTTGTGTGGATTACGTTTAAGTTGGTTCACCCTCATTCATCTCAAAACTGCCTCCCGCCTTCTGCAGCCAATCGAAAGCCATAGAAGTCCCATCAGACATTCGGCTTCTGAAAGAATGTTTGAAAACCGGTACACTCACTTCCGGTTTTCAATCGTTCAGGAGTCAAAACATTTGACTCCCAAGGCATTTGGGAGCCTAGGTACGACTGTATTTAGATAAAATGCCTCCCCCGCCCTGTGTGCTAGATTTGATGATGATCATTTTTTTCTGTGTTCCAAAAATCTCATTAATTTCCATTACATTCAGGTCATAATAATAATCCCTTATACAACAACTGCAATATTAATGACTTCTGTTTGTGTTGACTCATTAAATGATTTATAAAACTACAAGTGAGGAGCTCAAACTATATCCTTGTTCTTCCTGTGCATGGCAATTACTCTGTCTGTGGTGTTTCTTCCTGACCTTGTAAGATGTTATGTCTTTCTTTCCCCTGGTTGTTGCTGTCATCTGTCATGCCTTGGGAGGAGCTGATATCCCATTGTTGTTCCAGTTTTAGATTTCTTTGCCTGCCCCATTCTGAACACCCAGTGCAGATTCTGTCCTTCCCAACAGAGCAGAATAATATTTAATCAAGTGGTGCTGTGGGTTAAACCACAGAGCCTAGGACTTGCCGATCAGAAGGTTGGCGGTTCGAATCCCCGCGACGGGGTGAGCTCCCGTTGCTCAGTCCCTGCTCCTGCCAACCTAGCAGTTCGAAAGCACGTCAAAGTGCAAGTAGATAAATAGGTACCGCTCTGGCGGGAAGGTAAACGGTGTTTCCGTGCGCTGTTCTGGTTCGCCAGAAGCGGCTTAGTCATGCTGGCCACATGACCCGGAAGCTGTACGCCAGCTCCCTTGGCCAATAAAGCGAGATGAGCGCCGCAACCCCAGAGTCGGTCACCTGGACCTAATGGTCAGGGGGCCCTTTACCTTTACCTTTTAAGGTCAATTTTCCCAGCCTAACCCTGAGCAAATAGGTAGACTGTTCAAAGCTTCCAAAGAGTGTTCTGTGCAGTGGGAGGGATTCCCATAATTGGGTTGGGGTGACTACTGGGAACACTTTTTCCTACCCCGATCACCCTTGCATCTGTCAACTGCACATCCCTCTGTTGCAATTACAAATCTGTCCCCTAGTCAAGAATTTGAGACTTGTATTAAAGGCCCAACTTCTAGGACTCAGCACCTGCATAGGCTGTGCTTGTGTGTTTCTCAGCCACCCTGAATACATTCATTTTTAAATCCCCCCTATATGAAAGTTGAGATGCCAACGATTTTATCAAGACCTGTAACCAGGGAGAAGAAAACTTCAACATCACAAGCTGTCCCTGGGGACGGGCCTAGATTGGGTTGCACTTCTTCTGTTGCCTGCTAGCTGATTTAATGATAAAATCATAGGTGCTTCAAGGGAAGAATATCTTCTGCACAAGCAGCCATGGGCTGGCAAGGTGTGTGTTTGGGCGGGGATGGGGAGTGAGGGGTTAGGTTTCATGCAGGTGTGTGCGCATGCTAGTTTTTAAACACTGGTCTCTATGGAGAGCAAAAGGCTAGCCTGGCAGGGGGTTGCCAAGGCAACCTGCTTCTCTTGAAACCTCAAGGGAACATGGGGACATTGGCAAAGCCTCACGTGCGCCCGCCTCTTGTGAATCTGGATGACCAAACCGTCTTTTCTCTTGGCAGCGCTTGCCCAGGCATGGCCTCCACAGTTGCTACGAGAGAGCTGGCCCAGCTGTGGCGTATGATGACGAAGCAAGAGCGGAAGCCATATTGGTATGTCTGGCGCTGATCAGAACACACTCTGGCATGAGGCTGTTCCTTGGGTAGTCCAGTTTCTAGGTCAGCCCTGTGGTTCAAGGACACAGATGTGATAGAGCACCTGTTTTGCAGGCCAAATGTCCAGGATAAATCTCCAGCACCTGCAGTTTAAAAAGGACCTGTTGTTGTTGTTGTTGTTTCCTTACCAGCCTGCCACCATGAGGTCCCAGGGCAGATTACAAAGATTTGGAAATACAGTACAGTGGTACCTCTGGATGCGAACAGGATCCGTTCTGGAGCCCCTTTCGGATCCTGAAGAGAACTCAACCCACGCATGCGCGGGCCACGATTTGCCGCTTCTGTGCATGTGTGTGACATCATTTTGAGCGTCTGTGCATGTGTGAGCGGCAAAACCCAGAAGTAACGCTGTCAGGGGCTCAGGAGCAGAGGCACAGGGAAGAGAGGGAATGGAGAGCGAAGGGGAAGAATCTGAGGGAAGTGTAGGGGAGTATGAGAGTGAACTGAGAGATTCCATGAGCTTCTCCAGCGAATCAGAAGATTCCCAGAAGGGGGTGCCTATGGCCAGGGCAAGGGGGGTCCCAGGGGGGACGCACCAGAAGCAAGAGGCCAGCGGGAACTCCCAAAGCAGCAGCTGGAGATCAGGACCAGCTTCCCCACCAGAGCGTAGTGGGGGGGAAGAGTCCCATGCATCAGGGCCAGCGTCTCCTCCAGCAGGGAGCCCAGCTAGCCCCCCCGAAGGGGGAAGCAGTGACAGGAGCAGTGTAACGGTCAGGAGGAAGGTTGCCGGCTGGGCGCGCGCGCCAAGTTCAAAGGTACAGGCGCGCGGGACAGCAGGAAACCCGGATGGGGAACCAGGTCCTAAAGCCCGCCGGAGGGAGGGGGAAGAATCAGGGGACTCAGCGTCAGAAGAGTCCAGAAAGGGCGAAACCCCAGCGGACAGGCGGACCCAGAGGAGGAAGGAGCAAAGGAAGAGGTGGAGCAAGGCTAGAGTCTTAAACTGGTGTCTGGGGGGAGGAGATTCAGACGGAGCTTCAACGGTCTAGAGTTTGAGACGTAGGGCTGCGCGCCGCGGCTTTGAAATGGAAACTGAACTTCAATAAAGACCTTTGTAAATAGCAACGAACTGGCGTTGGTCCTTTGTGAGCTGTGACCTTGAGCAGTCCTGACAAACACGTTCCGTTACTTCTGGGTTACCGCGGAGCGCAACCCGAAAATGCTGAACCTGAAGCAACTTTAACCCAAGGTATGACTGTATTAAAAATACAGTGGTGCCTCGCAAGACGAAATTAATTCGTTCTGCGAGTCTCTTCGTCTTGTGGTTTTTTTGTCTTGCGAAGCACGGCTATTAACGGTACTTAGCGGCTTTAAGAAAAAGGAAACAAACTTGCAAGAACTCGCAAGACGTTATCGTCTTGCGAAGCAAGCCCATAGGGAAATTTGTCTTGCGAAGCGACTCAAAAAACGGAAAACTCTTTCGTCTTACGAGTTTTTCGTCTTGCGAGGCATTCATCTTGCGAGGTACCACTGTAGTTTTAAAAGATTGCAGTCCTGAGACTAGTCTGGATCCTAAAATGCCTATCTCAGGCATCAAATGCCAGGGTGAGCAGGCAAGTCTTTAGAAAGTCCTCCTAGTGGTGCAGCGATAAAACTGGAAGTACATTTGCAGAAGTTAAGCAGGTTCTGGTATGGTTTCAAATTGGATGGGGGACCGTGTGTTGAGATTCCTGCATATTGAGGGGAGGCGGGTTTGGACTGAATGACCCTCCGGCTCCCTTACAATTCTGTGATTCAGCATCCAGCAAAAACTTCACGGGTGAATCCCTGTGGAGAGGGAATCCTCCAGTTTAAGGGGCTGCCACAGAGAATTCTCCCTGAGGATGGGAAAGACCCTGGAGAGCTGCTGCCAGTCAGAGTAAACAGTACTGGGCTAGATAGACAAATTGTGAGGGTTGGTCTAAGGCAGCTTCCTATGTACCGTATTTTTCGCTCTATAAGATGCACCAGACCGTAAGACGCACCTAGTTTTTGGAGGAAGAAAACAAAGAAAAAAAATATTCTGAATCCCAGAAGCCAGAACAGCAAGAGGGATTGCTGCACAGCGATCCCTCTCGCTGTTCTGGCTTCAGCGAAAGCAACACAAAGCCTCTTCAGGGCAGCGGGAGGAAGGCTCCCCCTGCCCTGAGGAGGCTTCGTGCAGCTAAGCCAGAAGCTAGAACAGCAAGAGGGATCACTGCGCAGCGATCCCTCTTGCTGTTCTGGCTTCTGGGATAGCTGCACAGCCTGCATTCGCTCCATAAGACGCACACACATTTCCCTTTACTTTTTAGGAGGGAAAAAGTGTGTCATAGAGCGAAAAATACGGTATATCTCAGGGTGTTGGATCCTTTTGGTAGGAAGCTGAGCTGCTAATGCTTTTCTATTGCCTTTCTATCTCCCTGTGAACTTAACCATGAAAAGAAAGGGATTCCAATTCCATTGTCTGCCCCGCAAGCCTGGTGCTCCCCTTCAAGCAAACTGACACAAAAAGTGCTTCTGTCATTTGGTAACCTGAGCGCATACAACAGTTATATGAGCTGTTATCATGTTATGATCCACTGTGCAGCATCCTCTCCATCACGCAGGGAGGTTAACGAGTGTTTGTTCATATTTGATTTTTCTAAAAGCAGGCATTCATTAATCGACAAGGGGGGGGGTCATGTTATGATTATCACCCCCTGTCGCTTCATGGCAAGCCGCATAAGTGAAGTTCCCTTGCGTTCCAATTCACATCGCCTTGTTTTTGTCACATCGTAATGGCAGCCATCACATGGTGGCTTCGTTATGTGGCGCGTTCACTGCAATCTGGCGATTACAGATGAATTGTCGGCCGGAAATAAGCACTTGAGTGATAAGCTTATCATTTTGTGTTGCATCTCTTCCAGCATGAAAGCTCGGCGGTTCAGCCGCCTGAATAATCGCATCGTGAGGGACGACTTCTCCAGTGGGGAGGAGGACCCAGAGCCGCCCAAACCTTTCCACATGCTGCTTGCTGAAAAATCCCTCCATGGCTCCCAGACCTTTGGTGACCTCTCTTTACTCAAGCTTATCCCCTGACTCTTTGCACTGTAACGGTAATGGCGTATCCATTCATGGGAAAGATGGCCCTTTACTCTGGTCTGTTATCAGTGGTTACAGAATTTTCCAGCTGGTGGGTTTGCAATGAAGTGTGTGCTCCCTCCCCCTTTTCAGCAACGTGCCAGACAACAGGGGCTCCATGGACCCCATTTGCTGGGACAGTAATATAGGGGGTGTAGAAAAAAAGGGAGGTGACAGGAGTCCCCTTGTTGCCACCTGTAGCACATAAACACTCCCCTATTTTCTGCTCCTTTCTGCTGCTTGCACCCCACATCAGCTGCTGTGCCTCCAGCTTTCCAGAAGGTGGTTCCTGAGAAAGTAAAACACAGGTGGACTTTTCCCAGTAACCACATGCATTTTATGTTATACTCCACCAGAGACCCACAGTGGCTTCCACTGTGTTTAAGGCTACCAAAGCTGGCCTCTGGTGGTCTGCAACATAATGATAGCGACATTGGCAAGGGGAAGGGAAATCCCTGGGCCTGGGTGGTAGGACCATGCTGGGCCAACTAAAGTTTTGGCAGTTTACATGGGACTTAACCTTTGTTTTAGGACGGGGTGGGGAACCGGTGGCCCTCCTCCTGTTGTTGGGCCGTGTAACCCCCATTAGTCCTAGCCAAGTGTCTAAATGGTCAGGAATAATGGAAGTTACACTCCAGCAAAATCCGGAGGGCCACAAGTTCCCTGCCCCTAGCCAAGGAGCACTACTCCATTTGAAATGAATGTGTTTGATTTTGAAAAAAGGATCCGCGTGGCTTTTTTAAAAAAGTTTTTTTAACCCTGACTAGCACCATGTCTAGCACAATGGAAAGTTGGGTGCCTGTTTTTCAAAACCCCAAGTCCATATTTATTGCCAAAGATTTTAACTCGCCATCCCCTTCACCAGAGGTTAGCTCAGGGAGTAAGTTTTATCCAGCCCAGTCAGTTTAGTTCCTAGTACCTTAGGTTCATAGGGAAATTTTGCTGCAGCATGAAATGCAATTTCTGAGGTCTGCATGGACTTGTTTGCTCCACAGCAGATTTGATGCTTTGTTACATAGTGAGTTGCTTCATGTGCTCCTTTGCTGTTTACCTGGAGCAAATGAATGAGTTTGACGTTTGCTCTGGGTAGCATTGTGTCCCCACTGACACAATGGGCATGTACAGCAGAAATCTGGAGGAAGGAACAATTCTTTATCTTTGGTTTGTGGTTGAAAGGGAGTCAGAAAGACTGAGCTAACAAGGGTGGGTGCTTCACATTGAGAAAGTAGGGTGTCAGGAAGATTGTACTTATGAAGTGAGTCTCTATACAACATTTGTAGTTGGTTTACATCCTGCTTGGGGGAAACTTTCTCAGTCACCCATCCTTTTACCCACCTCTTAAATTATCCCTCCCCCTGTTCACAATCAGTTTGTGTTTGAAATTCTGTTGCAGACTTGAATGGGCTTTTACCACAGTTGTATTTATGTATTTATATATTTATTGGCAGGTTTTGTCCTCATCTCTATTTATATTTAAAAATAAAAGCTAGCTTTAAAATAAGATAACCATTTTGGTGCCTCTGTTCCTCTCCTCCCTGTGGTCCTTTCAGAACTGGTCCCAGAATATTTGTTGTTCTGGCCCAGGAATTAATTGTGCCAATCATTTTTCCGTGCAGCAGCAACTGGTGTGCATGGAGCAGCCACCTGTGTTTTTCAAACAGTTGCTTTTGGGCAATTAAAAACATGCTGTAGGCTCATGTCACAACCTGCTTGCTTCTAGCCAAGTCTTTGCTTTACATTTATGGACACTTCTTATAGTTGCTTCTTACTTACAATGGTATCTCTGTAATCTTCAAGTAGGTTAGGTGGTATTATTCTTCCCATCTGAGACAATAGCGGTTTGCCAAGTGAGTTCATGGCAGCAGTGATATTTGTTCTGGGGACTTCCTGATTTTCAGGTCACTCTTATAGGGTCATGTCTATTCAGAAATAAATCCCCATTGAGTTAAATGGACCCTAGTCCCAAGTAAGTGTGTATAGAATTTCAGCATTTTTAAGTACCCTCCAAAAACCCACAGTAGAGCATTGCTGTGCATGTACCAAATCACCATTGGGCACAAAGCACTCAGGCTAGCAGGATGGTGTCCTTGTAAAGTTGAGCCTCTGCCCCACTATGGGTTACTGGTAGAGCCTTTGGAGAAGGAAGGAACTTACACCTGCCTCGAGGTTTGTGCAGGAAAGCAAGTCGGCAGTGGATTCTTATTTTGAGTGCCAGACAGTCCCTAGAAAAGCCTTTGTAGAATCATAAAGTTGGAAGGGACCTTAAGGGTCATCTACCCCAAGCCCCTGCAATGCAGGAATATGCAGCTGCCCCATATGGGGATTGAACCTGCAAGCTTTGGCATAATCAGCACCTTACTCTAACCAGCTGACCTAGCCAGCTTTGTGTATGGAAGAGGACGCCACCCTTTTCGGTTTTTAATTTATTAGAAAATTGGCAATACAGAGTAACATGGCTCAGTGGGGTAGAAAAAGAGGGTCTAGCAGAAGCAAGCAACCCACAGCAGGCCTTGATCCCATCCCACCCTCTCCAAGAAGCCCATTCAAGAATTGTCTCCCAACTCCAGAGATTGATTCTTGCTGAACCTTCTTACAAAAGAGCTCCTGTCTCTTAACATTCCTCTCCCAGAATGGCTGCAAGTATAATGTAGGCTCAGTAGGCCATTATATCCCATACGGATGCCCACAAAACTATCAAGTGCTTCATTACAGTCCTCTGTCAAAGTCATTAAGCTTGTTGGAACCTCTGCAAGCCACTTTAATTGCTCTTGCTGTCTCCAGAGGGTAAGTGTTTGCATGTGCTCAGCTGTCTAGGCTAAAGCCCTAATTAACCTTCTTAATTGGATGCTCCTGCGCTTCCCAGTTTAGGCTGCTGCATGCACTTGTATTCTGCTTCGTACCGATTCTGTTGCTTTGCTGACTGCTTCACCTTTGCTTGGTTCCATGGGGACAGAGCTCCCCTTGCTTTGCCATCAGGCACATTTCATGCCACTCTATTATAAGATAGGAAGGCTGGGCCTTCATGATCAACTAGTGTATGGGGGGAGCAAGATTTGGGAGTTTTTCCAGGGGGTGTGGGATCAGAGAATGTGTTGAGAGCAGAAATCCCATCTGCTCGAAATCCCCCCTTCCCGCAGAAGTGGTCTCTGATTTTAGCAGAAATATGTTCTTTTCTATAACAACACAAAGTTTTGCTGCTTTTTTTTTAACAATGCAGAAAGTAGAGATCTGGTGGGATTCTGGAATGGTTTGTTTGTCAAAATCTGAATTTTGAATTGTGGGGGCAATAGCATGGCATTGCAGGTGCCCATAGGCCTCCTCCTCTTATGACTGCCCCCTAAAGGTCAGGAGGAGATGTAACTGATGGCGTAAGTTCCTGTGCTGGCTGGGCAGGAGAGTGCTTAGAAGTACAGAAGGAGAACAAAGGAACAGTCCATTGGGGATGAAGTGGGTGCTCCACTGTTCAGTTTCAGGAGCCCAGATCTACAAGGGTAGAAGTGAGGGGCCCCAGGAGACTATTGTGGAGTGGCTGGTGCTGCAGAAAATCTACCCTCTGGACGTTGTGAATGGAGTTTCCCGCTGGAGCCGAAAGTGGCAAACCAGAGTAGAGCAATGAGGGACTGGATGCATGAGCTGCAGGGCTGTCAATGGGAGAGCTCTCGTCATCGGAGCTGGAGAGTAGGTGTCTTTCTCGTGGAAGGCCCCTTCCTTCCTTCAGTACACCACCGTCGCTGTTCTCCCTGCAAGAAGTAGAAGAGGAAGAGGAGAATATTGTCTCTGGGGGCCAGATTGTTAAGGAATCAGTTCTGCTGGGTGCTTAATAAGATAATAGGCATTGGGGAAGCAGGGATTAGACGGTAACTTTCAGTCTTTGCAGGTATGGCTTTGTATTTCTGACTGTCCACCCCAACCTTCCTGCTGTTTTCTTTATGCCAAATAAGAGGAGATCTGTGCTTTTGGCTGTAAGGCTAATAAAAGCTTTGGAGATGCCATTTTGATCAGGGAAACAGTGCAGGAATGGGCTAGCCCATCTCTCCAGTACTGCTGCTCCAGTAAAATTCAGATGCGCCACCTACACAGTGCCTTTTAGGTAAAAATGTTTTTTGTTTACCCTCACTATCCCCCTCTTTTTTTATTCTCTCTCTCTCTCTTTCCACTCTTGCCTTCCAGTTAACGCTGCATTTAAAATTACTTGAAGAATGGAATCACTTTTGGTGAAACCCGCCTTAGCCTGAGCTGTGGTCATGCTCCAGCTACAGGTTGCATCTCACCAGTATTCTGTACTTAAACCACATTCGCTTTCTGGAGGCTCATGATCTAAGAACATGGGGCATATCAGAAGAGAAGAAAAAGGAGAGAGCTTGAAGAAAGAAGCAGCCAGTTGCAAAAAATTGCACTGGAACAAGCGTGGCTACTACCGTGGTCCAAGAAAGGGTTTGCAGAAAAATTTAGGAGGAATATGGAGTTGATAGAGAACACAGTTTGTGAAGGCAGGGTGATTGGTGCCCACTTGGAGTGGAGGATGGGAGGCCAAGAGTAGGTGGAGTCAGAGCGAACGACAGGCAGATACCAATGGATTCCAGTTTTGTCACTATTCTCCTGCCCTCTAAGTTGTACAAGAACAGCACTTGAGGTTCATTCAGACTTCCTTTTGTCCTGTGCTTTCTAGGCACTGGTCTGCACTTAAAATGCTGCTTCTGGGTGTCTTTGGGGGGGGGGTTCATTGCAAAACCCACTCTTTACTGCTGAATAAGAGTAAACAGTAATCCATGGAAAACCCAAATTAACTGTTTGTTCCGATTCAGCAGTAAAGATCAGGTTTACATGGGAAAAGAGCTGCGGCAAAACAAAAAACCCGACACAGTGCTTTAAAGTGTGGGCCTGTGTCTCGAAAGGGCAGGGCAAAAGGTAATTATGGGTGAGCCTTCTGACTAAGGAGGAGGAAGGTGACAGCTGGTATCACCCCTGGCTGGCAGGTGGGGGCTGGCTTAGGTCAGACTGAGGTTGGTGGGGCAGTGCCCCCATTTGCTCTGCTGGACCAGCCTCTGATGATGCAAGGAGGTTGTTCTAGACAGAGAGAAGGACATGGCAGTGTTGGATTTGGAAAAAGGAGACCCGAAGGACTGATAGCAGATGGTTGTGTGTCAAACGAAGACTGAGAGGGAGGGAGGCCAAGGCAGGCTGGCAGCACAATTGCCTGGGGTATGTTCTGTGCCTTAAATGTAAGGGCAAAGGAACTCAAAAATGGACAGCGAGCAGAGATCAAGTGCAGAAAGGAAACTTTTTGGAAAGTGAGAAAGGAGGCAGAGTCTAAAGTAAGCAAGATATTTCTCAGTGGTTTCTGCTCCCGCCCCTCTCGTAATCCCAAGGGTTCTGGTTTCCCCTGTCCCTTTTTCTGTGACTTCTAGTATCAGGGCTTCCTCCCTCCCTTCGTCCCCAGCTGTGTTGGTAGGCAGCAGGTGGCTCTGCACCTTCTTTCATTGAACCCACAAAGCCTCACCTCTCCTTGGTCTCGGCCGCACGGTCCCTCTGGCGCCGGTTCTTGAACCAGTTGCTGACCTGGGTGGTGGTCAGCCCTGTGGCTTCTGCCAGCTCCCTCTTCTCACGAGGGGATGGGTAGGGGTTGTGGATGTACCATTCCCGTAACACGCTCCGAGATTTCTCCTGTATGAGAGCAGAGGGTGTTAGTTTTGCTTTGTCCAGGGAACTTATCCTTTTCATTTAAGTCAAGGGTAGGCAACCTTTTTTCCCCTCAAGGGGTATATATCCGGAATTTGTTTCACCCGTTGCAGCACTCCCAAGCTGACATTTTCAGTGAGCCCATGAGCTTTCCCCCCTCAATTGCCATGGCCTTCTATGAATCATTTCCTCTCATCTATGTATATTTGTTTAGATTATTATTCTTAATCTGAATGTTCATTGTTGTACACTTGCAGCTACTAAAGGTGCTATGGTATAACATGAACGGCAGGGGGCAATAACATTCTCTCTTCATAGCTGTGCTCTCAACAGTGAACAGTTCTTTTATTCGTAATCTTAGATATCATTTTGGGAAGTTTTATGGGTTGGTTGGATTTTTAAACCTCTAGGCAGTGAAACCTTGGGTGAGGGCAGAATTTGTGTTCATTTAAAAACTAAGGAGAAATATATTTGAAGGATGAGGGGGCACAACAGGCACCAAGCTTCTCTGTGAAAGTTAACTTCCTAGAGTTGCCACCTTCTTTCTTCCCACTTTCCCAGGCAGGTTTCTGAGGGGCAGAATTTCAGCTGGCCAATTTCCCCTTAGCACACAGATGGGGAAAGCTGCAGAAGTTGAAATCCTTCCTCTCACACAACTGTTAACGCCACAGGAGACCTGTCCAGGGGCAGGAAAATTACGGCATCCCTAAAAATTGCCTTCCTTTCCTTTCTCTCCCTATCCCAAACCTGTTTCCCCTTTTCGCTCCCTCCCTTATCACCATAACTCAAAGTCCACAAATGCTGTTTTTAATGCCAGTGAGTACTATTCTATTATGATGGCAGATTAGGTAGCTCTTAGCAATATGTTGGCACTGTACTCGGTGCAGAAGTGGCACCCCTCCCCAGGTGATGGGGTGGGATCCAAAGACAGGGCTTGAGAAGTGAAAAGCAAGGCGGGAGAGGCAGCAATGGGGGAGAATGGCACAGGAGTACTGTACCAGGTGGTAGGAAAGCAAAGAGAAAGTGAAACCTTGGTGCCCCAAGAAAAGCATTGAGGAAGAAGTATTTTTTTATTTATGATGTACATATTGCTTTTCCAGTCTTAAAGCTCCTTACATTAAAGAAAGATTTAAAATAATTTACAATAATGAATAGCAATGAAATTCAACTCCACCTCATCCCCCCCAACTCAAAAATAAATCCACAGCTTTACCCACTAAAGCTGTATCCCTTGGCCTATCGTATTTATCTTAGCAGCAAAAAGGCCACACCAAATAAATGGCTTTTGCACAACTGTCACCCAAAGGCCCTCACAGCTGTTGCATCTTGCTTGGGCGTTCATTCCAGAACCTTGCGGAGACGAGAGATGCTAGTGGCACAAAAGACAAGAGTGGGAGGCTGCTGTGTAGCTTTATCATGTAACATGGCCAATACAGAGAAAGACCGGGCCCTGCCCCAAGGAGCGTACAATTGAAGCCTTGCATATGCTCCTCAGAAAATAGGGACAGCACAATGCAGACAACAGGGAGAAGAGGGAGGCAGCAGGATGAAGAGGACAGGACATGGTTACGTGTGGGACCTTCTCACCTGGGAATGAGGACTAAGGGGAACGGCTGCAGCAGAGGGTTAGAGCATTTGCTTTGTATGCATAAGATCCCAGGTTCAGTTCCCAGCATCTCCAGGCAGGGCTGGGACAGGCCCTGGAGAGCTGCTGCCAGTCAGTGTAGTTGATGCTGAGCTACATGGACCAATGTTCTGACTTGGTATAAGGTTAATTCCTACAAGAAGGAGGTGACAGCAGCTACGAAATTAAAAGACGCCTGCTCCTTGGGAGAAAAGCCATGACAAACCTAGACAGCATCTTAAAAAGTAGAGACATCACCTTGCCAACAAAGGCCCGTATAGTTAAAGCTATGGTTTTCCCAGTAGTGATGTATGGAATTGAGAGCTGGACCATAAAGAAGGCTGATCGCCAAAGAATTGATGCTTTTGAATTCTGGTGCTGGAAGAGACTCTTGAGAGTCCCATGGACTGCAAGAAGATCAGACCTATCCATTCTTAGGGAAATCAGCCCTGAGTGCTCACTGGAAGGACAGATCCTGAAGCTGAGGCTCCAAAACTTTGGCCACCTCATGAGAAGAGAAGACTCCCTGGAAAAGACCCCGATGTTGTGAAAGATGGAGGGGACAAGGAGAAGGGGATGGCAGAGGACGAGATGGTGGGACAGTGTTCTCGAAGCTACTAGCATGAGTTTGACCAAACTGAGGGAAGCAGTAGAAGACAGGAGTGCCTGGCGTGCTCTGGTCCAGGGGGTCACAAAGAGTCGGACACGACTAAACAACTAAACAACAACACAAGGAGGAGGAGGAGGATTTGAGGAGGGATTGGAAAGGGAGGAAGAGGAGAATCCTAGAGTTGGAAAGGGCCCTGAGGATCATATAGTTCAACCTCCTTGCAATGCAGGAATATGCAGCTGTCCCATATGGGGATGAACCTGCAACCTTTGTGTTATCAGCATGATGCTCTAACCAAGTAAACCACCCAAGTGGTGTTGAATGGGGTTCCAGGGCAAGGAGGTTGCATCAGAGAGGGGGAAAGAGGCAAAGAGGTGAGGGAGCACTTGGGGTCATGCTGAGTAGAGATGCAGGTGGGGGGGAAAGAGCATGCCATGTAATGACCTGCCCAACGCACAATCCCATCACCAGTGGGGCTGTTCTGAGCTGACTGAAGTGGACAAGTACGATAGTAATGAGAAGGAAGTTGCCATAGACTTAGGCAGTGCTTGTCTTCTAGAAAAAAGGTGCTGGTACTGTGTACCCTTGAGTACCCCCAGAAATTCTTGAGAGTCCCATGGACTGCAAGAAGATCAAACCTCTCCATTCTGAAGGAAATCAGCCCTGAGTGCTCACTGGAAGGACAGATCCTGCAGCTGAGGCTCCAAGACTTTGGCCACCTCATGAGAAGAGAAGACTCCCTGGAAAAGACCCTGATGTTGGGAAAGATGGAGGGCACAAGGAGAAGGGGACGACAGAGGACGAGATGGTGGGACAGTGTTCTTGAAGCTCCCAGCATGAGTTTGACCAAACTGCGGGAGGCAGTGGAAGACAGGAGGGCCTGGCGTGCTCTGGTCCAGGGGGTCACGAAGAGTCGGACACGACTAAACAACTAAACAACAACAACAAAACCCCCAGAAAAAAAGCAGATGGCGCTTGCACTAATCCAAAGCAGGGGGGTTTCAGCTGAACGGCTACTTTGCCAAGCCAAGCCCTGAAAGTTTTCAGGGAACGATGTGCAGATTTTGTGCCTGCCGAAAAATGGAGTGTTTGGTGGCAGTTGTTTCTTAGAATCATAGAATCATAGAGTTGGAAGAGACC
>JAXCMG010000044.1:5688701-5733020 GCA_034642415.1 Podarcis siculus | reverse complement strand
GGCACTATTACTTCCCTTGATCTAGATGCTATACTCCTATTGATGCTATACTCCTATTGTTTCCTGCATCTCCCTGACTGCCTTTTCAGCGAGATGCCTACCACGGAAAAGGTCTCTTCAGGGAGCCTTCCTTACCTTGAAACAATAACTGGTTTCCTCTCCGTCCCAGATGGTCCGAGGCAGGGGGAATTTGCGCCGCACCCTGTACTTGCCCACGGCTCCCAGCGGCCTCCCGCGCAGCTTCTCTGCCTCGATGTAATGAGCCTTGAGCCACAGTTGCTGCAGCTTGGGGTGGTTGTGCAAAGAGAACTGGTAGCTCTCCAGGATCTTATAGAGCTCCCGGAAGTTTCCCCGATGAAAGGCCACCACTGCTTTGGCCTTCAGGACGCTCTCGTTCTTGTGCAGGTGGTCGCAGGCCGGCAACGACCAAAGGAAGCGCCCCAGGCGCTCAATGTTCCCCCCTTGCTGCAGGACCTCGCACACGCAGGCCACTTGCTCCTGGGTGAAACCAAAATTCATGGCGGAGAAGGGAGGGCTCCGCGGCTTAGCAGGCTTCACAAACCCAATGCACCTCCAACAAGGAGTCCCGCATGTGGCGGACAATGCTGTCCTTTTGCAAAGCTCTGTGTGGCAGGGAATAGGAAGTGATCCTGCCTCTTTCCAAGAGGGAACCAGATATGTCCCATTAAAGCTGGGGAGGGCAAGCCGAGCGGGAGGCAAGTCTGCTGCCCTCCGAGTTTCTCTCTGGGATGGCCATGTCAGCTTTCCCCTCTTGCCTTCTGTGTGCCGCCGGGGCTCCCCTCTCCCTGCCTGCCTTCTGGCTCTAGAGACAGTCGCCCAGGGTAGATGTCTTGGGGGGTATCGGTTACAGGCTCAGCCCACGCAGGCTGCAGCTGTGGCCAGCCATTGGCCAACTCCGCAAGGAGAACGAGAGAAAGGGAGACTTTACCACCACCGTCACCCTTGGATGGAAAGCCTTTCTGCAGAGGGGTTGGCGGGATCTGGTAATGTGAGATGCCCCCTACAGAGGGGGGCAAGCCAGAGAGGAAAGTCCCTGCTTTCTGCCCCTGTCTGCCTCTCCCTTTGTTTCCCCATGTCTGCTCCAGCCGGCCTGCTTGCCCAAACCTTTTAGGATCGCACCTTGCACAAGGCTTCCTTGGAATGTGGGCTGTTGCTCCCATCCTGTTAAGCAAGTGAAAGGGACAAAAGAGCTAAGCAGGACCTGAAGTCATCTGCAACTGCGGGTTGGCAGCTTCTGAGACTTTGCTCTAAAATCATCTGCACACTTCCAAGCTTATTTTATTATAAGTGAAAGGCTACTTATCCTCATTGCAGCAGTTTTTGAACTAAGATTAATCCCTCTTATTTCTCCAGATGTTAAGCTAGCTTCTTCTTTTTAATATCCCTGCTTGTGAAACAAATTTGTTTTCAACTTCTTTCCACGGGTTGCAGCGAGTCTGCAGGAGAAAATTCTTTTGTCTCTCCCTTTGTTCTTGGCTCTGCCAGGTGACAGATCGGCCCCCCAAGCCAGAGCTCCTGTCGTCAGTGTTTCCCTTCCTTGCCCCCTTGCTCTTCCCATGTGGAGATCATGTTTCGCACCAAGCTGGCAGCCCTTTGCAAGACAAATAACCTGTTGCAAGACAAATAACAAGAGGCCTTGTGTCCCTGCTGGGCGAAAGCGTCATCCCATATAGCTAGGGAAGGCTGCAGAGAAAAAGAGAGACGTTCTGCTGCGGGAAGCTTCCTGGAACTAGATGGGCCCTTGGCCTGATCCAGCAGCTCATGCAGTACAAAGTTAAACTATGGAACTCGCTTCCACAAGAAGCAGTGAGGACAGTCAACCTGGATAATATAATAATATAATATAATTATAATATATAATATAATATAATATAATATAATATAATATAATATAATATAAAAGACGAATGGATGAGAGGGCTATCGATGGCTACTGGCTACAGTTGGACGCAGCAATGCTTCTGGTTGCCAGTTCCTGGAAACCATAGAAGGGGAGAGGGCTCTTGTGCTTTAGTCCTACCTGTTTGCTTTCCCCATCATGGCATCTGGTGAGAGCAGGATGGTTTTTTAATTTTTAATTTTATTTCTACGGCCAGCTTTAGATCTACCTAGAGCCATGGAGGCAGGATCAAGCTCATTCTGGGGCAGACATCCCCAGTTGGCGAGTGGTCTGCACATCCCAGGGAGTCCGCAAAACCCACCCAGGGGGTCCGTGGTGCCATTTACATAAGAAAAACTACCACAGAGGGATCCAAAATCTCGAAAGGAGGCGGGTCCGTGGCTTGGCTTTTGAAAAACGGGGGCTGCAGTACTTCGCTAATTGGGAACCACTACTCTAGGGGTATTGCAAAGGGTTAACCTTGCCTGAGAGCGGGTCTCCTTTTCCCAACCTCCCCTCCCCTTCCCACCTAATTCAGGAGACAAGAAAAGCCCCCTAAATACTCCCACCCCAGACAGTCTTGCTTACACAGCCATCTGAGTAATATTATCCAACCTGGATCACCTTACTACTTCTTCCCAGCAATATGGGGAGGTGGGGGGGAAGCTTTGTTTTGGAGCTGAGAAAGCAGCTAGAGCACAAAACCTGCTCTCTGCAGAAAGCTAGTCAGAGAAGCCAGTGGCTCCGTTCCCACAGCCTCTTTTTTTTGCCCCCAGAGAGCCCATCAGCCTCTTGTCTCTCGCCTCTGGAGACCACCTTGGATGGCTTTGAAAGAGGATTGGGTACATTCATGGTGGGTACGCGGGTGGCGCTGTGGTGTAAACCACTGAGCCTTGGGCTTGCCGATCAGAAGGTCGGCAGTTCGAATCCCCGTGATGGGATGAACTCCCATTGTTCAGTCCCTGTTCCTGCCAACCTAGCAGTTTGAAAGCATGTCAAAGTGCAAGTAGATAAATAGGTACCACTCCGGTGGGAAGGTAAACAGTGTTTCCGTGTGCTGCTCTGGTTTTGCCAGAAGTGGCTTTGTCATGCTGGCCACATGACCCGGTAAAACTGTCTGCGGACAAACGCCGGCTCCCTCGGCCTGTAAAGCAAGATGAGCACCGCAGCCCCCGAGTCGTTCGCGACTGGGCTTAACTGTCAGGGGTCCTTTACCTTTACCTTTTTAAGGCTACCAGCCATGATGGTTGTGTAATGTTCTGCCTCCACAGTGACATCTGGTTAGCTGCTGGGTGGGCCACTGGCTTGGTCCAGTATTCTTATCTTCATAGGTTCAGGTCCTGTTTGTGGGCATCTATTTGGCCACTATGAGAACAGGGCGGAGGCAGCCACAGGGCTCATCTTAGTTATTTCATGCTCCGGAGTCTTTCTGTTGCTCCAGGCGGCCACCTAAACATTTGTCCCATATAACCTGTTTCCTCGTGCTCATGTACTGCAAGAAATTACACATTCATGGAGGCTGACATGTATTAGGCCAGCTTTGCCAACCTGGTGCTCTCCAGATACTTACCAAGGATAGTTCAGATGGTTAGAGTGTGGTGCTGATAATATACCAAGGTTGTAGGTTTGATCCCCGATGGGACAGTTGCATTGCAGGGAGTTGAACTAGATGATCCTCAGGATCTCTTCCAACTCTACAGTTCCATGAAAGGCTGGCTGGTTGAGACTGATGCAAGTTGAGGTCCCAAACATCTGAAGAGTACCAGGTTGCCAAATGCTGTGTAAGTGAGTAGAATAGCATTTCCGCATTGCAACCAGGAAAATAGCTTTTGCCACTGATTTGGCCACGGCGACAGTGTATGGATTACTGTGACACACTCTATGTGGGGCTGCCTTTGAAAAGTGCTTTGAGACTTCAGCTGGCTCAAAGAGCTGTGGCCAGATTGCTGGATAGGGAGCCTTACGGCTACTAGAAAGCTTCTCTGGCTGCCAGTCTGTTTCCTGGCGCAATTCAGAATGCTGGTGATGACCTATAAAGCCCAGCACAGCTTAGGTCCAAGCTATCTGAAAGACCACATTCTCTCATATGAACCTGCCTGGGTTCTGAGATCTTCAGAGGACGCCCTTCTCTGGGTCTTGCCACCCTCACAGGAACGTTTGGTGGGGACGTGGAAGATGGCCTCAGTGGCTGCTCCCAGACCTTGAAACTTCCTCCCTAGAGAAGTTAGACTGGCTCCCTCCTCGTTGTCCTTCTGCCGGCAGGTGAAGACTTTCTCATTCCAACAGAATTTTGGAAACTGATGGCTTTTAAAGAAAGGGCTGATGCCGTGCTGGCAGAATTTTGGGAATTGACTGCTTTTAAAGAAAGGGCTGGTGCCTTGCTGGTTTTATTGTAATTATTGGTATGGTTTTCATAGATTAGATAATTTAATTCTATTGATGTTTGATTGTTTTTAAATTATTGTCGTTGTAGTAAAAGGTAAAGGGACCCCTGACCATTAGGTCCAGTCATGACCAACTCTGGGGTTGCGGCACTCATCTCGCTTTATTGGCCGAGGGAGCTGGCGTACAGCTTCCGGGTCATGTGGCCAGCATGACGAAGCCGCTTCTGGCGAACCAGAGCAGCGCACGGAAACACCGTTTACCTTCCCGCCAGAGCTGTACCTATTTATCTACTTGCACTTTGACGTGCTTTTGAACTGCTAGGTTGGCAGGAGCAGGGACCGAGCAACGGGAGCTCACCCCGCCGAGGGGATTTGAACCGCTGACCTTCTGATCGGCAAGTCCTACGCTCTGTGGTTTAACTCACAGCGCCACCCGCTGTGCTTATTTTTACCTGTAAGCTGCCTCAAGTCCCTGTTAGAGAAAGCCAAGCTCTTAAGCTCTTGGAAGTGTTGAACTTAAGCTTTGGCAAAGCAGAAGCTGCAATGGACAGATCGTATAATGGATAGCCACCTGTGTGTGGAGCATATATAGGGGCTGATGTGGGTATTAGTCGCAATGTTGCCTTTAAGCTCAGTTGTTGGTTCTGCCATTCAAAGTCCCATTGCAGGTGATGCGGGGGACTCTTCTTCAGCCAGAGGGCCACATCCATCCCTCTAGGCATAGGATCATAGAATTGTAAAGTTGGAAGGGACCCCGAGGGTCATCTAGTCCAACCCCCTGCAATGCAGGAATCTCCACTAAAGCATCCATGACTGATGGCCCTCCAACCTCTGCCTGAAAAACTCCAGGGAAGGAGAGTCCACTGCCTCCCGAGGGAGTCGAACTGCTATTACTGTCAGAAAGTTTTTTCTGACGTTTAGTCGAAATCCCCTTTCTTGTAACTCACAGCAATTGGTTTGGGTCCTACTCTCCACAGCAAGAGAAAACACACTTGCTCCCTCTTCCATGTGAAAGCCCTTGAGATATTTGAAGATGGCTATCCCATCTCTTCTCAGTCTCCTCTTTTCCAGGCTAAACATACCAAACTCCCTCAACCGTTCCTCACAAGGCCTGGCTTCCAGACCCTTGATCGTCTTGGGTCACCCTCCTTTGTACACTGGCCTTTGAGAGCCAGTGTGGTGTAGTGGTTAAGAGTGGTAGACTCGTAATCTGGTGAACTGGGTTTATGACTCCGCTCCTCCACATGCAGCTGCTGGGTGACCTTGGGCCATTCACACTTCTCTGAAGTCTCTCAGCCCCACTCACCTCACAGAGTGTTTGTTGTGGGGGAGGAAGGGAAAGGAGAATGTTAGCCGCTTTGAGACTCCTTAGGGTGGTGATAAAGCAGGATATCAAATCCAAACTCTTCTTCTTCTACATGTTCCAGCTTGACAAGATCCGTGCCTAGAACCGAACACAGATCAGATGTTGTCTGACCAAGGCAGAATAGAGTGGTCCTATTAACCTCCTGAAAACCACTTATCTGTGGTGGGTGGGGCAAGCAATGGAAGCGACAACAGTGAGAATATAAATGTTCTCTCTGTATAGCTGGCTAGTTGACCCTTCTCTATCCTCCTGGGCAAGCCAAGAGACATTAGGAGTGTTCAAGGACACATTCCAGCTGGGGGAAAAACATTCAAGGAGGATGCAAAGCAGAGCCAGCGAGTGGTGTAGCCGGGGAGAGTTCCGAGGGCCAGATAAAAGACGCATAGGGAGCCACATATTGCCCCTGAACCTAATGCTCCCCACTGCTACCACCCTATGGTTATAGCGAAGCAACCTGTTCTTACCTATGGCAGTGTCATGGAATAGGTATTTATGCAGCTTTATGGATAGCTCAGTTGGTGGAGCATGAGACTCTTAATTTCAGGGCTGTGGGTTCAAGTCCATGTTGGGTAATAGATTCCTGCACTGCTGGGGGCTGAACTAGATGATCCTCACCGCCAGTGGTTAGGAGTGGTAGACTCGTAATCTGGTGAACCGGGTTCGCGTCTCCGCTCCTCCACATGCAGCTGCTGGGTGACCTTGGGCCATTCACACTTCTCTGAAGTCTCTCAGCCCCACTCACCTCACAGAGTGTTTGTTGTGGGGGAGGAAGGGAAAGGAGAATGTTAGCCGCTTTGAAACTCCTTCAGGTAGTGATAAAGCAGGATATCAAATCCAAACTCCTCCTCTTCTTCTTAATGGTCCCATCCAACTCTACAATTCTATGGAATAAAAATAAAATCCAGAGCAGGTTGGATTCAGGATCCTTAATTTCCTGTCCCACATCAGTCCTGGCACTCAGGGGTAGGGAACCTGCGGCTCTCATTTTTGCTGAACTCCATTTAGCTGCAGGCAGCACAGGCAGCTGCCAGGGATGACGGGAGTTGAACTCCAACGATACATGGACAGCAGCAGTTTCCCCATCCCTATTGTAGAAAACAAGGCACAAGCCTGAAAACGCTCCTTAAATACTGGAACAGTCCTTGAAGTGGAAATGTTTTGAGACCCCTGTGGGGGGAAACCCCCGCCACCTCTCGCAATTGGCTTATGATAGGAATTCCCAACAGAGCTCAATGAAGGATGAGTACACGCACAGAGAGAGCTTTAGGATAAAATATATTTATATATATATAAAATATATATAAAAGACACACGTACACGTAAAAAAAAGGATATAAAAATATCTTGCAGAAATGATTGTTTCTCACAAACTGTGGAAAATAGGTGTGTAGCTGTAGTACCTGTTTGGGAAGTGTTGGGTTAGGAGACATTCAGATGGACAATCGAAACCCTTTGCTCAGATCCCATCACAGCAGTGGGGGGGGGGGGAACAGTGAGCCCATCCTTTTGCAATAGGGAGAAGTATGATCCATGAGGTGCATCCCCTCCCCATTTCTTTGCAGCAAAACATGTTGATTGACACAGGCCGGGCAGCCCCAGCAGACAGCTGTTTTCAAATAGTGTACCATCCACACTCAGCAGAAAGCTTTGTGGGTACTGAGTGGTCCTGAAGCAGGATCCAGTTAGCATGGCCCCATTAAAAGAGAGAGAGAAAGAGAGAAAGAAAACAAAAGCCAGAAATTTCTGCCCCAGAATTTCTGTCCTGTATAACTTCCTGCACTGTTAAAGGTAAAGGTAAAGGGACCCCTGACCATTAGGTCCAGTCGTGACCAACTCTGGGGTTGCGGCGCTCATCTCGCTTTACTGGCCAAGGGAGCCAGCATACAGCTTCCGGGTCATGTGGCCAGCAGGACCAAGCCACTACTGGCGAACCAGAGCAGCGCATGGAAACGCCGTTTACCTTCCCGCCGGAGCGGTACCTATTTATCTACTTGCACTTTGACGTGCGTTCGAACTGCTAGGTTGGCAGGAGCAGGGACCGAACAACGGGAGCTCACCCCGTCGTGGGGATTCGAACCGACAACCTTCTGATCGGCAAGTCCTAGGCCCTGTGGTTTAACCCACAGCGCCACCCGCGTCCCACTCCTGCACTGTTATCTAATGCTAAAAAGCCAGGGAGCTGCCTTAGGCCAATTCTGACCAAGAACAGCCTTCCAGGTCTTACTGGACTACAACTGCCCATCATCCCTGACCACTGGCTGTACTGGCAAGGGCTGATGGAAGTTGTAGTTGTTTGCAAAGGCTGGTCTACACTGACTGGCTCTCTAGGGCTTCAGACAGAGGTTTCCCCTAGCCTTGCCTGGGAACTGGATGTGGGGCTATTTGCAATGCATTCTGCTACAGACCCCACCCTGACATAGTATGGGTATCTGGAAGGAACACAGTTGTGTCCTGTCCCCCCCACCTCACTCCAAAGCAGCTCTATGGATGGAGGCCTTTTCACTTATGGAAGATTCCTCAATCCCTGCACAAGGGTCTTGGATCTCGTACTTTGCTCACGGTCTTAAAGTTCGCCACCAGCAACCTGGGTGCAGTGCGAGAAAAGGTTTTGGAAAATGTCAGCGAAAAGGAAAAAATAATTCTTCTCCCCTCAAGATGACAAGGAAACTGTTAAATATATAGGAAGGAGAGATGCCACCAGCTTATAAAAAAATAAGGGGAAAGAATTGATTTTTAAATGACTTTTCTTCTAAAAAATACATTATTAAATATATTTATATATAATTTCTTCTCTGTCTAAAAATAAAAAAGGCAGACCACTTGCTGATTTTAGCATTTAGAGGAAACAGCCCCAGGGAAAGTTTGGGAGGAAACTCGAGTTTTCAAAGCAAATGGTATTTTAAGGGGGCAATGCTCGATTGCATGACATTTCTATCTTTCAAGCTGGATTGACCCCCAAACTTGAGCGTCCCAGATTAATGTGTGGCTTCTGCTCCCAACCCCCCAACACAGGGGATCTCAAGGTGCAGCTAAAGCTAATTTTTACAGTGGCTTAATAGACTGTATATCCACACCTGACACCTGCTCCCATGTGCCTTTAATGGCAGGACTAGCTGCTGCAGGATCTAATCCCACAATTAACAAATGTGCTTCTTACGCAGCGGAGATCAGCCCAGGGTTAAAACGCCGGAAAGCTATTCCATAGACAAAAGATGGGTCCAGGGGAGACATTCTAGCCAGGCTTCTCTCTGCCCTGGAGGACTGGAACAATGTCTGCATTGTTTTCTAGCGCCAAAGCATTTCGACTTTGGAACAGGACAGTTCACCTCTCTAGGACAGCGCTGCAAGACTAAAAACCAGTGAGAAGCCAAGCTTAAATGACAATAGCCTCCCCACCCCGGGAAAGAGTACAAGCTTAACTGGAACAGGAGACAAGCACTGGGACCTCGGATGTCCTTCCTGCCCCTCCGAAATGGGACTTGGGCTCAGAAAGCAGCTGGACCCGTTCCCTAGCACCATAGATGAGGGGAGAGGAAGGCTCTCCTTGTGGTGTAAGTCAGCTGACCTGTTTTGGACTACAACTCCCATCAGCCCCCTCTCAGGGATGCCAGGTGGACAAAGGGCAGTCTATATCAGGCACCCCCAAACTCGGCCCTCCAGCTGTTTTGGGACTACAACTCCCACCATCCCTAGCTAACAGGACCAGTGGTCAGCGATGATGGGAATTGTAGTCCCAAAACAGCTGGAGGGCAGAGTTTGCGGATGCCTGGTCTATATTATGTGCTTCCCTGCCCCAGTATCAATGAAAATCCCTAGCTTTCCAAGCAACTTGGTAGATGTTAGGTAGGCTTCTAAAAAAAAGGCAGGAAGGCCATGAAGGTAGAAAAAGCCCTCAACTCTGTGCCTGAGTTTTAGGAGGGCTGGGGAGGGAGGAAAGAAACAAGGTGAATGGGCAACACCTCCAGGGGGAAGATAGTGCTTGCTGTTCGACTGTCAGCCACAAGGTGGCACTGGGGTTGCTGAACAGGCAGTTGTACACACCGGATAAAGGGGTCAGCAGTGTCCCAGTGCTGTGTTTTTCCTTCTGTAGTGTTTGCAAAAAAAAAGATGTGCAGCAGCAGCACAGACTGCAGGGGCTCACCCAGGTTTCCCTTTTCAAGGCACTTGTAGCATCCTGTCTGGACCAGGTGGGGACCAAGGATAGCAGGTTTAAAATATCGTTCCACGGGCAGGCAAGGACTCTGCGACACACCTTGCTTACAAGTCCAGAGGCTCCTCCACCGGCACAGACTGCAGCTGGGTTAGCACCTTCTCGTCCGAGTCCAGAGCCTCGGGGCCCATTGGGTCTCCCCCAGAGGCGTCCAGCAAGAGGCCCTCTCCCTCCGGGAGACGCAGAAGGCCGCCCTGCACCTCCATAGAGTTCTTGTCCATCTCAAACAGCCCCTCGGCGCCGGTCCCTTGGAGGTCCATGCCCACCGGGCTGGGCCAAACCACCTGCTGCTGAGACATGGCCAGGCCGTCCGGCTGGGAGAAGTTTGAAAGGAGGCCGGCTTGGCCGGAGTCCGTGCCGAAAGCCAAGTCGGCCGGCCCGGTGCTGTCGGGCGCTGAGAGCGGGGAGACGCCAGGAGGGAGCATGGAAGCACCCCCCGAGAGCAACACGCTGCCGCCTTCACCGCTCCCCAGAGTTGCCGGCGCCATCACGGTCGCCACTTCCTGCTTGATGGGCAGGGCCAGAGTCGGGGCGGCCTGGGCTGAGAGGATGGGCGTCATCAGCATGCCAGCCGGGAAGGTGGCCGTCAGGATCAGCTTCCCCTGCTGCAGAGCCATTCCAGTGACGATGGTGCTGCTCCCCGTTGCAGGGTTGGTCAGGAGGATGTTGCCTAAGTTGGAGAGGAAACGGGGAAATCTTAATAATAATAATAATAATTTATTATTTATACCCCACCCATCTGGCTGAGTTTCCCCAGCCACTCTGGGCGGCTTCCAATCAAGTGTTAAAAACAATACAGCACTAAATATTAAAAACTTCCCTAAACCGGGCTGCCTTCAGATGTGTTTTAAAAAGAAGATAGCTGCTTATTTCCTTCACATCTGAAGGGAGGGCGTTCCACAGGGCGGGTGCCACTACCGAGAAGGCCCTCTGTCTGGTTCCCTGTAACCTCACTTCTCGCAATGAGGGAACCGCCAGAAGGCCCTCGGCGCTGGATCTCAGTGTCCGGGCTGAACGATGGGGGTGGAGACGCTCCTTAAGCAAAGGAAGGGACACAGAGCCCCCATTTCCTCCTCCCCCCCCGCCCACCCAAATCAACAAACATCTCCAAGGCGGTCCCTACTCTCCAAGAGAGCCAGTGAGGTGGAGTGGTTGGATTAGGGCCTGAGAGAGACCAGGGTTCAAATCCCAGTGCTGATACAAAGCTCATTGGGTGACCCTGGGCCAGTCACGGTCTCTTAGCCTAGCCTACCCCAGAGGGTTGTTGTGAGGATAAAACAAGGAGAGGGAAAACCATGTGCACCACCTTGATCTCCTGGGAGGAAAAGTGGGATATAAGCAAATACGTAATTAGACAAATTAGACGCAAATATTTCTCTGCAACGTTGGAGAAATTGTGGGAATGAAGGAACATTTATACACATGTGGTGGAAATGCCCATTGATTAAAAACTTCTGGTTAAAAATATTTCAGGAAATGAAACAAATTACATCTCGATCGATCAATTTAGATCCCCAAATAGCATTGCTTTCTATATTTGCAGATGAAGCAAAAAATCTTAGACACAAAGACTTAATTGTGCATCTCATAACTGCAGCACATCTTGCTGTTGCTAGACACTGGAGGACATTAAACATGGACCTATATGAAGTTTGGTATGTTTATGTCTGGGGATTAATTTTGATGGAAAAGTTAACAGAAAGGATATAGAAGGATCTATATAGAAGGATCTGGCAACTTCTGTTTCAGTGTATCTGAAGAAGTGTGCATGCACACGAAAGCTCATACCAAGAACTAACTTAGTTGGTCTTTAAGGTGCTACTGGAAGGAAATTTTTTTTTTGTTTTAACAGAAAGGGTACATGAAAGAAAACAACGTGAGAAACTACATAACTTTTACATAACGTAGTCCTCCTTTATTACATATGCATCAAAGAAAGAACATGCATTTAAACCACATTTAAGCCTACGTACTTCTCTTCCTCCCCCATTTTATCACTCACAACAATTCTGCAAGATAGGTTAGGCTGAGAGGGAATTATTGGCCCAAGATCAGCAAGTTTCTTGGCTGAGTGGGGATTCAAACCCTGGCCTCCCAGGTCCTAGTCCAGCACCACTCTAAATGTATGGTGCAAATGGCGCCCCAGAGTCCTTGATTCAGCCCTGCCAGTTTCCTGAATCCCTTGAATTGTTTTTGAAATCTCCCCGGCCACCCTCTGCCCAAAGCACATACCTGGCGCGGTGCCCGGGATCTGCAGCGTGGTCATGCCCACGTTGGCGTTGATGAGGTGCACGTTGCTCTGGCCAAGGCTTCCTCCCGCCGACACGGCCACCTGCGGCGCCCCTGCCATGGCCCCCACTTTGATGGGGGCGCCGCCGGTGGTCAGGATTTGGATGGGGCTGCCCATGCCCTGCTGCAAGGTGACCACCTGGGAAGTGGGCACAACTTGGGGCAGGGAGATAATCTGGGAGCCCTGGGCCACTTGGGGGAGCGAGACGAGCTGGGGGGCAGAAGCCCCCTGGGGGACAGCGTAGATCTGCGTCGGGGACACGGGCACCATTTGGGACGGGGAGAGCACCTGGGTCCCAGAGACGGGCTGGGACAGAGGCACCACCTGGGAAGGGGGCGAGACTTGAGTGATGGGGACCAGGGATGGGGCAGGGACGTGGAGAACAGCGGCCTGAGGCGGCGAGGGGCCTGGCATGGAAAGCAGCGGCGTGGCTGTGGTAGTCTGGGAAGACTGGGCCACCTGCCCACCAACCGTGGCTGCGGTCACCTGGGGAGCTGGCAGGGCTTGGGCACCAGGGGCCAACTTGGCTAGAGGAACCATCTGAGGACTGGATGTGGCTGATGGCTGCAGTGCTGGGGGCAGCTGCTGCACAGCCGTGGGGGTCTCGTCGTTTGATGGGACCACTTGCGGCATGGCAACAGCCGCCAGCAGGGGCCCCTTATGGTTGGAGAGGAGCGTGGCGGCGTCAGGGACGGGCAACAGGGGTGGGGCGGACCCCTGCCCCTCTTCCAGCTTGACCTCGACGCCAAACGCCAGGGCCTCTGCTGCTTCCGTCTTCACTTCCCCCTGAAGCGTGGCAGCCGGGCTGAGAATGACGGTGGCCGGGGCGAGGGGCTCCTGGAGAGCCTTGGGGGCCTCCTGACTGCCGGGTGGGCCTGGGGGCTTGCCGCCCAGCAGGGGGCTGGATCCGTTGAGGAGGATGGGCGGGCTGGGCGCTGCTACGGGGCTGAGGGTGATGGTCTGGTTGTCGCCGAGAGTCAAGCCGTTCAGGATGACACCTCCGCTAGGAGTCTGGATGACGGAGCTGCCATTCAGCAGCATGGTCGGGGAGCTAGCAGTGATAAAGTTGCCGTTGAGGAGGATGGAAGAGGCGCTGGAGCAAGCGGCTGGCAGGAACAGGCTGTTGGGGGTGGGTATCCCTTCGGGGGTCGTGGAAATCCCCATGGACGTTTCAGTTTCTTCGGTGCCATGGCTGGACTCGTCCTCCGTGCTGGGGTTCCCGTCAGACTCACTGTAAAGGAGAAGAGGTTGAGGATGTAATAATAATAATAATAATAACAATAAATTTTATTTATACCCCGCCCTGACCGGCCAGAGCATTTTACACTAGTAAAATGACAGTAAAAACATAAGGGGGGGGGACCAATTTAAAATACAGGTTAAAATGCAATTTAAAATGCAGCCTCATTTTAAAAGTCAAAACCATAAGGGGAGCGAAACATAAAGGTCAGACTGAGTCCAAACCAACCAAAGGCCAGGCGGAACAGCTCTGTCTTGCAGGCCCTGCGGAAAGATGTCAAGTTCCGCAGGGCCCTAGTCTCTTGTGACAGAGCGTTCCGCCAAGTTGGGGCCAGTACTGAAAAGGCCCTGGCCCTAGTTGAGACCAATCTAACCCCCTTCCGACTTGGCATCTCCAAAATGTTGTCATTTGTGGACCTTAAGGTCCTCCACGGGGCATACCAGGAGAGGCGGTCCTGTAGGTACATGGGTCCTAGGCCATGGTTGCCACAGTGCACTGTCTCTGAATAACAGTTGATGGGAATCTCAGGGATGGGGGGAGAAGTGCTCTTGCGCTCAAATTCTGCGCATGGTCACCTGATCAGCCACTGTTAGAACAGGATGTTGGACTAGATGGGCCACTGAGTTTCTCCTCTATGAACTGGTCTAATCCACAATAACAACTGTTTATTACTTATGCCCTGCCCATCTGACCAGGTTGCCCCAGCCACTCTGTTCAAACAGAATATTAAAAAAACCACACAAAACACCAGACAATAAAAACTTTCTCTTTTACAGGACTGCCTTCAGATGTCTTCTAAAAGTTGTATGGTTCCTTATCTCCTTGACATCTGACGGGAGGGCGTTCCACAGGGCGGGCGCCACCACCGAGAAGGCCCTCTGCCTGATTCCCTGTAATTTCACTTCTTGCAGTGAGGGAACCACCAGAAGGCCCTTGGATTTGGACCTCAGGGTTCAGGCTGGGGGTGGAGATGCTCCTTCAGCTATACACGGTCAAAGCCGTTTAGGGCTTGAAAGGCCGGCACCAACACTTTGAATTGTACTCAGAAACCTACCGAGAGCAGCCATCGTTCTAGCCTGTAGCAAGAAATGCCGCAAGTTATTTATGCAGTGCATGAAATACTTCCTTGTATCTGCCCTGAATCTCTGAAAACCTCCAGTGGTGCAGATTTCCTGCACAAAAATGCTGGTATTGTCTGGGGCAGTGTTAGAAATTAGCCGGGTGCTGGGTGCATTTTGCACCTGGGTATTGGTCGCTATTGGGATGCGGGTGGCGCTGTGGGTTAAACCACAGAGCCTAGGACTTGCCGATCAGAAGGTTGGCGGTTCGAATCCCCGCGACGGGGTGAGCTCCCGTTGCTCAGTCCCTGCTCCTGCCAACCTAGCAGTTCCAAAGCACATCAAAGTGCAAGTAGATCAATAGTTACCACTCTGGAGGGAAGGTAAACGGCGTTTCCATGCGCTGCTCTGGTTTGCCAGAAGCGGCTTAGTCATGCTGGCCACATGACCCGGAAGCTGTACGCTGGCTCCCTCGGCCAATAAAGCGAGATGAGCGCCGCAACCCCAGAGTCAGCCACGACTGGACCTAATGGTCAGGGGTCCCTTTACCTTTACCTATTGGTCGCTAGTGACCAAATGAAGATACCTGGGCACCAGGATGGCACCTGGCGTCTCCGCCATGTGGAGGTGCATGCCTAAGGATCATTGGATCTGGACTGTTTTCGCACACTAGCAACACATCCTGCAGAATTCTATCAGTTATATTTTTATCTGCACAATCGGAATGAACTTCAGGAACCAAAATGCGTTCTCCATACAGCTTGACCAGGAGCAGTTACCGTATTTTTCGCTCTATAAGACGCACCAGACCACAAGACGCACCTAGTTATTGGAGGAGGAAAACAAGGAAAAACATATTCTGAATCTCAGAAGCCAGAACAGCAAGAGGGAGCACTGCGCAGTGAAAGCAGCAATCCCTCTTGCTGTTCTGGCTTCTGGGATAGGTGCGCAGCCTGCATTCGCTCCATAAGACGCACACACATTTCCCCTTACTTTTTAGGAGGGAAAAAGTGAGTCTTATAGAGCAAAAAATACGGTAATTGTCGTCACCTGTCTTAACTTACCCCACTCCATGGCCCTGCTCATGGTTGTGCGGAATATTCCTGCGTTATGAATGGTCTGTGTCATCATTAAGAAAAAGAGGTTGGAATAGGCCAATATATATGTAGACTGATTCTGGATCAAGTGACTTCTCTTGTTTAAGTTCTCCTAGTTCTTAACCTAGCTCAAGGCGGTCATCTGAACTAGCAAAATGCAGTCACATGTTGAACACACAACATAAAAAAACAAGATTACGAGGAATATCTTGGACTTCCCTCCTCCCCTTTGTGTTAATCATTTCCTCCTGCATCTTTTTAGAATAATCCAAATCTTTTCTCTCTCCACTGTATCCAAAATTCCCATTAAACTACAAGTGATATTCCAATCCTACTAATGATTTTAAGTGTTTACAGTGGTCTTTAAGATCAGTTACAAATTTTCCCCATTCCTTATTAAAATTTTGGCCTTCCTGATTTCTGATTCTTCCGGTCATTTTAGCCATTTTGGCATAATCCATCAACTTGACCTTGCCGTTCTTCTCTAGCAAAATGTTTTAACTGAGAATCAATCACAGCCAGTCCATCATTTGAAAAAGAAAACTTTGGAGACACCTTGCTCCAAAAGGGCAGCTAGGCGTTCCGTTTTGAAAACTGGTTTAAAGAGCAATTTGGCGCCTAGGTTATATACCTGAGTTTCTAACCCTGGCCAGGGGGGAAGCCTCTTTGAGTTATTTTCTTTGAACGGATCGTGGGAGCCCCCAATTGCAGTGTAACAAGCCCCAACCCCTGATTTACTGTGGGGAAGGGTTGTAGCTCAATGCTTAGAGCACCTGCCTTGCAAGCCGAAGGTCACAGGTTCAAATCCAGTTAAAAAGACCAGGTAGCAGGGAATGGGAAAGTCCCTGGAGAGCCGGTGGTATTCAGTGTACAGTATATGTTTCTGAGGTAGAAAGGACTGAGAAATAGATCTTTAGTTGGAGAGTGAAGGCAGGAGTCTGGGCTCCTTGGGCAAGGTAATTTCCACCCTCAGCCCAAGGAAATTCAAAGCCAAGGGATTCACATTTCACAACAAAGGGGATGAGCTTGGCGCCTTCCACGTTGCTGCAAAGTGCAGCTAACTGGAGGCAACGTTTTTCTCCCAGGAGGGGAAGGGGGTGGGAGGAGAGTGAGCGCCAGCTGCAGGAACATCTGGAGTAGCCAGCTTGGCTGTTCCCCACCCCCTGAACAGTCTGCAATAGAAGAATGAACTAGAACTTTCTCAAACTCAAGTGGTTTCTCCCTTTTGTTTGCAGAGGGGAAGGCAAAGGCAGACACACACAAAATCCTCCGTGCCCAGGAACAGCTAGAAGAGAAAAGCCCTCTTCACTCTACTGGGTGCACCCTGCTCTGGAAGCACCCAAAATGTGGTTGGGGGGGGGGAGAGAGAAACCAGGGAGGGGAAAAGCTCTGTCTGCAGGGTTCAGGTCTCCCACCTCCTCATTCCTTCCTTACAGCCCCATCCAACGCATATTTATTCGAAAGTAAGGCAGTGGTGTTACCCAGGGGTTCCCAAAGCGGGGAGGGGGATTACCTAGGGGGCAGTAAGAGGCCAGGGGGTGGCAGGGGGCACTGGAGGTGTAAATGGCTATCAGACTCTGAAAAGCTGGTATCAGCAATTCTTGCTGAATTAAGTAAACTAAGCAATTTGAATTGGACATTTAATGACTGTTTGGAATTTTATTGCATTATTATCTTCCCTTTTCTGGGTCATGCGATTGCTATTCTGAATAATGCTTTTTACAGGGAATTATTATTATTATTAATATTATTACCATCATCATCATCATCATTAATTTATTTATACACTGTCCATCTAGCTGGGTTTCTCCTTAAAATACATTAAAACATCAGTCATTAAAAACTTCCCTAGGGCTTGCTGATCAGAAGGTCGGCGGTTCGAATCTCCACAACGGGGTGACCTCCCGTTGCTCAGTCCCTGCTCCTGCCAACCTAGCAGTTCGAAAGCACATCAAAGTGCAAGTAGATAAATAGGTACCGCTCTGGCGGGGAGGTAAACGGCGTTTCCGTGCGCTGCTCTGGTTCATCAGAAGCGGCTTAGCCATGCTGGTGACATGACCCGGAAGCTGTACGCCGGCTCCCTCGGCCAATAAAGCGAGATGAGCACCACAACCCCAGAGTCGTTCACAACTGGACCTAATTGCCTGGGGACCCTTTACCTTTACCTTCTTCCAGAAGGCAGAAGCTGAAAGAGATCATTTCCAGGGTGGGCACTATCCTCCACTATCTCTGCAGCTTTCTTATGACACCTGGAAGCATAGATTTGATCCAAGGTGGGAAGAGTGCACTGTTATTCTCTCCGCAGTCTGTTGGGAAGCAGGATGCAGCCCAACTAGGACTGCAGCAGTAAGTCCCTTGGAAGTTGGCAGAGCTTACTCTTGAAGAAACGGGTTTAGGATTGGACCTGGATGTGGGTCACAACCAGCTGGGCTTTTCTAATATTCTTAAAGAACCCGTGCTGATAATTAGGGGACAGACCCCCCAACTCTCCTTAAAGAGATCTTGAAGGTCTGAAGGGGACTTTGGGGTCTTCGTGGAAAACCCAGCATCCTCTAGACACTTGACTCCAACCCCCCATAGAATACCTATTTCCTCTGGATGGGCTTTTGGGGGAGATTGATGCCACCTATTCTTAGTTCAAGGTCCTCCCAAGTTTCAGAAAAAGTCTAGGGTGATGGAGAAGGAAAGAAATTCCTAAATTACATCTGCTTCTCAGTTTATAGTAAGCACTCCTAGGAAGAGAGGATGAGCCTGCTGGGAGACCCCTCTAACTTTTATAGGTCTCTAATGGACCCTTTACAAAGTTCCTGTCCTTCCAGGGCAGGGGTAGCCAGAGTGGTGCCTTCCATATGTCTTGGGATTCTGGCTTCAATCCGTCTCAGCCAGTATGATGGGTATTGTCAAGGGCCTTCCAGATACTGGACTACAATATCCATCATGCCTGACTATTGTCAGATTGGGAGACACCCGATTTCTGTCGCATGCATTAGAAACTCTTGTCCCCCTGCCTGAAAAAAAAGTTGTTGAAAGTAACTTCCAGCAAAAGGAACAACCATTTTTATAGAGGCTGGGAAATAAATGGACTGTGGCATAATGTAAGGAATTCCTAAACTCCGGGTGCTAAGAAAGAGGGGTAACATCAGTGACATCCTCTCCAGTTCTAGCCAAACCAAGAAGAGCGAGGTGTGACCAAGGCTTTGCAAAACCCACAAGCTATCCTAAATTTCAACTCGTCTTCTGTGTGAGAGTCCTAAGCGCAATCCACAGAGTGGGCTACAGAAGGCTTAATTCTGCCTGGTGCCCCCTACCCCTGCTTAAAAGGTAAAGGGACCCCTGACCATTAGGTCCAGTCGTGGCCGACTCTGGGGTTGCGGCGCTCATCTCGCTTTATTGGCCAAGGGAGCCGGCGTACAGCTTCCGGGTCATGTGGCCAGCAGGACTAAGCCGCTTCTGGTGAACCAGAGCAGTGCACGGAAATGCCATTTACCTTCCCGCCAGAGCGGTACCTATTTATCTACTAGCACTCTGACGTGCTTTCGAACTGCTAGGTTGGCAGGACCTGGGGCCGAGCAACGGGAGCTCACCCCGTCACGGGGATTCGAACCACCGACCTTCTGATCGGCAAGTCCTAGGCTCTGTGGTTTAACCCACAGCGCCGGGTTATAAAGACTAGGACTAGCCGCCTGAGAAACAGTTTCTACCCAAATGCGATTTTGGTTTTAAACGCAGTGTAAGGTAGTCTCTGGGGGAGTATATTTCTATTTAATTATGGGGTATCATAGTTTTTAGGGGGTCAACCAGGCTGGGATAGCAGGCTTGTTGGTTTTTGAATGTCTGGTGTAGATTTTTTCAATTTCGTTGTTCTGTATGGGACAACGACAATAAAGATTATCGTATTGTATTGTATCTGGCAAGGCTAAGCAGCAGACCAGGGAGGCAGCAGTCACCCCGCTCCCTCCCCGCAACCGGTAGACTGCTCTTATCCATGCAGGTTCCATTTCGCTCTCCTTCCTGCGCAGCGATTGCGCCCCGAGAGAGTGTGGCGCTGCGCTCTGCCCATGCCCCGGAGCCGCTCGCTCACCTCTTGCTGGGCGTGCCGGCGCCTCCTCCTCCCCCGGCTCCTCCTCCTCCTCCTCCTCCGCTGCGATCGCGCTGCCGTCGGTTCTTGAACCAGTTGCTGACCTGGGTGAGCGACAGGCCGGTGTCCTGGGCCAGGCGCCGCTTCTGCTCGGGGCTCGGGTAGCGGCTGCGCCCGTACGAGTCGCGCAGGGCTGCCCGAGAGCGCCGCTTGAAGCAGTACACCGTCTCCTCGCCGTCCCAGATGGTGCTGGGCAGCGGGAACTTCTTGCGCAGCCGGTACTTGTCGACGGCGCCCAGGGCCCGGCCCCGGGCAGCTTCGGCCTCCCGGTAGCGGGCGCGCAGGTACAGATCCTGCAGGAACGGGTGGTGCGGCGCGCCGAAGGGCCGGCTCTGCACCAGGCGGTACAGCTCGGCGAAGTCGCCGCGCTGGAAGGCCAGCAGCGCCCGCGCCTTGGCCAGGCTCTCGCCCGCCTGCGCCTCCAGGCACGGCGCCTCGGCGTCGGGCGGCAGCGAGCCCAGGAAGCGGCCCAGCCGGCCGGGGTCGCCCGCCTGCAGCAGCGCCTCGCACACGCAAGAGACCTGCTCCGCCGAGAAGCGCGGCGAGCGCGGAGGATCGGGCGCGCCGGAGGCCAGCCCCGCGCTTGGAGAGGGCGCAGCAGCCGTGGCCAAGCCCGATCCTCCTCCTGCTCCTCCGCCGTCCTCTGGCTCTCGGCCGGGAGGAGCCTGCGGCGACGGGGCGGGCGCCGAAGTTGGCAGAAGTTGGCGCGCCTCCTCGGCGGCGCCCTCGTCCTCCTCCTCCTCCTCCTGCTGCTGCTGCCTCTGCTCTCCTCCGGGGGCGCGTCGGCCGGGGGGCTCGGCGGGGCCCGCGGGGAAGGAGGCCATGTTCGCGGCGCGCCGGATCGCGGCCCCCCTCGCCCGCCTCCGGCCCGCTCCCCTCCCCCTGCGCGCTGCCCTAGCCGTGCGGGTCTCCTCCCCCTGCGCCGCCGTCCCCTTTCCACATCCTCGGAGCCGCGGGCCGCCTCCCGCCCCCGGGCCGCGCCGCGCCTCCCAGCCCGGGTTGGCCTCCGCCTCCCGGGACGCGCGCCCACCCCCCGCCGGCCCCCCAAACTTCGGAGCAACTCTCCAGACGCTTCTCCCCCGCCTCGATCTCCCTCCTTTCCACTTCTCTTCCCCCTCTTTCTTTCTTTCTCTTTCTCTCCCACCCGCCTTTCCCTCTATTAACTTTCCTTTCCCCTCCCTTCGTCCTTCCTACTTTTACTCCTGGGCTCCTCCTCCCTTTGCGCAGCCACAAATCAATCTCTCTCTCTCTCCCCCCCCCCACCTCTTTTCCTCGCTCAGACGCAAAAAAAGCGCCGCTTTTTGGAAATCCGGAGTGCTGTCCCCGCTTAAACGAAACTTTAAAAAGTTTCTGTTCAGAGCAGTAGATCCCGAACTCTTTTTGGCCCACTGTCCCCTTGGTTCCACAGGCACATCCCCCAGTGTCCCCTATGCTTACTCTGTAGAAAGCATTATAGGGGCTAACACGGCTCGCTAAGGAAGATATTAATAGAATTGTGCAGTTGGGGGGGACCCTAACGGTCATCTAGTCTAGCCCCATGCAATGCAGGAATTTCAACTATACAGTGGTACCTCGGGTTAAGTATTTAATTCGTTCAGAAGGTCCGTTCTTAATCTGAAACTGTTCTTAACCTGTAGCATCACTTTAGCTAATGGGGCCTCCCGCTGCTGCACAGTGTTCTCATCCTGAAGCAAAGTTCTTAACCCGAGGTACTGTTTCTGGGTTAGTGGAGTCTGTAACCTGAAGCATCTGTAACCTGAAGCGTTTGTAACCCGAGGTACCACTGTAAAGCATCGGGGACAGTTGCAACACAATAAAATTCAAAACAGTAGCGATTAGTCGCACATTCATTCAGAAGCCATGTAAAACTACTCAGTTTAATTCAGGGGTTGGAAAACTACGGCCCGGGGGCCAGATGCGGGCCCCCAGGCTCGTGGATCCGGCCCGCGGACCCTACCCCTTGCTCGGTCAGTCCCCGCAAGCTGCGGACACCTCACTGCGCAGGGACTGACTTCCACGACGCTGGCATGGATTCGGATTGGCTGCAGGAAGTTGGGTAATACAACCTGGGTATTACAAGAACACACACCTGAGTGGTCCTCCCCACTTTTGGAACCACTGGGGAGGAGATGGCTTGTTTCCAAGTGGATAGCTCAGTTGGTTAGAGAGTGGTGCTGGTAACGCCAAGGTTGCAGGTTCAATCCCCGTATGGGGCAGCTGCCTATTCCTGCGTGGCAGGGGGTTGGGCTAGATGACCCTCAGGGTCCCTTCCGACTCTAGGATTCTGTGAATCTGGCAGAGAGAATCCAGCTGCTGCCATTTATAGACCTCTCATGTTGCTGCCTCCTTGTGATGTGAATGAAAAAAGAAGAGGGGGGTGGAAATGGCATACACAAGACACCTCCTCTGCTACTTCGCACTGTTAAACTATGGAACTCTCTGCCACTGGAGGCAGCGATGACCACCCACTTGGATAGGGCTCTGAAAGAGGGTTGGACAAGTTTGTGGAAGATAAATCTAGCAATGGTTACCAGCCAGTATGCCTAAGCTCTGCCTCCATGCTCAGAGGCAGCAATGAATCCCAGTTAGTTGCTGGAAACCCCAGGAGAGCAGATTAGCTCTTGTACTCGGGTCCCATTTGCAGGTTTCCCACAGACATCTGGTTGGTCCCTGTGAGGACATGATGATGGACTAGGTGGGGCGCAGGTCTGATGAACCAAGCTATTGCTTGGTTCTCATCATTTGGATGGATGGCGGCTAATGGATTCAGGTTGAATGTTGACAAGACAGAAGTACTGTTTTTGGGGGACAGGGAGCGGGCGGATGTGGGGGACTCCCTGGTCCTGAATTGGGTAACTGTGTCCCTGAAGAACTAGGTGCGTAGCCTGGGAGTCATTTTGGACTCACAGCTGTCCATGGAGGCACAGGTTAATTCTGTGTCCAGGGCAGCTGTCTGCCAGCTCCATCTGGTACACAAGATGAGAACCTACCTGCCTGCAGACTGTCTCGCCAGAGTGGTGCATGCTCTAGTTATCTCCCGCTTGGACTACTGCAATGCGCTCTACGTGGGGCTACCTTTGAAGGTGACCCGGAAACTACAACTAATCCAGAATTCGGCAGCTAGGCTGGTGACAGGGAGCGGCCGCTGGGACCATATAACACCGGTCCTGAGAGATCTGCATTGGCTCCCAGTACGTTTCCGAGCACAATTCAAAGTGTTGGTGTTGACCTTTAAAGCCCTAAACGGCCTCGGTCCAGTAGCTAACAACCTGAAGCAGCGTCTCCACCTCCATCGTTCTGCCCGGACACTGAGGTCCAGCACCGAAGGCCTTCTGGCGGTTCCCTCATTGTGAGAAGCAAAGCTACAGAAACCAGGCAGAGGGCCTTCTCGGTAGTGGCACCCACACTGTGGAAAGCCCTCCCACCAGATGTCAAAGAGATAAACAACTACCTGACATTCAGAAGACATCTGAAGGCAGCCCTGTTCAGGGAAGTTTTTAATGTGTTGGAGTGGCTGGGGAAACCCAGGCAGATGGGCGGGGTACAAATAATTAATTATTATTATTATTATTATCCACCCTGCCTTTGCCTGACGCCTCCCCACCCAGGAAAATTGCTGGACCGCTTAATGCTCTCCCCCCCTTTTTTTTGCCCACTGTAGCAATGATAATGCTCTTTTCTAATGTTAATATATGTTGAATTTTTATTAACACTTGAAAGAACAAAGATAGGAACAGCATACAGAAATAAACATCAAATATCAAGTGTTTTTAAAACATAAAAATGAAGAGAGAGACAAGGACCGCAGCAATCCACTGAGGCAGGCATGTCTTGAAAGTGCTGCGGTGGAATCGTGGCCCCTACTTTGGCAATCCCTGATCCTTGGCCATGTTACAGAGGACTAGAAACCGTGGCCTCCCTGGTTCCTGTCACCCTTCCCTATGTCAGGCATTGCCAACCCTTTTGGGGCCTACAAGTGCCTTGGCAAAATGGAGAAACTCGTGGGCATCACACAAGCCCTGCAGCCAGCCACATACCACAATCTAGTCCAGGGGTCAGCAAACTTTTTCAGCAGGGGGCCGGTCCACTGTCCCTCAGACCATGTGGTGGGACAAAATTTATTTTGGAGGGGGGGGGGGGAATGAACAAATTCCTATACCCCAGAGATGAGGTAGCGCTCTGGCGGGAAGGTAAACGGCATTTCCGTGCGCTGCTCTGGTTTGCCAGAAGCGGCTTAGTCATGCCGGCCACATGACCCGGAAGCTGTACGCCGGCTCCCTCGGCCAATAAAGCAAGATGAGCGCCTCAACCCCAGAGTCGGCCACGACTGGACCTAATGGTCAGGGGTTACTTTACCTTTACCTTTAATATTCTGTTGAGAGCCGCCCAGAGTGGCTGGGAAAACCCAGCCAGATGGGCAGGATAGTATTTATTTATTTATTTATTTATTTATTTATTTATTTATTTATTATCATCCACATCAAACAACAACATCATCACAAAAACAGGGAACAGAGACTGCGCAGAATACGATGTGCTGCCTTGCCGTCAAAAGTCGAATAGAGTGTCAAAATGCTCGGTTCACGGCACAAGTCCGCAAGCTGTTTCTTTCAGAATTGTGTGTGCATTGAACATGATACCTATACGGTTAAGGACGGACCTCCGGAACAAATTAAGCTCACAACTAGAGGTAGCACTGTATATTGTTAAGAATTAAATAAAGCATGTGCAAAATAGTCAGGGCCCCTTCTAGACCGCTGGGCGTGGAAATTTGTACTGGCTTCCCTTTGCCATCTGCCTGGAGGGAGGCAGCTGCGAGTGCCAGCCGAGACCTCGGTGGGCATGAGTACACAGGTGCCACGTTGGCGATGGCCTGGCCTACGTCCTCGCGCGCTTTCCGGCTCCTGAATCGGTCTTGCGATGGAGCGCCAGAAAAAGCTAACAGGTCCACTCTGGAGAGAAACTGGGGGTTTCGCTTCCAGGAAAATGCGCGGCGGGTGGGTAGCTTAAGTGATGCAACTCAGTAATTTTAGACTCTGGGCTTTAATGCCCTCACAGGGAGGGGAGGCAACCTCTGCAGTTGTGTGTGTTCACATACAAAATGTGGGGAACTAGTCCTGCTGTTGTCTTTGTCCATGGAGTTTTCTTGGCAGGGATACTGGAGTGGCTTGCCGGTTCCTCCTCCAGGTAGATCACGTTTGGTCAAAACTCTCCACTATGACCTGTTCATCTTGGGTGCCCTGCTTGGTCGTTCATAGCTTCTCTGAGTTATTCAAGCCCCTTCGCCACGGCAAGGCAGTGATTGAATTCTGGTGCTGGAGGAGACTCTTGAGAGTCCCATGGACTGCAAGAAGATCAAACCTCTCCATTCTTAGGGAAATCAGCCCTGAGTGCTCACTGGAAGGACAGATCCTGAAGCTGAGGCTCCAATACTTTGGCCACCTCATGAGAAGAGAAGACTCCCTGGAAAAGACCCTGATGTTGGGAAAGATGGAGGGCACAAGGAGAAGGGGACGACAGAGGACGAGATGGTTGGACAGTGTTCCCGAAGCTACCAGCATGAGTTTGACCAAACTGCGGGAGGCAGTGGAAGACAGGAGTGCCTGGCGTGCTCTGGTCCATGGGGGCACAAAGAGTCGGACACGACTAAATGACTAAACAACAAGAAGTCCTGCTGCGTCTGTGGGGAGGGGAACTTGCTCATTCTGCAGAGTGGGGCTTTGGACATCTGTCTTAAAGTCCTAGCTAAGCGTTGCCGTTGTTAATTACCCCATTTCTTCCTTGCTACCTGGGCCCACCCTCTACCCGCTTTGCGATCACTCTATGGACTAATTTGCAGGCTAGGCACAAGAGGTCACTGTTGTACATGGAAACTGGACCGGTTAAGCAAGGGCTCAAACCTCTCCTGGCTTAGTTACAGAATGAAGTGGGGCTACTCCCCAAGAGTTGTTATCCTAGGGTAACAATCCCCCGTTCACTCAAATAAGAGTGTTTTGGTCACCCCCACCAAGCGACTGCTACTGGGATAATTTGCAGAGTGCTTTAGAGTTTCTTTTGGGAGGGAATGATGATCAGCCCCATATGTACACACACTGGAGGTTGGGAAAACCACAACTTTTCTTACAATGAAACGAAAGTGAAATAGAGGCCTCTGATCTTGCCTCACACATGTCAACTCCACGTGGACCAGTGCCGGATTTACGTATAAGCTAAACAAGCTATAGCTTAGGGCCTCGCTCTGTTGGGGGCCCCAAAAAAATTAAAGGAAAAAAACCCCAGGATGTGCATTTCCAAAACAAGATAAAAAACAAATAAAATAAAACTGACATACAGCAACAGTATTTTGTGTTGCAGACCTTGCCAACAAACGTCTGTATAGGTAAAGCTATGGTTTTCCCAGTAGTGATGTATGGAAGTGAGAGCTGGACCATAAAGAAGGCAATCGCTGAAGAATTGATGCTGTTGAATTATGGTGCTGGAAGAGACTCTCGAGAGTCCCATGGACTGCAAGAAGATCAAACCTAACCATTCTTAAGGAAATCAGCCCTGAGTGCTCACTGGAAGGACAGATCCTGAAGCTGAGGCTCCCATACTTTGGCCACCTCATGAGAAGAGAAGACTCCCTAGAAAAGACCCTGATGTTGGGAAAGATGGAGGGCACAAGGAGAAGGGGACGACAGAGGGTGAGATGGTTGGACAGTGTTCTCGAAGCTACAAACTTGAGTCTGACCAAACTGCGGGAGGCAGTAGAAGACAGGAGTGTCTGGCGTGCTCTGGTCCATGGGCTCACGAAGAGTCGGACACGACTGAACAACAAACAACAACAACATATATTCAACACAAAAAACGGCGACAATTTGCTGCTGACAAAGGACAGCTGGACATATAAAGGGCCCCATTACCTTCAGTAGCTGAGGGCCTCATCAAACCTAAATCCGGCCCTGATGTGGACTCTGATGCACACCTCCCCACCTGACACAAAAGTAAGCCAGCTGGAATAGCTCAGTCGGTAGAGCATGAAACTTAAATCTCGGGGTCGTGGGTTCGAGCCCCACATTGGGAGAAAGGGGGTGCATTGAAGGGGGTTGGGCTAGATGACCTTCGTGGTCCCTTCTAACCCTACAATTCTATGATTCTAACCCCACTCTTCCTCATCCCTACTGCTGCCCCCAGAAAGCCAGGCCACTGCTGGGAAGGGATTGCTGTCCCTTGTCTTTGCTTCTGACAAGAGCACCTTTCTTTCTTCTAGAACATGGGTAGGCAAACTAAGACCCGGGGGCTGGATCCGGCCCAATCACCTTCTATGGGACCGCCTCTCCTGGGATGTCCCACAGAGGAACTTACAATCTTCAAACAAAAACATCTTGGAGGTCCCGGGCCACAGGGAGGTTAGGCTGGCCTCAACCAGAGCCAGGGCTTTTTCGGTTGTGGCTCCGATCTGGTGGAACGCTCTGTCACAAAAGACTAGGGCCCTGCGGGACTTGACATCTTTCCGCAGGGCCTGCAAGACAGAGCTGTTCCGCCAAGCCTTTGGCCAGGGCACAGCCTGACTCCCTCCTTTGGCAATCTTCACAGAACTCTACCCAATGGTTGCCATCAATTTGATTTGAAGTAATTTTTTAATGAAATTATTTTAAAATGTCTTATTTTATTGTTGTTAGCTGCCCTGAGCCCGGCTTCGGCTGGGGAGGGCGGGATATAAATAAATTATTATTATTATTATTATTATTATTATTAAATCCAGCTTGCGAATGGTCCGGGAATCAGCATGTTTTTACATGAGTAGAATGTGTCCTTTTATTTAAAATGCATCTCTGGGTTATTTGTGGGGCCTGCCTGGTGTTTTTACATGAGTAGAATGTGTGCTTTTATTTGTGGGGCACAGGAATTTGTTCATTTCCCCCCCAAAATATAGTCCGCCCCACCCCCACAAGGTCTGAGGAACAGTGGACCGGCCCCCTGCTGAAAAAGTTTGCTGACCACTGTTATAGAACTACAAATCCTCTGTAAGATGGCCTTTAGGGGAAGGGTTGCAGAAGGACCCTGGTTTAATCCCCAACATCTCCCCTTAGTCTGCCCCTGGTCCTTTGCAGGCTCTCCTCCCCCAGCTCCCTCTAAGGCATGCAAAGTTTTTTGGAAAGGGGACCCCTTGGGAGAAAGAGGGTTCGCGAAGGACTGGGTTGGAGAGAGTCTCTCTGGGCCTGGCCCAATATCATCCCGAAAGGGAGGGCGCCAGCTGCCTTCATTCAGCCAAAAGTCCTGCTTGCTCCGTCCCTCGATTTAGGCTCCAGGAATGTCTCTGTTGTTCTAAACTTAGCTCGGTGGAGACTGGCCAGCGGAACAGGGGAGGGGGGAGGGTGCTTTGGGCAGCAGAGCCTGTGGCCCCAATCCCAGCATACCGCTCCTACTTTATATATATATATTATTAGATTTTTAACATAATTTTCAACAGTAATTAAACATACTTTTACATCTTATTCCATTTTTTTGTCTTCCATCTGTCCTGTCTGAAAATTTTCCAATCTAATCTCTTGGTATGCATTTCTTATTTTCCCTATTACATTTCAAACTCGTAACCAATATCTCTATCTTTCCCTACTTTGTAACACTTCGTATATTTCTCCTTACAAAACTGGCAGAGGCTGCCAGGCAGATAAGACCATGGTGCCAATGGCAAGTGCTATATGGCTGAGTTTACGGTATGCAGGCTGAGACCCTATTTCCCCTCAGGCTGCCTTGCCAGAGTGGTACATGCTCTGGTTATCTCCCGCTTGGACTACTGCAATGCGCTCTATGTGGGGCTACCTTTGAAGGTGACCCGGAAACTACAACTAATCCAGAATGCGGCAGCTAGACTGGTGACTGGGAGCGGCCGCCGAGACCACATAACACCGGTCTTGAAAGACCTACATTGGCTCCCAGTACGTTTCCGAGCATAATTCATTCAGGTGCTGACCTTGAAAGCCCTAAATGGCCTCGGCCCAGGATACCTGAAGAAGCGTCTATAACCCCACTGTTCTACCCGGACACTGAGGTCCAGCGCCGAGGGCCTGCTGGTGGTTCCCTCTCTGCGAGAAGCCAAGTTACAGGGAACCAGGCAGAGGGCCTTCTTGGTGGTGGCACCCGCCCTGTGGAATGCCCTCCCACCAGATGTCAAAGAGAACAACAACTGCCAGACTTTTAGAAGACATCTGAAGGCTTAGGAAAACTTTTAATGTTTGATGCATTACTGTATTTTAATATTTTGTTGAAAGCCGCCCAGAGTGGCTGGGGAAGCCCAGCCAGATGGGTGGGGTATAAATAATAAATTATTATTATTATGAGTTGCACCTCTAAACCTGCTCAGTGGCTCCATGGGTATCTGATGTGGGGTCTTCTGGAGGTCTCCAGTTCCCATCATTCCCAGCCAGCATGCTCAGTGGTGAGAGTGTTAGGTACCCCTGCCCTAGATGTTTATTAAAATTGTGTTGTCGTCAGAACCTGTGGCATTTGGGAGCTATGGGGGCTTCCAGACTGCCACAGTTTTCAGATGGGGGCCAACAAAATCAATACCCCACCCACCCACCTGCAACAACAACAACAAAATAGATTTTTTGTGTGATAAGGACAGAGAAATACCCAGGAAAGTGTCGGGTAACACAACATCGTACAACCTGCCAACAAATCGGAACTAAATAGATGACCCCGTCTTGCCTGAGATGAGTAGGTAACAATTTATGTTATGAGAATCTGAGGTATTTCTTTTCATAATTGCATTCATAGAACTACTTTAGTTTTTGTATTATATAGACATTATGTTTTGTATCTGACATGTTTGTTACATTTAAATGCTGTAAACCTCCTGTGGTCTTTTGAAGAAGGGTAGTATCTAAATTTAAGAATAATCTCCCCACAAATTTAGGTGAAACAAATCAGAACGAGTGCTCCAGAAGCAGGTCGTCGACAGAGAAACACCCGAATTTCAGCTTTGTTTTTATGAATTTGATTTCTAATTCGTTCAAGCGGTCTACAAACTGCTTATACAGTTGTACCTCAGGTTAAGAACTTAATTTGTTCCGGAGGTCTGTTCTTAACCTGAAACTGTTCTTAACCTGAAGCACCACTTTAGCTAATGGGGCCTCCCGCTGCCGCCACACCGCCGCTGCATGATTTCTGTTCTTATCCTGAAGCAAAGTTCTTAACCCGAGGTACTATTTCTGGGTTAGCAGAGTCTGTAACCTGAAGCGTCTGTAACCTGAAGTGTCTGTAACCCGAGGTACCACTGTAAACCAAAATCATCTCTCCAAGTGGTATACGGAAAAGACCGCCCAGGAAAGGTACAAATCAGCTCAAACTAAAGAACCAGACTTTCTTCCTGGAAGAATAAAGGGCTGGGTGGGAAAATCTTTGCCTGGCACCGGAAGTCGTTTTAACAGGAATGTCCAGTTTTGAGCCTGCTTGGTTTGGAAGAAAGTTGTGTTCCCAGTTTGCGGGGAGGGAACAGTCAAAAGAACTGGGGGTGCCTGTCACAAAAGCAGAGCTTTCCTTGCCCTTTCAGGGTCCAGGGTGGGGAATCTGGTGGAGTGGAGAGGTTCTGATCAAGGACCAAGCTGTGTAATCCTGCTTGCCATTATAACCATCAGGTTATAATGGAGCCTGGGTTCTAGGGAGACTGTAATGGAGCTCTGTGGCTGGGGAAAGGGGTAGAGAGAGAGAGAGAGAGAGAGAGCTGAGAAGGGGTTAAAGAGGAGTCCAGCCTCTTGGCCTCGAACTCCATTCCTGGGGCCTTTAAATGGGCACGGGGTTGTTTGTGCCTGCGGCGGCTGCTGCTGCGAGTCCCTGGCACAGAGGCATCCCAGGCTGGGCTGGGCAGGAAGGGCAGGGTGTGGTCAGGAGACGGGGGGGGGGGTTTTTCTGGGGTAAACTGAGCCAGGGAAGTGGGGGGAGAGACAGGACTTTGCAAGTTGGCTCAGGAGAGCCGCTGCCAAAATTTGCGCAAGGTTTCTTTTTGCAGTGCGCAAAAGCGAAGGAAGAGGGGAGACCCGGGTCCTGCACGTTTGTGGGGCCTGGACGCTAGGGGGAAAAGGTTGGGTGTGCTTGTGTGATTCAAGGGGAGAGAGGGAGGGGGTGAGGGGTGTTTGTCCATGTGAGAGAGTGGGGGCAGGGGGGGGGAGCGTGGGTGTGTTTTCGGACCACAGAAAAGGAGGAACGACGGTGCGCAAGGCAGCAGAAAGGACGGGGACAGTGGCGTGCGGGAGGGACGAGAGCGCACAAGTCCGTGTGTGCCCGGCGAGAAAGACTGGCAGTTCGGACAGCTTGAGAGAGGAAAAAGTCTGGGAAAGTTTGTGCGGGGAGAAGGCTGAATGTGAGACAGAGAGAAAGAGTCACGCGCATCTCCAGCAGCTGCCACAAAGCTGCGCTCTCCATTCTGGACCACCCTGTGGACTTCTAGAAGCCGGGTTGATCGCCCAGGAAGGAGAAGACTGTGCCCCCCATGGGGCAGGGGGGTGCCCGCCTGGCATAGAGGACCCAAGCCAGGGCGGCTCCTGCCCGCCGTCCCTGGATGTGGCTGGAGGCACGGCAGCCGCTGGGGTGCCCCCTGCCCCCGCCATGGCTGCCGAGGTGCGACTGAAGAAACTGGAGGAACTGGTCCTGGACCGGAGCGCTGTGGGTCTGGAGACCTTGGTGGACCTTCTGCTCTGTGTGCACCACGAGCTGAGCACGTCGCCCCTGGCCCAGGAGAAATACATCATGGAGTTTTTACAGTGGGGTGAGTCTGCCAGATCCTTGCTGGAACCCTTCCTATCCAGGCTTGCAAATAGCCACTGGCCCGGTAGCCAGACAGGGAAGCCTTTTCAAAGTAAACGAAAAAAAGAGGGAGATAGTCTCCTTCTTTTTTCTGTTGTTGTGCCACAACCTCCTTAGAGCAGTAAAAATGGGCTTGTGGCATTTTTGGGGGACATATTAGCTCAGCTTTCTTTACCTGTGCCCAGATCCCACAAGCTGCCCTTTAATACTGGAATCTGAGGCCCCTTTCTCTCTCCCAGTGACTATTTTACATTGCGCTTCCCGAATGTTCTCCTATAGTTGCCTTGTCGGTTTTTAGCAATGGTCTTATAAGGTAGCCTTTTCCCCTGTCGCTTGTCTCCAGCTAGAGTGATAGACTGCCTCTGTTCCTGGATGTTCCACTTAGCTATTATGGTCAATAGCCATCGATAGACCTCTGCTCCTCAATGGGTTTGTTAAACCCCATAAAGTCACTCCACCTTACTGTTCCGGTTTTGCAAAATGGGGGAAACCGAGGCCCTGGAATCACACGATTTGCAGATTGGGCTGCAAAACCAGTGTCTCCTATATTCTCGGCAGTGACACACCCACCCATGTCCATCTAAACTTGATTTGTTCTCTCGCTGCCCTGCCTGATTTAGAAACCTGGTTAGCTCTTGCACACTCTGTGCTGTTTCCTTTCCCCGCCTCCCCCAAACAAATCTTTCCCCTGTGACTCGGTTTCCCTCTTGTCCCTACAGCTTCCCTCCTCCTTTGTGATGATCTCATCTTTGCTCCGCTGGGTTTGCCAGTGAGTAGAGCCACAGCTCATACTTTTAAGAACCTCCTGCAAGGAGTGGCCTCTCTATAGACCTGTTATTGATACTAGTAACCCTTGCCTGGCCCCTCACTTCCCACCCTAGGCTGGTGGTCGTCCTGCCGTCCAAGACCTCGAAATCTTGTGAATCAGGTCCAACAGGATAGCTCAGCTGGTTAGAGCTGATAATGCCAAGGTTGCAGTTTCGATCCGCCTATAGGACAGCTGCAAATTCCTGCATTGCAGGGGGTTGGACTAGATGACCCTCAGAGTCCCTACCAACTCTATTATTCTATGAAAACAGGCTAGCCCCTACCCCTGCTAGCGGAAGTTAAAAAGAGTTGGACTAGGATTTGGGAGTCAAGGGTTCACATCTCAACTTGGCCGGCTTGTTGGGAAATATTGGCTAGTGTCTCTCTCTGGATGGATCTACACACAGAGACCCCCCCCCCCCGCTATAAATAAGTCATAAATTAAATTGTTACAACAAAAGAAAAAAAAACCCCTATGTAAAATCTCATAGAAAAGTTTTGTGCTCTACAGCACCATCTGGTGTTGAATGTTTATAATGCATTTAAAACACTGTTGTTGTAGCTGAGTCCTCTCAGCCTAGCCTACCTCACAAGGTTGTTTTGAGGATAAAATGGGAGCTATGTAACCCAGTTTAAATTCCTTGGACAAAAGGCAGGATATAAATTTAAGAATACTGCCCCAGGCTCTTTTGGGAGGAATGTCAATTGAATGAGTAATATAAAAGAAATCTAGTAATAAAGGAAATAGCATGTTGAAGACCCCAAAAGGAAAAAAATTCTTTTGCGGTTGACCAGCTTTTCCTGGCTGGTTGCTTGTGGTTCATTTCTTCCTCTCGTTGGTGGTGCTGGTGGGGTTGAGGAGTGGGGAGCCCCCCGTTGATAAGAGAGAGACCAACAAATTGCACCCAGAAAGACATTTGGTTCCATTGCAAGGGGTTGGACTAGATGATCGTTTGGACCCCTTCCAGCTCTACAGATTCTGTGATGGGAATCACCTTTACACCAAACAGGGCATCTATCCCCTGGGTGCCATCTGTACAGGGGTCCTTTTAAAAAAATAAATAAAAATAAAAACCATTTAATCTATTGTGTAATGACACTTCTTCTTTGGCGATCCCTCGTAGCCGAGTAAGATTGTCTTCCATGAACACAGTCTTAACAGTGAGTCCGTAAGTGACTGTGGAGGGCAATTCTGGATCCACACATCCTTCCACAGTGGGGACATTGGTTCCCGGGCAGGAGTTGATCACGATGTGGATTTGCTAAGCGTGCCTTCCTCTTAGCACGTTTCTCCCTTGCGTCCTGAGTTCGAGTGTCTTCAAAGCCCATGACACCTTTGGTCAAGGCTGTTCTCCAACTGGAGCGCCCGCAGGCCAGTGTTTCCCAGTTGTCAGTGTTTATACTACTTTTTTAAAGATTTGCTTTGAGACAGTCTTTAAACCTCTTTTGTTGACCACCAGCATTACCAGAATGAGGTGTGGAAGGCTGGATTTCTGCCTTTGATTTTTGTGGCTCCCCACACTCACGCCCAACGAAGGCTGCTTTTTCCCTTGACTGGGAAGGCCAGAGCAGGCTCATTGCGTTCCTTGATTCTCATCAGCCCCACTGTGGCCAAAGATTAGTCCAGGAGGCACGATCTCTCAGAATCACAGATTTGGAGTTGGGAGTTGGAAGGGACCTCCCAGGGTCATCTAGTCCAACCCCCCGCAGTGCAGTTCTTCACTTTGAATTTCCCAGGTTTTTCACGCAGCGGATGTTTGCATCTCATGTTTATTGGTGCTTGGTTGGGTTGCTAGTTGCATTTTAGAGAACGGGCAAATTCCCTGCTTGTTTCCCACCCCACATTTGGTGTTTCATTTAAGGTGCTTTAACCCCATGGCCAACTGCTTAGAGTTGCGTTTCAGCAGGAGCGGCAGAGAAGCTGCCCGCAGAAATAAATAAATATAGAAATGGAAGCATTTGAGAGGACAGGGAATGCAAGGGGCTGAGCTCGCAGTCCAACACACAAAAAGCCCACACCGTATCCTGCCTACAGTTCACCTGCTGGGGAGAAACCAATCTATTCCAGCTCCCTTTCTCAGATATGGTTGCAGTTTGAGTGCCGGCCGGCAGGCCTTGAACAGCTGTGAATAACGTACAGTAATGGGATTTTCGCCTTTCTTTCCTTTGAAGTGTACAGAAGCTGGGGATAGGATGCTGTCTTCTTCTTCTTTAAATAGAAACAGGTTTTAATACCAGTCTTATTCAGGGTGGCGTGCCTTTTAGGGTTTAGTTCTGGAAATTGGGTCGGTTCTTGGTGGATATCAGCACCCTGCGACCTGTTGCAGCTGGAAGTTGCGGGGAACGCATTTGTGCGCCAAGAAGAAACCATGAACTGCCCCCACCCCTTCCTGTGGCCACTTCTGCCATGCGCGAATAAATTTGAAAGAGGTTAGTCAGTGCAGTGTAGCATTTTGGGTATCAGACTAGGACCTGGGCCAGTCTTCTCTCAGACCGGCCTACCTCACAAGGTTGAATGGGGATGACTTGAGGAGGGGGAGATTTGTGTATGTCACTCTTTGAGCTCCTTGGAGAAAGAAATGTGGAATATAATGGCAAATAATGAATCTCCAGGGCTCAATCTAGAAGTTATTGCAGTTCAACCATGCCTGGAATTTAAGTGTTTTGATCCAGGCGCTCTGCTGAACCCAGGCAGGTAGAACTTACATGCAAAGGAGGTTCTAATTACTGAATAGCGAGAGAGGCACTTTGCACATGCTTAGGAGTCATCTTGCTCCTGTTTGCACGATTCCAGAGCTGAGCCCTGGCGCTGAACCATGTCTGTGTATGTGTGCGCGGAATGGAGCCCTCAAAGTCCTTGCTGGCATTTTACGGACGTATAAAAAGCCCTTTCAATAGCACGTGCCAGCGATCAGGAGTTCCCGGCTACATGTTTGTGTTTTGCTTTTTAAAATAAGGGGCTCTAGTCTTTGGAACTGCAAAAGGAACTTCCTGGAAAACGGCGGGCCGCCTTTGCAAAGAGGACCTCTGGGCAGCGCGGTGGCCGTATTATTTGTTGTCCCTGTTCAGTTCTCTCGCAAGCTTTGTGTTAGCTTCAGCAGAAAGGGAGAGAGCGGACAAGGGAGGGTTGTGCAGACTGTTCTGGCAGCTTCCTTTTCAGCGCCGCCGCCACAGCAAAGCACGCAGGCCATCCCACCCCCTTGGCCGCGCACAGACTGCCTTTTGTGGACAAGATGGCATAGCCCTACCCCCTTTACCAGGGAGATCCGGCCGTGCGTGTTCCTGCGACGGCCGGGGCTCGTGTGAGATGTTGCTTGGGCCGCGGAGACTTTGCAAAACGCCATAAAAGGCTGCCTGCTATGGACATGCACTCTCCATGTGCCCGTTTGGCTCCCTCGCGTCGTCTTCCTCGCCGCCTCCTCCTTCTCTCCCCCCCTCTCCCTGCTCCCCACTCCAACACCATGCTATTTGGGGGGGGCGCTCAGTTCCAGGCCTAACACATGTTTGCAATCTCTGCTCATTTCTGTGCCATTAATTTCCTATCGTCGTGAGAATGGCACCAAACGGAGAGGGGTAGCTCATGCTGCAGAAGACAGAATCGGGATTCAAAATGACCTTAACGGATTGGAGAACTGGGCCCACCCAATCAAATAAAATGAATTTCGGTAGAGGCAAATGTAAGGTTCTGCACTTGGGCAGGAAAAACCAGAAGCACAAAGATAAGACAAGGGACACTTGGCTTACTAGCAGCTCATGCGAAAAGGATCTAGGGGTCTTGGTGGACCACAAGCTTAATATGAGTCAACAGCGTGATACAGGAGCAAAAAAAGCTGATGCTACTCTAGGCTGTGGCATCAACAGAAGTCTAGTGTCGGAAGCAATAAAGGTAAAGGTAAAGGACCCCTGACAGTTAAGTCTAGTCGCGAACGACTCTGGGGTTGTGGCGCTCATCTTGCTTTATGGCCGAGGGAGCTGACGTTTGTCCGCAGACACTTTTTCCGGGTCATGTGGCCAGCATGACTAAGCCGCTTCTGGTGAACCAGAGCAGCGCACGGAAATGCCGTTTACCTTCCCGCCGGAGTGGTACCTATTTATCTACTTGCACTTTGAAGTGCTTTTGAACTGCTAGGTTGGCAGGAGCAGGGACCGAGCAATGGGAGCTCACCCCGTCGCAGGGATTCGAACCGCCGGCCTTCCGATTGGCAAGCCCTAAGCTCTGTGGTTTAGACCACAGTGCCACCCGTGTCCCACAAGGGAAGTAATAGTGCCACTCTATTCTGCCATGGTCAGACCACACCTGGAATACTGTGTCCAATTCTGGGCACCACAGTTTACAAGCTGGAAGGTGGGCAGAGGAGGACAACCAAGATGATCAGGAGTCTGGAAACCAAGCCTGATGAGGAATGGTTGAGGGAGTTGGGCATGCTTAGCCTGGAAAAGAGGAGACTGAGAGGCGATATGAGAGCCATCTTCACATACAGTGGTACCTCGGGTTAAGAGCTTAATTCGTTCTGGAGGTCCGTTCTTAACCTGAAACTGTTCTTAACCTGAGGTACCACTTTACCTAAGGGAGCCTCCCGCTGCCACCACCATGCGATTTCTGTTCTCATCCTGAAGCAAAGTTCTCAACCCGAGGTACTATTTCTGGGTTAGCGGAGTCTGTAACCTGAAACATCTGTAATCCGAAATAGCACTGTATCTCAAGGACTGTCATATGGAAGAGGGAACAAGTTTGTTTTCTCCGGGTCTGGAGGGTAGGACTCGAACAAGAAAGGCGATTCTGGCTAAACATCAGGAAGAACTTTCTGACAGTAAGAGCTGTTTGATAGTAGGTCTCTGTCGAGAGGCAGTGGACCTTCCTTGGAGGTTTCTAAGCAGAGGTTGGATAGATTAGGCAGGACAGTCTCTTACGCAGGGTTAACAGCCCTCTGGAACACAGGGAGCTTCCCTATACAGTGGTACCTCGGGTTACAGACGCATCAGGTTACATACGCTTCAGGTTACAGAGTCCGCTAACCCAGAAATACTACCTCGAGTTAAGAACTTTGCTTCAGGATGAGAACAGAAATCGTGCTCCGGCGGCACGGCGGCAGCCGGAGGCCCCATTAGCTAAAGTGGTGCTTCAGGTTAAGAACAGTTTCAGGTTAAGAACGGACCTCCGGAATGAATTAAGTACGTAACCAGAGGTACCACTGTAACTGACCGGGAGCATTGCCACACTGGCAATGTGGCATTGCCACACTGACCGGGAGCAGTTCTCCAGGAGATGCCATGGGGGGGGGGAATGCACCTGAGATCTGCATGCAAAAACGATGCTCTAACCACTGAGCTACGGCTCCGCCCCAGCAAATGACCAACCCTGTAGGATACTGAAGGCCAGCAAGCTGCCTGTTATGTATATGATTATATTTTTGCTGCCTTTGGTTTGGGGGGGGGATTATTTGGGTTTTCTGAAGCAGGATTAAAAGTTCGAGGAGGGTGGAAGGGTTTCTAAAAAAGCAAGAAGGTTAGTACAGTGATACCTCAGGTTACATACGCTTCAGGTTACAGACTCCGCTAACCCAGAAATAGTGCTTCAGGTTAAGAACTTTGCTTCAGGATGAGAACAGAAATCGTGCTCTGGCGGCGTGGCGGCAACAGGAGGCCCCATTAGCTAAAGTGGTGCTTCAGGTTAAGAACAGTTTCAGGTTAAGAACGGGCCTCCGGAACGAATTAAGTACTTAACCCGAGGTACCACTGTAGCATAATCCCAGTGCTTTTTTTTTCTTAAACAAATGTTTAGGGGTACTGTCATTTTGACTCAAGAAAAATCACCATTTTATAGTTCGAACCGGGGGAAATAAATACAGTAAATGGACAAAAGTACAAAGATTCAAAAAATGTTTAGGGGTGTGTTTACCCCTGCGTCCTCCCAGAAAAATAGCACTGCGTAATCCTATCTATGTTTAGTAAGACCCACAGATTTCAATGCAGGAATCTTTTGCCAAACGTCGGACGCAAAGCCACGACTCTGAGATTAAGAGTTGCATGCACTCTCTCGCTCTCTGTCTCTCTCAGTGGGACCTTTGGGTATATATCGTAGAACTGTAGAGTCCATCAACCTTTGCTGCCAGGGGATCAGCTGCAGTTGTCGATTGGCAAAAAGCACTCTGCACGTGCTCCGGAGCATCCTCTCTGGCGGCGTTTCTGCAAAAAACCCCGTGGCTGAGGCCCGGCACGGAAACGGTTTCTGAGTGAGAGCCCCACCTTTGGGCTTCGGGAGGCTTTCGTCCTAGAAAAGTTTCCATGCACAGGAATTCCACAAACACACACACACACACACATACAAAAACCCTCTGTTCTCCCGTGCTAGTATGCAAGAGAGTCTCCGAGGGCCCTGCTTGGAATCTGAGAATTGCTGCAAGCCCAGATTCCCAACCCATCATCTCCTGCCCGAAATAGGAAGCCACCGAAAGGGGAGCAAAGCAGCTGGTTTCGCACAGAATCTGACAAATGCCCCAGGGCAGCTTGGAAGGAAACCTCTCTCTCTTTCCAAGCCCCCCCCCCCGCCCTCCTAAATGGAGGGTTGGGCTTTGTTTTTTTTTGGGGGGGCTCTTTTTTTAAGTACCCAAAAATATCAAGCCATCAGACCTGTTGTGTGTGCAGCTTTCCACTGTAGGAGACTGAGTGAGGCCTTTGTAGGTTGCAGTTAACAGATTCACAGACACTGCATCCACCCATCCAATACTCTGGGGGCTGCTCAGCTGTTTGTGTGAAACCATTCTTGCAGTTTCCAGTTGGAACTCCCTGCCTCTTGATTTCAGGTTGGGCGCTTTCGCCGTTCTCTTTTTGGGCATCTGGAAAAACCACTTTGCTTTGGACTTCCCAGATGTTTAGAAAGTCGATGTGAGTTTTCATCTGTTTTTATTGTTGTTTAGTCGTGTCCGACTCTTTGTGACCCCCTGGACCAGAGCATGCCAGGCACACCTGTCTTCCACTGCCTCCTGCAGCTTGGTCAAACTCATGCTGGTAGCTTCGAGAACACTGTCCAACCATCTCGCCCTCTGTCGTCCCCTTCTCCTTGTGCCCTCCATCTTTTCCAACATCAGGGTCTTTTCCAGGGAGTCTTCTCTTCTCATGAGGTGGCCAAAGTATTGGAGCCTCAGCTTCAGGATCTGTCCTTCCAGTGAGCACTCAGGGCTGATTTCCTTCAGAATGGAGAGGTTTGATCTTCTTGCAGTCCATGGGACTCTCAAGAGTCTCCTCCACCACCATAATTCAAAAGCATCCATTCTTTGGCGATCAGCCTTCTTTATGGTCCAGCTCTCACTTCCATACATCACTACTGGGAAAACCATAGCTTTAACTATACGGACCTTTGTTGGCAAGGTGATGTCTCTGCTTTTTACATCTGTTTTTAGTCCGTTGTTATTTTGGCTTTTTGAACATCTCACGCTATTGCTGCTAGTTCTTCCTATTGGTAAATTTTATCATTTTTGTAAACCTGCCTTGAGGTTTTTTGGTTTTATTTTGGTTTTACAGCCAAGCAGCATATACATTTTATGGAAGAAAATGCAAATAAACAAAGCGTCTCTGGCTCAGTCTATGGGAGCATCTGCAAGGAGGGCCTGAGATAAGAATCCCTGTCTAGAAACTTGGTGAGCAGCTGCCAGTCAGTGCAGGAAATGCTAAGCCAAATGGACCAATGGTCTGATGTCTCCCATCGCCCCCTCCATGACCCATTGCCAACCTGGTGCCCTCTAGGTTCTCAAAGCTAGCCATGGCTCAGTTCCAGGATGCGATTCCTGACATCCATAGCCATAAAGGATCTCGGGTAACAGGCAACACGAAAGACCTGTACATGGCACTGTGTGTAAAGCTGCCAGTCAGAGTCCGTAAACCTGGGCTAGATTAATAATAGACTCATAGAACTGTAGTGTTGGAAGAGACCACAAGGGTCATTTGGCCAAACACACAGCAGTGCAGGCAGATGCGTAGCAAGGTCACGTGGTTGTTGTTTAGTCGTTTAGTCGTGTCCGACTCTTTGTGACCCCCTGGACCAGAGCACGCCAGGCACTCCTGTCTTCCACTGCCTCCCGCAGTTTGGTCAAACTCATGCTGGTAGCTTCGAGAACACTGTCCCACCATCTCATCCTCTGTCGTCCCCTTCTCCTTGTGCCCTCCATCTTTCCCAGCATCAGGGTCTTTTCCAGGGAGTCTTGGAGCCTCAGCTTCAGGATCTGTCCTTCCAGTGAGCACTCAGGGCTGATTTCCTTCAAAATGGAGATGTTTGATCTTCTTGCAGTCCATGGGACTCTCAAGAGTCTCCTCCAGCACCAGAATTCAAAAGCATCCATTCTGAGGACTGCAAACATCCATTGATTGATCAAAAGCTGATTGGCCTTTTAAACTGCCTAGAAAGACCTGGTTCCCTGGGTCATTAATTTAAACATCAACAGAGGTATAGTGTCCAGATCAAGGGAAGGAATAGTGCCACTGTATTCTGCCTTGGTCAGACCACACCTGGAAAACTATGTCTGGTTTTGGGTGCCGCAATCTAAGAAGGATATTGACAAGCTGGAAGGTGTGCAGAGGAGGGCGACCAAGATGATCAAGGGCCTGGAAACCAAACCTTATGAAAAACAGTGGAGGAACTTGGGTCCTTTTAGCCTGGGAAAGAGGAGACCAGGAGGAAATATGACAGCCGTCTTCAAATATCTTGAGGTCTGTGACATGGGAAATGGAACAGGTTTGCTTGTATGTGGTGTAGAGCCAGTGTGGTGTAGTGGTTAAGAGTGGTGGACTGGTAATCTGGGGAACCGGGTTCGCGTCTCCGCTCCTCCACATGCAGCTGCTGGGTGACCTTGGGCTGGTCACACTTCTCTGAAGTCTCTCAGCCTCACTCACCTCACAGAGTGTTTGTTGTGGGGGAGGAAGGGAAAGGTGAATGTTAGACGCTTTGAGACTCCTTAAAGGGAGTGAAAGGCGGGATATCAAATCCAAACTCTTCCTCTTCTTCAAGAACACTGTCCAACCATCTCGTCCTCTGTCGTCCCCTTCTCCTTGTGCCCTCCATCTTTCCCAACACCAGGGTCTTTTCCAGGGAGTTTCCTCTTTTCATGAGATGGCCAAAGTATTGGAGCCTCAGCTTCAGGATCTGTCCTTCCAGGGAAGGGAAAGGAGAATGTTAGCCGCTTTGAGACTCCTTAAAGGGAGTGAAAGGCGGGATATCAAATCCAAACTCTTCTTCTTCTTCTTTCTCCTGCTTGGGAGGGTAGGACTCGAACCAAAGGCTTCAGGCTACAAGAAAGGAGATTTTGACTAAACGTCAGGCATAACTTTCTGACAGCAAGAGCCGTTCGACAGGGAAACGGACTCCCTCAGGAGGTTATGGACTCCCCTTCCTTGGTGGTTACATATATGTGTGTGTAATTAGTTTTTTAACATACCATTTTCAACAATTAAAATGGGACGCGGGTGGCGCTGTGGGTAAAACCTCAGCGCCTAGGGCTTGCTGATCGTATGGTCGGCGGTTTGAATCCCCGCGGCGGGGTGAGCTCCCATTGCTCGGTCCCTGCTCCTGCCAACCTAGCAGTTCGAAAGCACCCCTAAGTGCAAGTAGATAAATAGGTACCGCTTTATAGCGGGGAGGTAAACAGCGTTCCGTGTGCTGCGCTGGTGCTGGCTCGCCAGAGCAGCTTCATCACGCTGGCCACGTGACCCGGAAGTGTCTCCGGACAGCGCTGGCTCCCGGCCTCTTAAGTGAGATGGGCGCACAACCCTAGAGTCGGACACGACTGGCCCGCAAGGGCAGGGGTACCTTTACCTTTACCTTTCAACAATTATTAAACATACTTTTATATCTTATACAATTTATTTTGACTTCCATCAATCACATCTGAAAATTTTCCAATCTTATCACTTAATTGACATTTCTTACTTCACTATAGGGACGCGGGGTGGCGCTGTGGGTTAAACCACAGAACCTAGGACTTGCCGATCAGAAGGTCAGCAGTTCGAATCCCCGCGACAGGGTGAGCTCCCGTTGCTTGGTCCCTGCTCCTGCCAACCTAGCAGTTCGAAAGCACGTCAAAGTGCAAGTAGATAAATAGGTATCGCTCTGGCGGGAAGGTAAACGGCGTTTCCGTGCGCTGCTCTGGTTCGCCAGAAGCGGCTTAGTCCTGCTGGCCACATGACTCGGAAGCTGTACGCCGGCTCCCTCGGCCAATAAAGCAAGATGAGCGCTGCAACCCCAGAGTCGGTCACGACTGGACCTAATGGTCAGGGGTCCTTTTACATTTACCTTTTTACTTTCACTATTACATTTAAATATCATAACTAATATCTCTCTTCTTTCTCTTCTTTGCAATATTTCATATATTTCTCCTTACAAAACTTCTAGCGTAATTTGTTCATTACAGTTGCTCTTCAAGTACAGTGGTACCTCAGGTTACATACGCTTCAGGTTACAGACTCCGCTAACCCAGAAATAGTACCTTGGGTTAAGTACTTTGCTTCAGGATGAGAACAGAAATTGTGCTCCGGTGGCGCGGCAGCAGCAGGAGGCCCCATTAGCTAAAGTGGTGCTTCAAGTTAAGCACAGTTTCAGGTTAAGAACGGACCTCCGGAACGAATTAAGTACTTAACCCGAGGTACCACTGTAATTCGTATATTTCTTCCAATCTTCTGTAAATACCTGGTCCTGCAGGTTTTGAATCCTTCCTGTCATTTTATCTAATTCTGCGTAGTCCATTAATTTTGTTTGCCATTCTTCTTTCGTCGGTATTCCTTGGTGGTTTCTAAGCAGAGTTTGGACGGCCACCTGTCATGGATGCTTTAGCTGAGATTCCTGCATTGCAGGGGGTTGGACTGGATGACCTTTGGGGTCCCTTCCACGAATCTATGATTTTTTGAAGTAAATTAATCCTGGGCCACTTGTTCTCAAAGGAGGTTGTCCAACCCACCCCCAACATCACTGGGCAAGGTTGGCTTGGCAGGAGGAGATGCCAGTTGGCCCCTTGGCCTGGTGCCACGAGGCAGTTGGCCATGCCTGGAATTTGACAGTGCTTCTCCTCACAGAGCATGGAAAGGAAAAAGTGACCGGGGTGGCGGTCGATGACAGGGATGTAAAACATCCTAACAAATTTTAGAAGCCGGCCTGGAGAGGGAAAAGAGATACGGAATGCAACACATCTGCAAGAGCAGGAGAGATCTGTCGTTTTCAGTACAGTGGTACCTCAGGTTAAGTACTTAATTTGTTCTGGAGGTCTGTTCTTAACCTGAAACCATTCTTAACCTGAAGCACCACTTTAGCTAATGGGGGCTCCTGCTGCTGCTGCTGCGCCACTGGAGCACGATTTCTGTTCTCATCCTGAAAAAAAGTTCTTAAGCTGAAGCACTATTTCTGGGTTAGCAGAGTCTGTAACCTGAAGCGTATGTAACCTGAAATTGAAATTGAAATACTTTACTGTACATTGAAATTGAAATACTTTATTGTCACTTGTACAACTTGTATACAGTGAGATTACACAAGCACCCGCCACTCAGCTCTCTTAGTCTTAATTCCCCTCCTTTACTAGCGCACACCCACCAAACCCGAAAGTCTGTTGCCCTGTTATCTTTTCATTCAGCAGCCTAACAGCCCAGGATAGAAGCTGTTCTTTACCCTGTTGGTGCGACTAATCATGCTTCTATATCTTCTGCCCAAGGGCAGGAGATCAAGAAAGTGCCAGCCAGGGTGTGAATTTTCCTCACTCTCCTGAGGCAATGTTCTCTCACTATTTCATCCGGGGGGATTCACGGGACAGCCCATAATATCTTGTGCTGTATTCACCACCCTCTGTAGGCACTTCCTATCAGTTGATGTCAAACCAGCGTACCACACCATGATGCAGTATGAAAAGACAATTTCTATTGTTGACCGGTAGAAGGAGATCATCAAATGTTGATTGACATCGTTCTTTCGCAATACTCTGAGGAGATGGAGTCTCTGTTGGATCGTCACCTCGCATGAACCTCCTTCCTTCCTTCCTTCCTTCCTTCCTTCCTTCCTTCCTTCCTTCC
>JAXCMG010000044.1:5637647-5688691 GCA_034642415.1 Podarcis siculus | reverse complement strand
TCCTTCCTTCCTTCCTTCCTTCCTTCCTTCCTTCCTTCCTTCCTTCCTTCCTTCCTGTTCTTTATTCTTCAGACTCAAATCCAAAGTACTCCTGCGAGTACTCAGGTCTCTCCTTCTCTCAGACCTCAGTCTCTGCAGCTCGGGAGATGTCGGTGGGTGACTAGACCCAGCCTCAGTCTCCCCTGACCCAACTGGTAGTGGAGCAGCTGTAAGTGATGGCCCAGCTGAAGGCAACGAGGTCATCCCCACATCTGGAGCCAGGGCAGGCTCAGGCCCCTGACTCGGCCCAGCTGGTGCTTGTTGCGGGGGAACCTGTGCAGACTGGAGCTCTTCAGGATCAGGCCCCAGACTTGGTTCAGATGCCGCCTGAGGCAAAGGATCCGGTGCGGACTGAGACTCCTCTGGTTCCGAGTCTGAGCCCGAGTCCCAGGCCATCACACAAAGCAAAACAAAAAACCTTGCATGCTTGCGAAGTCCCCCTCTCGCAATAAGCACCTGCCTGGGCGATGCATCCTAACAGGCTGCCAGGCAGGTAAGACTGGGGTGAAGGGAGAGTTTGCTTCTTTTCTGGGGAACTCTTGAAATATCCTGGTCCAAGAAAGGCCCCTTCCGGCATTTGGGGCAGAAGTGAAGGCAGAGTCAGTGACGGAAGCGACGAAGGTGGATTCACAAAAGGGGGTTTCTCAGCATAGCTGTCCACTTACAGATTTGAAAATAAGGGACCAGCAGCCTCGAAAATAAGGGATCAGCAGCCAAAAGAAGGGATTTTGCTTAGCTTATACAGAAATCCGGCACTGATGGAGCCATGTTGCTTTGGCTGCCACTGACTGTGTTTTGCAGGGGGTTGGACTAGATGATCCTAAGGGTCCACAACTCCGACCAAAGAAGAGTGGCAGACAAAACTGATGAACGACGTCGAGATGGCAAAGCTTACAGGCAGAATTAGAAACCAGGAAGAGGACCTCTTTCATAAAGAATGGGGAAAGTTTATAATTTAGTTGAAAAGCTATTGTCAAGAGTTACATACATTGGTAGGATTGACAGAAAACTTGAAGTAAAAATTTGAACTATGGAAGGACAAATGATTTATAAAAATAGAGTTATGAAAGGGATGCAGAGGGGGAAATCACGACATTAAGATGCTGCACTGGCTGGAGGGGATGCTAAGCAGCACGTCAGGGCTGCCGTCGTCCTGGTGCAAGGAGTTCCATCGGCCCTTCCCCGCCCGAGGGGGGGGGAGAGACTCTCACCCATGCCGCCCCAAGCCCGGCATGAGGTGGTTGCGGCACCGCTGAAGCGCCGCCCTTCTGCGTCCCTCCCCATCCCCTCCTCTTCCTCCTCCCTCAGGCCGCCTCCTCAGCCGCCGCTGCCGCTTCCAGCTTCCCTTGGCAGCACGGTGGAAGTCTCGCAAGAGAGGGGCTGCCTGCCCACCCGCCACCACCCGTCTCCTCACGACGCACCCCTGGGGGGGAAAGGGAGAGACGGAGATGCGGCAGCTCGTGCACACGCTCTCTCGGAACGGAGGATCCGGAGCCACTGCTTCCCTCCCGAGCCGGGCGAGCATGAAATCCAGGAAATTTAAGGGACAGCAGCAGGACACGGCACTGGGATAAGGGAGTTTCCCGCCAAATAAGGGACGGTTGACAGCTATGGTTTCTCAGACACCCCAGACTGTAGGGTTTGCACCGCCCAGATGCAGAGGACGTTGAGCAACAGCTGAGAGGGGGCTGCTGGCTCTTTCTTGGCAGACCCCCGAACAGGGCCAGGTGTCCCAGCCATCGCTCTGCTCTGCCAACTTCTGGTGCCAGACTGAAAAGTCAAAAACAGGTTGCTGAAAGACAGCCGAAGCGTGTTGGAAGTGGGGTAAGACCGGGACTTTTGTGGTGGCAGTTCCTGGGGTCCGTCTCTCTCTCTCTCGGCTCCTGAAAGGCAGAGAGGATAAACAGGAGGTGCTTGCTCACCTGCATATAAATCTGCACCCTTTTTTAAAAGCTTGCCCGCAAACTCCTAACAAATGCAGCCAGCCTCGCCATCTTGCTGCTGGAGTTTGCAGGCTTGAAAAGAAGTCAGACTTTTGCAAGAGCTGGCAAACACGCTGCAACAGCTCAGCTGACAGGTTGTCCTCAGGAGACACGGCTGGCTCTGGTGGATTTTTCCATGAGGCTTTAAGGGGAAAAAAATCCCCCAAAACCAACAACATTGTTGCTTTCTTGCATTGGGTACAGGAGGGAAATGTACTAATATTAAGCCTTGGCCTCGATGGCTTGCCTTGTGTGGCGTGTTCTCTTGTAGAAGAAAGCCTCCCTGTTCTCCATCAGCAGCGTCTGAAAGCAGACGGGATTGCGAGGAAGCACAGAAAGATGGAGAAAGATACACACCCCCCCACTGTAGGCTCTTATTTTCATAGTAGAATCATATAATGATAGAGATGGATGGTACCCCCAAGGGCCATCTAGGCTGACCCCCTGAAATCAGAGGCGTAGGAAGGGGGGCGGACCGCCCCGAGTGTCATCACTAAGGGGGCGACATTCGGCGCGCCACACGCCCACATCTCCCAAGCCTACCCTGAGCTGTCAATGGGGGGGGCAAATAATTTTTCGCGCCGGGTACCACGTGACCTGTATAGTTAAAGCCATGGTTTTCCCAGTAGTGATGTATGGAAGTGAGAGCTGGACCATAAAGAAGGCTGATTGCCAAAGAATTGATGCTTTTGAATTATGGTGCTGGAGGAGACTCTTGAGAGTCCCATGGACTGCAAGAAGATCAGACCTCTCCATTCTGAAGGAAATCAGCCCTGAGTGCTCACTGGAAGGACAGATCCTGAAGCGGAGGCTCCAATACTTTGGCCTCCTGATGAGAAGAGAAAACTCCCTGGAAAAGACCCTGATGTTGGGAAAGATGGAGGGCACAAGGAGAAGGGGACGACAGAGGACGAGATGGTTGGACAGTGTTCTCGAAGCGACTGGCATGAGTCTGACCAAACTGCGGGAGGCAGTGGAAGACAGGAGGGCCTGGCGTGCTCTGGTCCAGGGGGACACAAAGAGTCGGACACGACTAAACAACTAAACAACAACCACGTGACCTTGCTACGCCTCTGCCTGCAATGCAGAAATCTCATCTGAAGCCCCCCTGACAGATGGCCACCCAACCTCTGCTTAAAAGCCTCCAAGAAAGGAGAGTCCGCAACCTCCAGTGGCGGACTGTTTCACCGTCAAGCAGTTCTTACTGTCTGAAAATTCTACCTGATTTTTATTCGGAATCTCCTTTCTTGAATCTCTTGGTCCGATTCTCCCCTCTGGAGCAGCTTGTTCCACTTCTATGTGGCAGCAATTGGAAGATGGCTCTGAGCCTCCTCTTCTCCAGGCTAAACATGCCCAGCTCCTTCAACCGTTCCTCATCAGGCTTTGTTTCCAGACCCTTGATCATCTTGGTTGTTGTCCTCTGCACAGCTTCCAGCTTGTTAATAATAATAATAATAATAATAATAATTTATTATTTGTACCCTGCCCATCTGGCTGGGTTTCCCTAGCCACTCTGGGCTGCTTCCAACAAAAATTAAAAATACATCAAAATGTCACACATTAAAAACTTCCCTGAACAGGGCTGCTTTCAGGTGTTTTCTAAATGTCAGGTAGTTGTTTATCTCTTTGACATCTGGTGGGAGGACGTTCCACAGGGCAGGCACCACCACCGAGAAGGCCCTCTGCCTGGTTCCCTGTAACTTGGCTTCTCGCAGCGAGGGAACCGCCAGAAGGCCCTCGGCGCTGGACCTCAGTGTCCGGGCTGAACGATGGAGGTGGAGACACTCCTTCAGGTATACTGGACTGAGGCCGTTTAAGGCTTTAAAGGTCAGCACCAACACTTTGAATTGTGCTTGGAAACGTACTGGGAGCCAATGTAGGTCTTTCAAGACTGGTGTTATGTGGTCTCGGCGGCTGCCCCCAGTCACCAGTCTAGCTGCCGCATTCTGGATTAGTTGTAGTTTCCGGGTCACCTTCAAAGGTAGCCCCACATAGAGCACATTGCAGTAGTCCAAGCGAGAGATAACCAGAGCATGCACCACTCTGAGGTGCCCAGAACTGGACACCGGACTTCCAACCAGCCCACCCCTCCCGCTTTTTATTTTAACCTTCTCATATCTGACTTGTTTTGTTGTTGTGGAGGTCGGATGATCGGCAGCTGCCAGTTACTTCTTGTAACTTCTTGCAAGCATTTTGCAAGAGAGCAGCTGTTTAAGGTGCCTGTTAAAGCCTCTTCAAGTGCCCTTTGTATTGTGCCTTCACAGTTATTTGTACTATCAGGGCAATCATACTATGACTCCTCTTTCGATGTCGTGTACACCCTGTAGAAATTTTGGGGTGCCCCCACTACTTCATTTCCGACCAGTGTGTAACTTCCTGCTGAAATACTTCTCATTCCACAAATGTTTTTTTGTGGGGGGGGGGAGCGGTGGGGGGTTTGACCCACTTTTGTTGGGCTATTAGTCAGTTGTAGACCTCTTATCCTTTGTGAATTCCCCTGCTCTGTGTTTTTCTTTAAAGCCTTCTAAGCCATTGCCTATGAATACATCTTGTGGCAGGGAGTTCCAGAAGGTAACTGTGCATTGTGCGAAGAAGTCCTTCCTTTTTTCTGGCTTGAATCTATTGCCTGCCTAATATGAGAGGGAGAAAAACTATGCTCTCTACTTTCTCCTCACCAGATATCATTTTATAAGCTGCTGCTTCTTCTTCTTCTTCTTCTTCTTCTTCTTCTTCTTCTTCTTCTTCTTCTTCTTCTTCTTCTTCTTCTTCTTCTTCTTCTCCTCCTCCTCCTCCTCCTCCTCTTCTTCTTCTTCTGTTCTTTCTTTTTTTGATATTTTTTATTTATTTATTTATTTATTTATACATACATACTTTCCAAGTTTATACATGTCACTAATTTTATACATTTCACTAATTGTACATTCATTTTGACATTTCCAAACTTGACTTCCACCCCTCCTCTTTCTGCGGTTCCTTAAATTTGTTTTTAATATCTTCCGCATATCCCCATTAACTTAATTTGCTCATTTATTTTATCTTCTTTAAGTATATACTCTTTTGAAACTGCAGGTTGTTACGAAAATCCTGCCAATGTTTTTACCTGTTTATAATTTATCTGTAAATATTCAATAAACCATTTCCATTCAATATATATATATATATATATATATATATATATACACACACACAGGGGTACCTCGGGTTACATATGCTTCAGGTTATATACGCTTCAGGTTACACACTCCGCTTACGCAGAAATATTACCTCGGGTTAAGAACTTTGCTTCAGGATGAGAACAGAAATCGTGCTCCGGTGGCGCAGCAGCAGCAGGAGGCCCCATTAGCTAAAGTGGTGCTTCAGGTTAAGAACAGTTTCAGGTTAAGTACGGACCTCTGGAACGAATTAAGTACTTAACCTGAGGTACCACTGTATATGTATACACACACACACACACAAATTCATCTTATAAGCTTCTATCATGTCCCACCCCACCTTGCACACTGAAACATCGTGGGCACACGTACCTCTTTCCTGGTTCAATATCTTGCAAGTCTAGCAGCTGCCAGAGAGCAAATTAACCTCTCCACCCCTTGCCACCTGAAACCTGGCTCCAGTCCTGCTCCTTGAACAATGCCTCGAAGGCAAATAAATATATTTACCCAGGCAAATATATTTCACTCCCTCTCGAAAAGCCACTGGAACAGGGCCAGTCTCGGGGCGGAGAGGGCCGGGGCGTCAAAAGGCAGCCGCTCTCCCCCAGTCGCAACCAAGGTCAAGGCCCCCTGTGCCTTTCGAGAGTCCATCTCGTGCAATATTTCGGCAGGTCCAGAGGGAAGAGAGGAGGAACAGCTGCTCAGGGTGTGAGCCTGACCTTCTTCTCTGCCTTGGCGGTGCAGGGACTGCGAAATCCCCTCTGCTGCTGAATGGCTAAAGATACACAAATCCCTTTGAGCTGGAAGCAGCCCACCAGGCAGACAGCAGAACAGAGCAACCACCACGAGGCTCAGTGCGCCTCTGATGGGCCACCATGCGCGGCTGGGTGCGCCACAGCTTCTGCAGGTTCAAGAGATGGTGATGGGTTGAGCTAGCTCCGCTGGGCTTTAAAAGCGCTCGCTATACAGTGGTACCTCGGCTTACAGGCGCTTCAGGTTACAGACGCTTCAGGTTACAGACTCCGCTAACCCAGAAATAGTACCTCGGGTTAAGAACTTTGCTTCAGGATGAGAACAGAAATTGCGCGGCGGTGGCAGCAGGAGGCCCCATTAGCCAAAGTGGTACCTCAGGTTAAGAACAGTTTCAGGTTAAGAACGGACCTCCAGAACGAATTAAGTTCTTAACCCGAGGTACCACTGTACATCTTTCCGCAGGGCCTGCAAGACAGAGCTGTTCCGCCTGACCTTTGGTTTGGCCTCAGTCCCTCCCCTTATGGTTTGGTTCTATGGGCTACTTTTAAAATGAGGCTGCATTTTAAATTGCATCTTAACCTGTATTTTAAATTGTTTTTTTTGTTTTTTGTTTTTTCCCCTATTATGTTTTTACTGTAATTTTACCGGTGTTAGCCACCCTGAGCCCAGCTCTGGCCGGGGAGCGGGGTATAAATAAATTATTATTATTATCACTATTATATCATACCCTCCAACCTTTCTCTGCTGAAACTAGGGACGTCCCATTCAGTAATAATATTTTTAGTTTTTATAACCTACACATCTTACCGGGTTGCCCCAGCCACTCTGGGCAGCTTCCGACATATATCAAAACATAACAAAACATTAAAAGAGAAACCCTCTCCCTATACAGGATTGCCTTCAGACAGCTCGGGAGTCAAATAACTCCATACCCTCCAACGTTTCTCCAGTGAAAATGGGGACGTCCTAAGGAAAAGCAGGATCAAATCAGAAACCAGGACAGCTTATCTAAATCAGAGACGTCCCTGGAAAATAGGGACACTTGAAGGGTTGGCTTTATATTTTGGGAAGTGGTTTTTGTGACCTCTGTGCATTTGGACGCCTTGGGGATGCGGGTGGTGCTGTGGGTTAAACCACAGAGCCTAGGACTTGCTGATCAGAAGGCCGGCGGTTTGAATCCCCGCAACGGGGTGAGCTCCTGTTGCTCGGTCCCTGCTCCTGCCAACCTAGCAGTTCGAAAGCACGTCAAAGTGCAAGTACATAAATAGGTACCGCTCTGGCGGGAAGGTAAACGGCGTTTCCGTGCACTGCTCTGGTTCTCCAGAAGCGGCTTAGTCATGCTGGCCACATGACCCGGAAGCTGTACGCCGGTTCCCTCGACCAATAAAGCGAGATGAGCGCCGCAACCCCAGAGTCAGCCACGACTGGACCTAATGGTCAGGGGTCCCTTTACCTTTACCTTTAAAGATGCCGTAAATGATGTGATTCCTGAGATCAAGGAGCAGGTTTTTGTCGGTTTTTGGGTACAATGGGATGCAATTTTGAATGGACAGCAGACGAAACCTTCTAAAAATGCACTGAGCAATGCTGGGTACAAGGTTGCTCGTGCGCATATGATAGAGAAATGTCTCCATCGATAGCTACGAGTCATGGAAACTCAAAGTGGAACCTTCAGCTTCAGAGACAGTCTATCTTTGAATCCTGGATTCTGGGGAGCGAGGAACAGACGCAGGTGGTTCTTGCCTTCCTGCTCTGCTTCTGCGCCTTCCCCAGAGGTATTTTATGGAGATCAGGATCCTAGATTAGATGGGACTTTGGTCTGGTCTGATCCAGTAAGGCTCCTTTTGCCCCAATTCCTGTCCTTCTGGCTGCCTTGAGAGAGGGGTAGGGTTGCCAGTGTCACACACACACACACTCTCCTGTTCTGCCCTGGCAGTAGTAGGAGGTGCACAGAAAATCTGCTGGTGATTATGCTTTCCCCATCATTTCTCCCAGCTGAAAACAAACAGCCCCAGATTGTCTTCATGTTGGGTCATTGTCAAAGCCGATGGAGCATTAATTCTTTTTTTTTTTTTTTAATGTGGCAAACACAGGGATCAAAGATGCCCTTTGTGCTTGCATGAGAGTGGCAGAAAATCTCTGTGTGACAGAAGGCCTCTCCAAACTGGTGGTTTTTTTAAATTGTGGGTGTAATTCTGAAGTATGTTCTTCATGCAGTTACTGCTGCATTCATGGTAGACATTATGGATTGTTGCTATTATTATTTACAGTGGTACCTCGAGTTACATACGCTTCAGGTTACATACGCTTCAGGTTACAGACTCTGTTAACCCAGAAATAGTGCTTCAGGTTAAGCACTTTGCTTCAGGATGAGAACAGAAATCGTGCTCCGGTGGCGCATCAGCAGCTGGAGGCCCCATTAGCTAAAGTGGTGCTTCAGGTTAAGAACAGTTTCAGGTTAAGTACAGACCTCCGGAACAAATTAAGTACTTAACCTGAGGTACCACTGTATTGCATTTATATGCCGTCCTATACCCCGAGGTCACAGCATATGTTGTTCTGCCATGCTACCCCAGTGCTGCCACACATTTAGCAGAAGACCCCTAAGGTAAAGGACCCCTGGACAGTTAAGTCCAGTCGAAGGCGACTATGGGGTTGCGGCGCTCATCTCGCATTCAGGCCGAGGGAGCCGGCGTTTGTCCGCAGACATCTTTCTGGGGCATGTAGTCAACATGACTAAACCGCTTCTGGCCCAACGGGACACAGTGACAGAAACAAGAGCGCACGGAAACGCCGTTTACCTTCCCACCAGAGTGGTACCTATTTATCTACTTGCACTGGTGTGCTTTCGAACTGCTAGGTTGCCAGAAGCAGGGACCAAGCAATGGGAGCTCACCCCGTCACGGGGATTTGAACTGCCGACCTTCCGAACAGCAAGCCCAAAAGGCTCAGTGGTTTAGACCACAGCGCCACCCGTGTCTCTGTGGAGGACTGCTATTCCTCTTCCAGAGTAATGATTCCCAAGGCCCCCTGGAAAGAGGGATGGTTTGTTAAACTGCTCTTGGGATAGGGGTGTCTCTCAGCACCCTTAACACACTACAACTCCCAGTATATTTTTGGGGGGAATCCATCGCTGTTTAAAATGGCATCGCAGCACCCTAAGAAGGATGAAAAGGTGCCATTTTGGCTGGATCCTTTACCTTTAGGGATGCGGGTGGCGCTGTAGGTTAAACCACAGAACCTAGGGCTTGCCAATCAGAAGGTCGGTGGTTCGAATCCCCGCGACGGGGTGAGCTCCCGTTGCTCGGTCCCTGCTCCTGCCAACCTAGCAGTTCGAAAGCACGTCAAAGTGCAAGTAGATAAATAGGTACCGCTCTGGTGGGAAGGTAAACGGCGATAAAGCCAATAAAGCGAGATGAGCGCCGCAACCCCAGAGTTGGCCACGACTGGACCTAATGGTCAGGGGTCCCTTTACCTTTACCTATGCTTAGCTACCCAAAGAAGATCTGTAATTAGATGGTATAACAAATAATTGTGAACTGAATTGAGAAAATAAATCAATTTTGATGCTGCACATCTCAGGTTTCCTGCTTCCGAGAGGAGCGGGACCAGCCCTTCTCACCTAGGGCTTGCCAATCGGAAGGCCGGCAGTTCAAATCCCCACAACAGGGTGAGCTCCCATTGCTCGGTCCCTGCTCCTGCCAACCTAGCAGTTCAAAAGCACACCAGTGCAAGTAGATAAATAGGTACCGCTCCGGCGGGAAGGTAAACGGTGTTTCCGTGCGCTGCTCTGGTTCGCCAGAAGCGGCTGAGTCATCCTGGCCACATGACCCAGAAGCTGTACGCCGGCTCCCTCGGACAATAAAGCGAGATGAGCGCCGCAACCCCAGCGTCGTCTGCGACTGGACCTAACGGTCAGGGGTCCCTTTACCTTTAGGAAGGCTCTTTTTGGGGCGTGTGACGATCGGGAGAACCACGCATGCCATGCTTTCCCTCCTGCCTCTTCCCCCGAGTCTTTTGCAATCTCCTCCCCAAACAAACCCCATTCCATCCTCCTGGGTCACATCCTTGAGCTATTTATAAGCTCCTTCTCTCTCTCCCTCCCCGCCTTGAGACTTCCAGCTGTCGCTCTGCCAAGTCGGCGGCGATTGCATCTCTCCCTGAGCATCTCTTTGCTTCATCTTTCTGTCGCCATGTGAGGAAATCGCTTTTGAGATCCTCAGGGGCTATCTGTTTCCCCAAACACCAAATCTCTGAGACGTCGTCGTTGCCGCCGGTTGAGTCACCCGGTTGACGCCAAGTGCTGAGGTCACCTGACCCCCCTCTCCAGGTCACGTGACCTCCACACCCCACCAGTTGGCCGCACAGTTTATTTTAAGCCATGCGCTCAGGCCTCTGGTGGTGCAGAGGGCCTTCTCTGAGAAACTTCTGAGTCATGCTACCCCTGCCCAGAGTTGGCGTTGCTGTATAAGGGAAGCTCTTGCCCGCTATTAATATGACCAAGGCCAACGCCTTGGTGGGTCCGAGGCCGTAGCAGGTGGGCTCGAAAATGCCACATTATTTCCCCGCTTCTTGCTCATCCGAAATACCATCTGCCAGAGGGTAGCTAAGGCACGGAAATAAACGTGAGCGCATCTGCCTGCGTTACGTGGGGTTGATGAGCCTCTGCCAACCTGGTGCCCACCATATTTTAATTTATTTTTGGACAACAATGCCCAGCAGGACCAGACTTTCCTAAAGGAATGGAAGACGTTTTCTGGAAAGCAGTTGTAATCCATTGACATCGCTCGTAGGGTTAAAATAAGTTTTGGAAAGAGTAATTTATAAATTATCGCGAGGAGAATTAAGAATAGATGTCTCGGAAATGTGAGTTTATAGCAGTAACTATAGTAACAGAACACATAATTAGAAAGGCTTTAGAAAACCGTCGGCCGAGGCTGAAAGAAGTCTCAGGCGGTGATAGCCAAAAAATTTGAAATGATGCTTAAAAGGATGTTACGCTGGAAAATATGTGTAAAAACAAATAAAAATTATTTATTAGACAATGCCCATTCGACCTCAGCCAGGGCACTAGGTTTATTTTATTTTTGTTTATTTTGTTTATAGCTCACCTTTTTCTCCAAGAGCTCAAGGTGGTGGTGGTGGGGCGTGTTTCTCCCTCTCATTTTCTCCCCACAACAACCCTGTGAGGTAGGTTAGGCGAAGAGATGCAAGGTCAAAGGTCTCGCCCAGTGAACTTCACAACCAAGTGGGGGGATTCGAACCCTGGTCTCCCAGGTCGTAGTGTGACGCTCCAACCACTACACCCCATGGGCTCTCTTTCCCCCCAGTTATTTTTTTATTTGCATTTTCAAATAGCCGTTGATCCAAATTCTCTGGGTTTTCAGCAGCTGTGCCACACAGAGCCAGCCCTATCGTTGGGCAAAGTGAGGCAGGGGGAGAGGCAGAAAGAAGGAGAGGGGTGGCAAAGTGCGGATGTGAGCCATTATTATTATTATATTATATTATATTTATTTATTTATTTTATTAAGTACAAATTAGAAAACATACATATTTACAACAAAAGAAAATACAAAAGAAAAAGAAAAGACATATAACCAAGGGGGGAAAATTAGAGAATACTTTTTTCATATTTAGTTATTTATACCTCTATAAAATGCTATTCACAATAAAGGAGTGAAATGAAAGGTACGATATCAGAAAAAAGAAAAAAAGAAAAAAGAAAAAATAAAGAAGTAAAAGAAAAAGATCATAGGTGAAAATTTTTAAAAAGTAGATAAGTATTCACTATACATAGCCGTTTCCCATCTATATTTATATTCAATTGTATAATTTCATCTTGTCCTTATCTACCTTAAATAAAGTATTGTTTTTAAAAAAAGACTTCCACCGTTTGCCTCACACGTTTTTAATAATCCGTTCGTCAGATCCTCTGTTCTTCATATTTTCCCTTTGGCTTTCCTTAATGTCTCACTTTGTATTTTTTATATTACGCACAAGATTATTCTAAACACAACCATTATTATTATTAATTAGATTTATATGCTGCCCTTCATCAAAAGATCTCCGGGTGGTTCACAAGATAAAAACACAAGATAAAAGCACACATAAATAGTTAAAACAGAAACGATGAAACAATAACCCCCCCCCAAAAAAAACAGATTTTAAAGGCTGTAGAATATTAATCAGCCAAAGGTCTGGTTGAAGAGGAACGTTTTTGCCTGGCGCCTAAAGAAATGTAATAAAGATTTGAAATTTTGAAATGTAGAATTGAAATGTACAGACTGTTCTCTTTTGAAAGAAAACTCTATGAAAATGATGTTACAGATGGTATATTGCACCAATACAGATAGCAAAAATGAATAAAACCGGGTCAAACAAATGTTGGAAATGTAAAGAAAAAGAAGGGACTTTTCATCATATGTGGTGGGAATGCAGAGAAGTTTAAAAAAATTGGGAAATGATATACAATGAATTGAAAAAAATGTTTAAAATGACATTTGTGAAAAAAGCCAGAGGCAGTTTTGTTAGGGATTGTAGGACAAGACCAGCCAAGAAAAACAAGGAGTCTATTTATGTATGCTACAACAGCGGCAAGAGTCTTGATAGCACAAGGATGGAAGAATGAGGAAATCCCAACGAAAGAACAGTGGCAAGAAAAATTTATGAGCTCTGCAGAGCTGGCTAAATTAACATACAAACTGTGTGATAAGGACAACTGTGACTTTAAGGAAGAATGGGAACTTTTTCAAATTATCTAAAAAAACCAACAAAATGAACTGGACTCCTTGGCAGGTTTTGAACAAACATCCACAAATTTATTGGTCGATTATATGATAGATAAGGCAAGGATATGTATAGTTTTATAACATGCAGAGAATAATATGTGCAGAGAAATCAGAGAGAGGAGCTAAGGGAAGTCCCTTTTGGGGGGGGAAGGGAGGGATGGAAGAGGGCGAAAAGGGGAAAAATAATGTATGTGATTATATGGTCTGATAATTTGTTATGTTGAAATTGCTTAATAAAAATATTTTTTTAAAAAAAGAAATGTAATGAAGGCACCAGGCGAGATTCCCTCGGGAGAGCATTCCACAGACAGGGAGCCACCGCAGAAAAGGCCCTGTTCTTGTTTTGCCACCCTCTGGACCTCACACAGAGGAGGCACACAAAGAAAGGTCTCGGATCATAGAATTGTAGAGTTGGCAGGTATCATCTAGTCTAAGCCCCCTGCAATGCAGGTGTCGTGGCTAAAGCAGGTGGCCACCCAGCCTCTCCTTAAAAACCCTCCTAGCTGCCCTGCTGCTCTTCTGGGCGTCTCTTCTTTCCCCTCCCTGCCCCCCCCGAAAAATAATTTGCTTTTCTGTCCCACCAGCGGAGCCAGTCACCTCCAGGCTGAAAGCGCTGCGGCTGCAACGGGACGATTTCGAGATCCTCAAAGTGATTGGACGGGGAGCCTTCAGCGAGGTGAGAAGGGCTGGTTTTTTGGGGGGGGCTCTCTCTGCTACCAGGGGGACGCGGGTGGCGCTGTGGGTAAAACCTCAGTGCCTAGGACTTGCTGATCGTAAGATCGGCGGTTCGAATCCCTGCAGCGGGGTGAGCTCCTGTTGCTCGGTCCCTGCTCCTGCCCACCTAGCAGTTTGAAAGCACGTCAAAGCACAAGTAGATAAATAGGTACCACTCTGGTGGGAAGGTAAACGGCGTTTCCGTGCGCTGCGCTGGTGCTGGCTCGCCAGAGCAGCTTCGTCACGCTGGCCACGTGACCCAGAAGTGTCTTTGGACAGCGCTGGCTCCCGGCCTCTTAAGCGAGATGAGCACGCAACCCCAGAGTCGGTCACGACTGGCCCATACGGGCAGGGGTACCTTTACCTTTACCTTTTATTCTCTGCTACCAGATGGCCACTGGGGCAAACTTTTCAATAGTCCAGGTGAAAACAACGCTGAAATATCACACCCCTCTTGGTGACCGTAGGGCAGCCTCGGCCAACCTGCAGATATAATAATAATAATAATAATAATATTATAATAATAATTTATTATTTATACCCCGTCTATCTGGCTGAGTTTCCCCAGCCACTCTGGGCGGCTCCCAATCAAGTGTTAAAAACAGTACAGCATTAAATATTAAAAACTTCCCTAAACAGGGCTGCCTTCAGATGTCTTTTAAAGATAGGATAGCTGCTTATTTCCTTTGCATCTGAAGGGAGGGCGTTCCACAGGGCGGGTGCCACTACCGAGAAGGCCCTCTGCCTGGTTCCCTGTAGCCTCACTTCTCGCAATGAGGGAACCGCCAGAAGGCCTTCGGCGCTGGATCTCAGTGTCTGGGCAGAACGATGGGGGTGGAGATGCTCCTTCAGGTATACAGGACCGAGACTGTTTAGGGCTTTAAAGGTCAGCACCAACATTTTGAATTGTGCTCGGAAACGTACTGGGAGCCAATGCAGATGTCTCAGGACCGGTGTTATGTGGTCCGGCGGTCGCTCCCAGTCACTAGACTAGCCGCCGCATTCTGGATTAATTGCAGTTTCCAGGTCACCTTCAAAGGTAGCCCCACGTGCATTGCAGCAGTCCAAGCGGGAGATAACTAGAGCATGCACCACTCTGGCAAGATAGTCTGTGCGCAGGGAGGGTCTTAGCCTGAGTACTATAACTCCCATCAGCCAGCCTGGCTAAGGCTAGCTTGGGGCAAAGTTCCAGCAGAGGCAGCTCCTCGCAGCGCTACAATTCCCAGAGTGTTTTAACAATCCATCCCTCTTCATGCGTCGCCTTGGTAACTGTAGCTCTGCAAAGGGAATAGCGGCCCCTTGACAGCGCTCTGCACCCTCAGCAAACTAAAGCTCCCATGATTCTTTGGGGGAAGCCATGACTGTTTTTGAGTGGCTTCCCCAGATGGGCTGCGTATAAATAAAATAATATTACATTGGTACCTCAGGTTACATACGCTTCAGGTTACATACGCTTCAGGTTACAGACTCCGCTAACCCAGAAATAGTGCTTCAGGTTAAGAACTTTGCTTCAGGATAAGAACAGAAATTGTGCTCCAGCGACACGGCGGCAGCAGGAGGCCCCATTAGCTAAAGTGGTGCTTCAGGTTAAGAACAATTTCAGGTTAAGAACGGACCTCTGAAACGAACTAAGTACTAAACCCGAGGTACCACTGTAATAATAATGATAATGATGATGATGATTCATGGTGCAGCTGTGGCTCGGGTGTGCCAGTCCAGCCCCTTCTTCAACACACAGACTCCCACCCCCTATTTTACCTGCACAGGTAGCGGTCGTGAAACTGAAGAGGACATCCCAGGTGTACGCCATGAAGATAATGAATAAATGGGACATGTTGAAGCGGGTTGAGGTGGGTATGGCAAGCTGCACCCTCCAGGCCCTGTGGGTGGTTTGGCTTTTGTAGGTCAACCCCAGCTCTTTGGATGGTACCCAAAAAGAGTGCGATTCTCAGATGACTTGTCATGGACTAGTTGGACACAAAGGAATGGTGAGAGGAAGCAGTTGGGGAACCACCAAGGACAAAGGCTCAGAGCCAGGAGAGTAGTGGTGGGATGACAATGAGCGGTCGGAAGGAGAAGAGGGAGCAGACTGGGAGGAGAAGGTGTCGGAAGCTGAAGAGAGGACAGGGCTTAGTGAGCAGGGAGAGTCTGGGGCAGAGAGCAGCTCAGAATCAGAGGCAGAAGCAGAGGCCAAGAGGCAGAGATGAGTCTGGCTAGGGAAGAGTCATAGGTGCCTCCCTCTCCTGCTGCAACCAGCTCCCTGTCTTTACTCACAGAACCAGAAGAGAGATGAAAAGGGTGGAGGGGAGGTTGGCTGCATGCAGACACAGTCTCCGATTGCTTGGGAAAACCCCGGAGAGGAGGCGATTTACGCTAGCAGCCAAAATTGTGGAAACCTTTTGGGGGGAAAGTGTATTTCCGAGGTTTGATGGCTCATAACACTCGATTGGCTCTCTAAACACACATTCTCATTGGCTACAGTCAAATGAAGGAAAGCTACTGTGTATCACCCTAAGCAAGTTGTGCTTCCTTTTTCTGGTTATTTGGCATAACTTTTAATAGAATAGAGGGATGCAGGTGGCACTGTGGGTTAAACCACAGAGCCTAGGACTTGCCGATCAGAAGGACGGTGGTTCGAATCCCTGCCACAGGGTGAGCTCCCATTGCTCGGTCCCTGCTCCTGCCAACCTAGCAGTTCGAAAGCACGTCAAAGTGCAAGTAGATAAATAGGTACCACTCTGGCAGGAAGGTAAACTGTTTCCGTGTGCTGCTCTGGTTTGCCAGAAGCGGCTTAGTCATGCTGGCCACATGACCCGGAAGCTGTACGCCGGCTCCCTTGGCCAGTAAAGCGAGATGAGCGCCGCACCCCAGAGTCGTCCGCAACTGGACCTAACGGTCAGGGGTCCCTTTACCTTTAATAGAATACAGATAATTGAACAAACTTTGTTGCATTAAAAGGTAAAGGTAAAGGTACCCCTGCCCGTACGGGCCAGTCTTGACAGATTCTAGGGTTGTGCGCTCATCTCACTCTAGAGGCCGGGAGCCAGCGCTGTCCGCAGACACTTCCGGGTCACGTGGCCAGCGTGACATCGCTGCTCTGGCGAGCCAGAGCCGCACACGGAAACGCCGTTTACCTTCCCGCTAGAAAGCGGTCCCTATTTATCTACTTGCACCCGGGGGTGCTTTCGAACTGCTAGGTTGGCAGGCGCTGGGACCGAGCAACGGGAGCGCACCCCGCCGCGGGGATTCGAACCGCCGACCATGCGATCAGCAAGTCCTAGGCGCTGAGGTTTTACCCACAGCGCCACCTGCGTCCCTTTGTTGCATTACATTCCTCATTAAATTATCCTTCCATTGATATATAATGTTATGGCATTACTCCAATAAAAAAATGGTGTTATGAGCCATCAAACCGCACTTTTCCCAAAAGGTTTCCACAATTTCGGCCACTGTGGGGAGGCAGGACTTTTAGTCTCGGCAACTGATCCATAGGGCAAGACCTACCGTGAATGAGCCACTAGGCTCTTTAGGCCTGACCCTCCGACCAAGTCAGTGCAGATCATGTTTTGCCAATAAGGAGTTAACTCCGCCTTGCACAGTGTGATTTACTGCTGGCTCGCTCCTGGCCTGACCCACAGAAGTGCAGCACTTTCACAGCAGAGATTATTTCAGTTCACATAGGGGTGTCGTTTTATAAACCACAGAGCCTAGGACTTTCCGATCAGAAGGTCGGGGGTTCGAATCCCCGCCATGGGGTGAGCTTCCGTTGCTCAGTCCCTGTTCCTGCCAACCTAGCAGTTTGAAAGCACATCAAGTGCAAGTAGATAAATAGGTACCACTACCGCGGGAAGGTAACCGGCGTTTCCGTGCGCTGGTCTGGTTCACCAGAAGCGGCTTAGTCATGCTGGCCACATGACCCAGAAGCTGTACGCCGGCTCCCTCGGCCAGTAAAGCGAGATGAGCGCCGCAATCCCAGAGTCGGCCACGACTGGACCTAATGGTCAGGGGTCCCTTTACCTTTACCTATGCTTAGCTACCCAAAGAAGAACTGAAATTAGATGGTATAACAAATAATCGTGAACTGAATTGAGAAAATAAATCAATTTCGCTGCTGCACCCATCAGGTTTCCTGCTTCCGAGAGGAGCGGGATGTGTTGGTCAACGGAGACAAGCGCTGGATTACGCAGCTGCACTTTGCTTTCCAAGACGAGAATTACCTGGTGAGTGAATATCATCGTTTATCTGTAGGCCGCCTTTACATGGATAAAGCCACACTCAGGGCTGCTTACAACACGAAAAGACTTACAAAAAGACATCATAAGCAGCACGTAAAAATGTTTTGAAACATGCACAAACAAAATTAAGTGGCGTATTTTTCGCTCCATAAGGCGCACCTGACCATAAGATGCACCTAGTTTTAGAGGAGGAGAACAAGAAAAAAAATATTCTCCCCCTCTCTGCTCAGCATCTCTCCAGGAAAGCGGGAGGAGAAACGGAACGGACTGTTTTTCCTGCCGCTTCGCTTCATTTTGCCTTCATTTTATGGATCAATGGTCTCGTTAGACAGTAAAATTTGTGTTAAATTGCTGATTTAGGGGGTGTTTTTAATCATCTGGAACGGATCAATCCATTTCCCATTACTTTCAATGGGAAAGTCCGCTTCAGGTTAAGAACGCTTCAGGTTAAGAACGGACTTCCGGAACCAATTAAGTACTTAACCTGAGGTACCACTGTATATTGGCAAAACAAATAACCCAAAGCAATGCCCCCCCCACCCCAATAGCCTCTAGGCATCCTGAGCCCCAAACTGGCAAAAGATTCTTCCATTGCAGGGAGTTGGTCTAGATGATCCCTGTGGTCCCCTCCAAGTCTACGTTTCTATGACTCACAACCAAAACAGTCCCTTGCGCAGCCTCAGCTTTTGTAGCTGGAGTCAGTCCGCTGGTCTGCCAGTCAGCCAGTGAGGGCTCCGCCCTCTCCAGTCAGGTGGGAAGAGGCTAGCAAATCAGGGAGCGGGTCTTGCACGACTCACAGCCAATATGGGGCTGCTGAGTATGACGTGTTCATAAGAACTGAAGGAGATCCATTTGGCCCAGTGCTCTGTCTCTGACAGTGGGCAGCCGGGACTCCGGCAGAAGATCACTGGCAGGACACGGGAACAGTGGCGTAGCGTGGGTTGTCAGCACCCGGGGCAAGGCAAGTAATTTGCGCCCCCTAACCCGTGGATTTTAGCACTCAAGTCTCTTCCGCGCCCCCCCCAGATGTTGCACCCGGTGCGGACAGCCCCCCCTGCACCCCCCACGCTACGCCACTGCACGGGAGCCAGGGCTCAGCCCCGGAATCCAGTTTCTCAACGAGAAAGTCAGGACAGAAGCAACAACAGGAAGGGGAGATCTGGACATGGGTGCCTTTCCTTCCTCGCTGGATTATGTCCAGCCCACACAGGTCTGGAATTAAGAGCCTCCACTTCAAAAGGCAAGCCGTCCTCCGGTTTCGAAACAAAGCGCTGACGTTTGCCATCCCTTCTAGTTTGCCAGCTGACCGGCAGTATTCTGCCCCCAAATGACCACCACCGGCAAATTTGTTCTCTCTGGAGTTTAGCCTTTTAGGGTGTTAGTGAACACCCAAGTTAGCAGGGAGTCTGAGCTTTGTGGTTTGGGGATGACCTAGAGTCTGGAGCGAGTCGAGACGTTTTGTTTTTTAATTCGGAGGGGAAAGGGAGGAGTGGTGATAGATGGCCCCTGAGGCGGCTACATCGCTTTCGCCGTGAGCTGTGAGGCAAAGAATATTTTTGCAGACCGAAGGCTCATCAAATGCATCATCTTATCCTCACAATGGCCAACCTGATGTCCCATATAGGAAACCCACAAGGAATAATAATAATAATTTATTATTTATACCCCGCCCATCTGGCTGGGCTTCCCCAGCCACTCTGGGCGGCTTTCAACAAAATATTAAAATTCAGTAATGCACCAAACATTAAAAGCTTCCCTAAACAGGGCTGCCTTCAGATGTCTTCTAAAAGTAAGATAGTTGTATATTTCCTTGACATCTGGTGGGAGGGCGTTCCACAGGGCGGGTGCCACTATCGAGAAGGCCCTCTGCCTGGTTCCCTGTAACTTGGCTTCTCACAGGGAGGGAACCGCCAGAAGTAAGACCTGAGCACAACAGCCCTCTCCTCGGAAAATTGTATTCAGAGGCATATTTTGCCCCCCCTCAGCGGAGGCAGTACATAGTTTCAGTTTAGTAAAACTGTAGCCCTGAGCTTTCAGGAGACAAAGGCTAAACAGAGAACGGCGTATTCTACAAGTGAAGAACGGAGCCCTTCAAATTTGCACGGCGGCCTTCGCTAAGTTGGTATAGTTAGCATTTACCTCAGCTTCTCCATCTGTAGTATGGGGATAATAATAATAATACTATCTTGCCTCATAGGGTTGTTTAAAGACAGCTGGGAAAAATAGTAGTAAATAAAATAAAATAAAAATAATAACTAGGGCCGGACAGAACTTCTTTACTGACTCTAGGTGTGGGCATCAGTTTGACACAGAGTATAAGCAACAGCCCTCTCGCCAGAGTTTTTTCGGGCTTCATAGAATCATAGAGCTGGCTGGGACCCTGAGGCTCATCTAGTCCACCCCCTGCAATGCAGGAATATTCAGCTTCCCCATACAGGGATCGAACCTGCAACCTTGGCGTTATCAGCACCACGCTCTAACCAACTGAGCTATCCTGAGATTTGAAACCCTGGACTCAGCTACATTAGTAAAAAATAAAACATTATAAATGCGTTATTACACCGTGACACCAGATGGCGCTGTAGAGCTAAGATAGGAACTCTATGAAATTTTCCATTGTGGGCTTTAAAACGTGTGTTTTTTCCCCAGAGCATTTTTTATAACTTTGTAGATGCAGCCTCTGTCACTGGTTGTGGCAGCTTGTGGGGGACTTTGAGTTTTCGGGGCCCCAAACAGCAGTTGGCGTTGCGATAAACGATACCCCAGTCTTCGCCAACCTGGTGCTCTCTGGCTGTTTTGGACTACAATTCCCATCAGCCAGAGGTTGTCAGGTTGGAAAACACTGGTCTATGAGAACACGGCTGCCTAAAAAGGAGGAACTGGTGCTGTTTCTGAACCTTTCTCAACTCCATCCATCCATAGTATCTGGTGATGGACTACTATGTTGGGGGAGACCTCTTGACACTGCTGAGCAAGTTTGGGGACCGCATCCCGATGGAGATGGCTCGCTTCTACCTAGCCGAGATGGTGATGGCCATAGACTCAATACACCGGATAGGTTACGTACACAGGTAGGTGGAGCAGGCAGGTGGGGGTCTCGTGGGGGGAAGGGCCAAGAAAGAGCACTCTAGGCTAGGCCTGAGGAAACTCCAGCCCAGGGTCTGAATGTGGCCCCCTAGCCCTCTTTATGTGGCCCTCAGGACTCTCCCTAGGCCTCACCGTAACCAGCTCAGCTTCGCACCCAGAAAGCTTTTGACTGGCTAGACTGGTGTTTGCCATGGCGATCATTCGTAGCCAATTAAGATTGTCTTCCATAAAAACGGTTTTAACAATGAGTCCGTAAGTGACTGTGGAGGCCAGTTCTGGATCCACACGTCCTTCCACAGCGGGGACATGGGTTTCCGGGCAGGAGTCGATCACGGTGTGGATTTGCCAAGCGTGCCTTCCTCCTAGCACATTTCTCCCTTGTGTCCTGAGTTCGAGTGTCTTCAAAGCCCATGACACCTTTGGTAAAGGCTGTTCTCCAACTGGAGCACCCGCAGGCCAGTGTTTCCCAGTTGTCTGTCTTTATACTGCATTTTTTAAGCTTTAGAGAGTCTTTAAACCTCTTTTGTTGACCACCGGCATTACGCTTTCCATTTTTAAGTTCGGAATGACACTTACCAGCTGGTGGGGTGCCATTGTAGGATGGCAGCAACACCTCCGCCCCCCCAGATCTGGCCATTGTATTGGAGGCAAGGGTTTTTCCTGGGCTCGGGGAAACCCTTCTTGGCTTCAGCCTGGCCTGGGAAATGGATCACAGCTTGCCTGCCTCTGTGGCCAATGGCAGGCGGACTGTGGCAACGACCCAGCCCCTGGAGCAGACCGGACTATGCGTGGGTAGTTCGGGCTGGCTGGGGGTCCGTTTTTCGGCCTCAGTTCCTCCAACCTGTGAAATGGGTGCAAGAAGGAGGCCGGACGGACGGAAGGAAGGAAAGATCAAGCTGCACTTGTTAACTTACTTTTCAAGACGTTGTAGGTAGAAATATAGATATGTAAAAGAAGGCAGATTTGTCACAGCTCAAAGAAGGTAGATTTCCAAGGGGGTTGAGTATTTTTGGGGGGAACCTCTGGGCTAGAATATGCCCTCTGCTCATGTATCTTGTTTGCCTAGATAGAGGATAGAGGAGGGGTCCCCAAACTAAGGCCCAGGGGCCGGATAAGGCCCAAGGGACTCGTTTATCCGGCCTGCAATGACCTCCACTGCCCGCTTTTACCAGTGCTGCGCGGCTGCCCACTTCCGGGTCGGAGAAGCACCGGAATAGCTTGTGCGCATGTGCAAGCCATGTGTGCATGCACAAGTGTTATTTCCGGTGCACATCCGGGTCGGAGGAGGCCTGTGCACATGTGCACAAGCTATTTCCGGTGCTCCTTAGACCCAGAAGTACACTGGAAATAGCATGTGCGCACGCTATTCAGCCCGACGCGCGATTGGCGCTGGAGACACCGATCTGAGGCGCAGTAAGTTTGCTGACCCCTGGGATAGAGGGTTCAAGTCTGCCTCCTATTGCCCCCTCCCTGCACCTATTCACTCACCTGCCCCCCCAGGCCAATCAGTCACCCTAAATCCCAGCTCTGCGCTCCAGAATGGGCAGAACTCGAACCCGGCACTGTGGCTTTCTCCTTGGAGTTCCACGCTGATTTGCCTGCAGTTCCTCAAACCCCCAAATCCCTTCTCCTTTGCCCATCACTGTGTTCAAAGAAGCAGAATATTGGAGGCAGAATGTGTGGGGTGTGTGTTGGGGGGAGAGGTCAACCCCCTCCCACTTTCTTGCTTTTGCCTCTGGAATTTCTGGCCTATAATCCCCTTGCAAAGCAAACTCTTTCGGTTTGCAGGTCTCCGCCAGGCCCCCCCCCTCCTGACTCCACAGCCTGCTCCAGAGGGGGTCAAGAGGGGTTGTGGGGTGGGGAGGACCAGCCGAGAATTCCAGAGTCTTTGTGGCTCGCCCGCCTCCCTGCCCCCAGCTGCTGGGTCCATGAGGCCGGCCGGCGCCCCCCCTCGCACACAGAGCTGCTCCCGGAGCCAAAACAGCCATAAATGTTGTCCTAGATTCATAATCGCCTAATTCATCTCAGGCTGTGCAAGACAAGCTGGGCTTGCCTCCAAACCACATGAGCGGCCGAGGCTTGGGAATGCAGAGGGGCCTGCCGGTGGGGTGGGGGCAGAGCGAGGGAGGGGCGCTGGGGGGGTATTGAGGGCAGAGTGGCTTTCAAAGGAGGAATCCCCCAAGCAACAGAAACCCCCAACAAAGGCGACTAGAGACCCGGTTAGATCTTGGGACCCCAACGGAGAATGCCCCACATTGTAGACAGGGTCTTTCCAGTGGTGACCTCCGGAACTCCCTCCCCAGGAAGTTCCTGTGCCTCCACTTTGTCTGTTTTGGGGAGAAATCTTGAGATGTTTTTCTTCTTTGGAGTCCCAATCTTCGTTTTATTCATTGCGACAGGGAATTGAATGCCACTGCTTATGGTTTTGGGGAGAGGAGGTGGTCAGGAAAGACCCCCAAAGAACCACCTCCTGTGTGCCTTTCCTCTCACCTAAATAGCCCCAAATGCTGCTGATGAAACAAAGCGGTAGGTCTTAATTTGGGCCACAACTCTGGACAGAAATGCCCTGTGGAGCATCGGATGGCATTGCCTCTGAGCATGTGCAAAGATTCCTTCTTTTGCTGTTCAGTAACAATGAGCAGTGCCGTATAGTTAAAGCCATAGCTGTCAACTTTTCCCTTTTCTTGCGAGGAATCCTATTCGGAATAAGGGAATTTCCCTTTTAAAAAGGGAAATGTTGACAGCTATGGTTAAAGCTATGGTTTTCCCGGTAGTGATGTATGGAAGTGAGAGCTGGACCATAAAGAAGGCTGATCACTGAAGAATTGATGCTTTTGAATTATGGTGCTGGAGGAGACTCTTGAGAGTCCCATGGACTGCAAGAAGATCAAACCTCTCCATTCTGAAGGAAATCAGCCCTGAAAGGACAGATCCTGAAGCTGAAGCTCCAATACTTTGGCCACCTCATGAGAAGAGAAGACTCCCTGGAAAAGACCCTGATGTTGGGGAAGATGGAGGGCCCAAGGAGAAGGGGATGACGGAGGACGAGATGGTTGGACAGTGTTCTTGAAGCTACAAACATGAGTTTGACCAAACTGCGGGAGGCAGTGGAAGACAGGAGTGCCTGGCGTGCTCTGGTCCAGGGGGGCACAAAGAGTCAGACACGACTAAACGACAACAAACCATGAGCAGCTATCTGGCTGCCTTGCCAGAGGGGCCAGCCTTTGAGGAGGGACTGAGCCCCTCTCTACTTCCCCAGGACTCCTTGTTTCAGTTTCCCAGTCTCCAGACTTTCTCACTTATCTCTTTCCACTCCCCAACAGAGACATCAAACCAGACAACATCCTCCTGGACCGCTGCGGACATATCCGGCTGGGGGACTTTGGCTCCTGCCTCAAGCTCCGCAAAGACGGGACGGTGAGACTTGAATTGGGGGTAGGGGCGATTAGGGACAGGGAACCAGGCACAGGGCCTTCTTGGTAGTGGCACCCGCCCTGTGGAACACCCACCCGTCAGATGTCAAGCAGATGAATAGCTACACAACTTTTTAAAGACATCTGAAGGCAGCCCTGTGTAAGGAAGTTGTTAATGTTTGATGTGTATTGTGTTTTTATTATGTTGAAAGCTGACCAGTGTGGCTGAAGCAACACGATCAGATGGGCGGTGTGTGTGTGTTTTTTTATTATTATTATTATTATTATTATTATTATTATTATTTGGAGGCAAATTGACATAATTACAGTGGTACCTCGGGTTACATATGCTTCAGGTTACATACGCTTCAGGTTACAGGCTCCGCTAACCCAGAAATAGTACCTCAGGTTAAGAACTTTGCTTCAGGATGAGAACAGAAATTGTGCTCCGGTGGCGCGGTGGCTGCAGGAGGCCCCATTAGCTAAAGTGGTGCTTCAGGTTAAGAACAGTTTCAGGTTAAGAACGGACCTCCGGAATGAATTAAGTACTCGACCCAAGGTACCACTCTAATTTGCCCTTTCTGAAACAATACGAAAAGTGAAACATGGACACCCTCCGAAATTCACACTTCTTTGAATTTTTCAGGGCAGTTCTCCAGCTAATAATAATAATAATAATAATAATAATAATAATAATAATAATTTTAAACCCCACCCATCTAGCTGGGTTTCCCCACTCACTCTGGGCAGCTCACAACAGTATATTATAAACACGATAAAATATCAAACATTAAAAGCTTTCCTAAACAGGGCTGCCTTCAGATGTCTTCTAAAAGCCAGAGAGTTGTTTATTTCCTTGACATCTGATGGTAGGGCATTCCACAGAGGAGGCGCCACCACCGAGAAGGCCCTCTGCCTGGTTCCCTGTAACCTCACTTCTCACACTGAGGGAACCGCCAGAAGACCCTCGGAGTTGGACCTCAGTGTCCGGGCTGATTGATGGGGGTGGAGACGCTCCTTCAGGTATACGGGGCCTTTAGGCCATTTAGGGCTTTAAAGGTCAGCACCAACACTTTGAATTGTGCTCAGAAACATGTGCCAAAATGTACATAGCTAGGGCAAAGTGTAGGAAACCCCTACTCCAGCAAAAAAACACAAAAAACCAGCACACAAATGCGTGTTCTGTGTGCGGCAGGTCTGCTCAACGATAGCCGTCGGCACCCCAGATTACCTGTCCCCCGAGATTCTGCAAGCGGTGGAAGACGGCGCTCACTCTTACGGCACGGAGTGCGACTGGTGGTCCCTCGGCGTCTTCGCCTACGAGATGTTCTTCGGCCACACTCCTTTCTTTGCCGACTCCGTGGTGGAGACGTACGGAAAGATAATCCATTTCAAAGTAAGCGAGGGGCGGAGGTCTGCGGGTCTGTGTGGGTTTGCCTCTCCAGAAGGAGAATCGGGGCCCAGATCTCTCCCCGGGCGCCCTTGCCGATTGTCAAAACTCTCCCTTCCGAAGGAGCACTTCCGGTTCCCTCCGTCGGTTCCTGACATCCCTCCCGAAGCTCTGGCCTTGATCGAAGGGCTCATCTGCCCCCGGGAGATGCGGCTGGGGCGCAACGGAGTCCGGGACTTCCAGGAGCACCCCTTCTTTGTGGGCGTGGACTGGGATTCGCTGCGGGACTGTGTGCCGTCCTTCGTGCCCGAATTTGCCAACGCCACGGACACCTGCAACTTTGACGTGGTGGATGACTGTCTCACTGACATGGTGAGCGGGGGAGGGGTACGTGACTTTTTATTTGTCCCCCTCTACTCCCGATTCCTCTCCCCCCCCCCAGTGCCAGTTCATCTGAGAAACACCGTTTAGGTAATAATAATAATAATAAATTTTATTTACATCCCGCCCTCCCCAGCCGAAGCCGGGCTCAGGGCGGCTAACAACAATAAAATAGTACAACATTCTAAAATCATTTCATTATAGAATTAATTCAAATCCAATTAATGGCAACCATTAGGCTAAAGTTCTGTGAAGATTGCCAAAGGAGGGAGTCAGGCTGTGCCCTGACCAAAGGCCTGGTGGAAAAGCTCTGTCTTGCAGACCCTGCGGAAAGATGTCAAGTCCCACAGGGCCCTGGTCTCTTGTGGGAGAGTGGTCCACCAGATCGGGGCCACGGCCGAAAAAGCCCTGGCTCTGGTTGAGGCCAGCCTAACCTCTCTGTGGCCTGGGTCCTCCGAGATGTTTTTGTTTGAAGACCGTAAGTTCCTCTGTGGGACATACCAGGAGAGGCGGTCCCATAGGTACAAGGGTCCTACGGGTAATTGTGGACTCTGGGGTTTGAGATGGTTCTACAAAGGTGTCCCTTCCTCGTCCCGCTCTTCGGACAATAATTCCCATTGCTTCGCTCGTTTCAAAATGTGGCGAGCCAGCCCTACTGGGTATGGGGCAGTGAGGAGGGGGTTCATGTTTATTCTCCTAGGTGGGGCCTCCAGGGAACCACCCCAGAGTCCTGCCCTGACCTTGGCAGTTTACGACAGCTAAAACGCAATCTTCACACACTTGGCTGAGTGTCAGACCTAATGATTACCTCACCTCATCCCCAGTAGGTCTTAGGAGAGTTTGGATTTTTTTCTTACCCCTTGAATCAGTTGCTGAGACTAAAATTAGGGTTGCCATATGTCTGGGAAAATCCATACGTATGGCAGCCCATGTTGGCAGTGTCGTTTTTGCCGCTTTTCCTGAAAAATCACTCAGAAATGTCATTTTTTTGTGTGATTTCCTCCAAAAAAGTTCAACAACTTTGTCCCCCTGCCACAAAGCTTTTGCGTCCGGATTTTTTTGAAATATGGCAACCCTACTCAAAGTTCCTATCTCACCACTGCCATCTAAATCCCCTCCCCTCCAGGGCTTTCCCCAAGCAATAAGAGACGATGCCTGCCTGCAGCCAACCTCTCCTCCACTCTTTTCATGCCTCTCCTGGTTCTGGGAGACAAATGGGGAGAGGAGCTTGACGCAGGAGAGGCAGGAAACACCTGCGATACTTTGCCAGCCAGACTCATCTCTGCCTCTTGGCCCCCTTCCTCTCCTGCTTCCTCTCCTGCCTCCGATTCTGGACTGCTCTCTGCCACAGACTCACCCCGCTCACTGAGCCCTGTTCCCTCTTCCGCCTCCAACACCTCCTCTTCCCCGCTAACTAGACTCCGCTAACCCAGAAATAGTGCTTCAGGTTAAGAACTTTGCTTCAGGATGAGAACAGAAATTGTGCTCTGGTGGCATGGCAGCAGCAGGAGGCCCCATTAGCTAAAGTGGTGCTTCAGGTTAAGAACAGTTTCAGGTTAAGTACGGACCTCCGGAACAAATTAAGTACTTAACCCGAGGTATCACTGTATTCTTTTCTCCTTCCTCCCACTTCCCTCCGCCCCCAGTCGATCTCCTCCACGTTATGCCATTTACAATAATCTTTGCATTCTACAACCTTCTCAAATCATCTATATATTCTTATTATCTTTCCTTACTAATTTTTCTTCCATCCAGTCCTTCACATTTTAATCTAGGCATATTAGCATATCTTTTTTTGAGCAATATTTTGCCATATATTCATCAAAGCATTTTTGATTCGACTGATTTCTTATCATAGCAGTTAATTTTGCCAAAATTAAATAGTTTACAAATCCATTCCTCCTTTGTGGGTATAGTTTGTGACTTCCACCTAGCAGCAATCACTATTCTAGCAGCTGTACTTGCATATAGAAAGATTATTTTTCTCCCCTGTGGTATCTCATCATCTACTCTTTGTTGTCCCCCACCAATCCCCTGGCTCTGAGCCTTCTTCCCTTGGTCCACCCCCCAGCTGGTTTCTCCCACTATTACTCTGCCCCCAGCCGGCCCATGGCATTCCCTGAAAGTCCCCTGCAGAAAACCTTGTGCAGTCTTTCTCAGCCTTGATCCCCTAGTTGCTATTGAACTACAAATTCCATAATCCCTGACCACTGCCCTTGCTGGCTAGGAATGAGGGGAGCCATAATCTGACGACGTTGAGGAACCCAAGGTTGAGGTACCACTGTATGTAAATCCAGCACTACCAGTAGGGGGCGCTATGCCCAGCCTGCTGCTGCTCTGGTTAGAACTGAGCCCCCCAAACACCCACCCACCCTCTGTGTGCTTGTGTCTCCCTTTTCCTAGGAAACCTTGTCAGACGTGATGGAGAGCTCTCCGCTTGGGGTGCACCTGCCCTTCGTGGGGTATTCGTACACCTACACGGCGGCAGCAAAGTAAGACGCCTTTGGGGGTGCCGGGGGGCGCTTGGGTTGGGAAACCCAAGGCTGTTGTCAGAAGCCAGTTGCAGGCCCTGGAATTGAGCTAGCCGGACGCCAGGAAAGGAGAGGGGTCCCGTCACCTGTGCAGAAGGTCTAGGCTGAATCTAGACCTATATAGAAAAAAATACTTAAAACCCCCCAAAAACGTTTTAAAATATATATTGAATTTTGCATTAGCTCGCCATTGCCATCTGGTGTCATGTTTGTGTAATGCGCTTAAAACACACTTAAGACATTACATTTGCACCTGCGTAGCTGATTCCCTGAGGGACACAGGTGACGCTGTGGGTTAAACCACAGAGCCTAGGACTTGCCGATCAGAAGGTCAGTGGTTCGAATTCCCCCGACAGGGAAAGCTCCTGTTGCTCGGTCCCTGCTCCTGCCAACCTAGCAGTTCGAAAGCACATCAAAGTGCAAGTAGATAAATAGGTACCACTCTGGCGGGAAGGTAAACGGCGTTTCCTAGCACTGCTCTGGTTCGCCAGAAGCGGCTTAGTCATGCCGGCCACATGACCCAGAAGCTGTACGCCAGCTCCCTCGGCCATTAAAGTGAGATGAGCGCTGCAACCCCAGAGTCGGTCACGACTAGACCTAATGGTCAGGGGTCCCTTTACCTTTACCTAGCTGAGTCCCTGGTCCCAAGTTGACCCCTAGGCAAAACGGTCTTGTGGCAACGCGGAGACCCTGCCAGGATCTGGTCCGTGAGGCTCTCCCTTTCTCTCAGACAGAATGAGCCGGAGGAAAGAGGCTGCGGGGACGTCAGCATGGAGGTCGACAGCAGCCAGAGGACTTTGCCCACAGAGCAGACCCCCAAGCAAACCCCGGAGGAGCTGGTAGGTTGGGGGACCATCTGGAGCCAGGATGGGGCAGTGGAGAGCCTTACCTGGTACCCCAGAGGCACCTCAGTGTCTGAGGTTTCACAGACACCTACGTCTTGCTCCCTACCAGGCATGCAAACTCCCAGATGGACAGAAGCTCGACGTGGCCACTTTCCTAGAGTTGCAGTCGGCTCTCGAGGAGGAGCTGAGGAGCCGGGAGCTGCTGTGTCAAGAGCTCAGCATGGTCAAGGTGGCCAACCAGACCTTTGCCAGGTGAGGGTTTATGGGTGTTAGGATATTGATGTTCCGTTCCACCTTAAGAATGGGCATGTGGAGCATAGCTGCCAACCGTCCCTTATTTGGCGGGAAAGTCCCTTACCCCAGCGCTGTGTCCTGCTGCTGTCCCTTATTGATGATGTCCCTTAAATTTCCCGGGTTTCAAAGGAAGCAGCTCCTCTCCTCTCCCTCCCTCCCTGCTGGCCAGGGAGGAGGGAGGCTCCAACTGTGTTGCTTGGCTGTGTTGCTCACCCAATAAGGAGTCTAAGAACGACTGGGGGGTGGAGCTTGCATGCCTTGTGCCGATCAAATCGGCCACGTTGCCTGGGGACTCGCCTTTGCTCAGCGCTTCCCAGCGGAGAGGTGTCGGTGGTTTCCCTTGCTGCATTCCCTTTGCCGGGTTGCTGCGCTGTGGGAACCACCGCTTGAGGCTTTGTTTGGCTGCTGGCTGGGCTTTCTGCCTTTGGCTCGGAGGGGCTCAGAAGTCGAACATACCTGTGCTTGGAAAATCCCTTATTTTGGCTGCTGATCCCTTATTTTCAAGGCTGCTGGTCCCTTATTTTCAAATATGTAAGTTGACAGCTATGATGTGGAGTTGTTGCGTGTCACATGTCTGTTTACTTCCAGCACAGCCTGCTGGGAACTTCTGCTGTGTATAGCTTTTGCTTTTGCTTCTTGCTCTTGGACATGAAAAAGAGCAGACATGTTTTCTTTGTCCTGAACTACGCTGAATAAACTGCTTGTAAATATGCTTTAAGGGACGTGGGTGGCGCTGTGGGTTAAACCACAGAGCCTGGGACTTGCTGATCAGAAGGTTGGTGGTTCGAATCCCCGCGACAGGGTGAGCTCCCGTTGCTCGGTCCCTGCTCCTGCCAACCTAGCAGTTCGAAAGCACAAAATGCAAGTAGATAAGTAGGTACCGCTCTGGCGGGAAGGTAAGCTTCCTTGACCTCCATCGATTCTCCTCGAATGACGCTCTCTTCCAAATCCCTGTCTCCCCACACTTTCTCCCTCCCTCGATCTGGATTTTCTCATTCCAGAGTTACTCCGTGAGAATTATCCCAATCAAGAGAGGGGAAAGGGTGGGAAGGCAGGAATTTGGAGGAGACCCTCCTATGTTTCCACGAAGAATGAATAGAGTCCGAGGAAGCTGGACTTTCCACGTTAGACGGCAGACAGGGTGAATGGGCCCAATCCCCTCAGGCACATGAAGGCTGAAAGATACTGAAATGATTAGTTAATAGGGCATGAAAAACAAACCTAGTTTAGTTGTTCTTAACCATTTTTCAGTGGGATTTCTTTCTTAATTGTACTGTTTTACTGCTTTGTGTTTTCCGCTCCTGGGCTCCGTCGGCAGGAAGGGTGGCGTGGAGCTTTAATAAAGTTAAATAACGCAAGTTGCTTCAGGGTAAGAACAGCAGCTAAACTTAGATCTGAAAACAGTGTGGAGAAGATCAGGTACAGAATAACTAGTATATGCAGCGTTCATTGGGAAACTGGGGAAACCATGGAGGAGGGGGGATCCCAGAATTACTGGATTATTTGATAGGAATTTCAAACGTGTTGTAAATTCTATGGAAAATATATATACAGTGGTACCTCTGGCTGCGAACGGGATCCGTTCTGGAGGCCCGTTCGCGACATGAAAAGAGCACAACCCACAGCGGCACGTCTGCGCATGCGGGGGTTGCGATTCGCCGCTTCTGCGCATGCGCATGACATCATTTTGCACTTCTGCGCATGCATGAGCGGCGAAACCCGGAAGTAACCCTTTCCAGTACTTCCGGGTCGCTGTGGGATGTAACCTGAAAGATCGTAACATGAAACGGACGTAACATGAGGTATGACTGTATATAAAATAATAATATTAAATAATTAGTAGATCAGTCCTTCTCCCAGGCATCCCACTTTCCTCGCATCAAATAATGATTGTCTCGCCTTTTCTTGCCCAGCCAACTCAAGGAAGCCGAGAGCCGCAACTTGGAACTGGAAGCTCAGATAAAACGCCTGGAGGAGCAGATCGAAGGGATGAAGCCGATGGCCGAGGAAGGCAAGTTTCACCAGAACCCCTTCCCTCCTCCTGCCTGCAACCCCTTGCCCAGCTTGCGTTCCTGGCAGACTCCGCTCTGCACTGCGACCCCTCAGCTTGCTGACCAGTCCCTTCGGTTCCAGCTCTTTCACCCCCTTCCCTTTCATAGTTAGGGAAAAGGACGTGCCCCAAGGCCAGCGCTGCGCCCAGAAGCAAGCCAGGGAGCTCGGCCCCAGCCGCACACACGGACTGAGTGCTTTGGACTCCAACTCCCATCATCTGCAGCCAGCATGGCCAACAGTCGGGGATGGTGGGAGTCGCGGTTCAGAACATCTGGAGGGAACTGGATTGGTAAAGGCTGGCAGTTGAAAGGAAGTGTGTGCGCGAGAAATAGTTTTTTCACACCACACATCCAAAGCACTGTGGTACCACTTTAAACTGTCATGGCTTCCCCCAGAGGATTCTGGGAGCTGCAGTTTTTATATTTTTATTTTGCTCTGTGAACTGCCTTGAGACCTCTGGGCTATAGGGCGGTATATAAATAATAATAATAATAATAATAATAATAATAATAATAATAATAATAATAATAATAATAATAATAGACCTACAGTGGATGCTTGGGTTGCGAACGTGATCCATGCGGGATGCATGTTCGCAACCCGCAGGGGCACGTCTGCGCATGCAGGGGTTGCGATTCGGCACTCCTGCGCATGTGCAAAGCGCTTCTGCGCATGCATGACCTCCGAAACCCAGAAGTAACCTGTTCCAGTACTTCTGGGTTTCGGAGCATCTGTAATCTGAAAAAATGCAACCTGAAGCGTCTGTAACCCCAGGTATGACTGTATTTTCCTCCAAGAGCTACAATTTCCAGAGTAGTTTATCCATCTATCCCTCTTCACAGGGAACCCTGGAACTGTAGTTCTTTTGGGGCGGGGAATAGGGAGGTTTCCTAACAACACTCAGCAACCTGAACCATCTATAGGATTCCTTTGGAGGAAGCCGTGACTTTATAAAGTGGTCTCTTGGCTCTTTGGGTGTATGGTGTGTACTCAGAGCAGAACCCTTGACCAACTTGAGCCCACTGATTCTGAGGCTATGTGCACACGAGTTGCTTAAAACACAGTGGGGCCACCCCCTGCCTTTCCAGAGAGGAGCCGCATTTCCAGAGAGACGACTGGGCTGTCTTTGCCCGATGTTCATCGCCAGATCCACCAGCAGGTTGAATGCTTGGATCTATAGGCCCAGCTCCTCGCTGACTGGGTTTGGGGTGAGGAGGGAGCCTCCAACTGCCCCCCAGCCCCGTCTAGCAGTAGCCTAGAATGGAAGGGCATAACTTGGAAAGCTGTAGGGGAACCATTGCCTTCCCTGCAGGTTCTCTAGCACTGACACTGAGTCCTGTTCCTTTCGCTTCCCCTTCTGGGTGCTGGGTGGGTGCTCTAACCCTTGAAAATTCTCCTTCACGGACTCCCGCTCCACCCTGCCTCTCACCCATCAGAGGGTCAGTTTGAGCTCTGTCAATGGCTACCAGCATAATAATAATAATAATAATAATAATAATAATAATAATAATTTATTTATCCCCTGCCCATCTGGCTGGGTTTCCCCAGCCACTCTGGGCGGCTTCCAACAAAATATTAAAATACAATAACCTATTAAACATTAAAAGCTTCCCTAAACAGGGCTGCCTTCAGATGTCTTCTAAACGTTTGGTAGTTATTTTTCTCTTTGACATCTGGTGGGAGGGCGTTCCACAGTGCGGGTGCCACCACCGAGAAGGCCCTCTGCCTGGTTCCCTGTAATTTGGCTTCTCGCAGTGAGGGAACCGCCAGAAGGCCCTGGACCTCAGTGTCCAGGCAGAACGATGGGGGTGGAGATGCTCCTTCAGGTATCCAGGCATGCCCTTCGAGTCTCAAAACCAGGACACACATCTTCCCGTCTGTGCTCCTGCACAAGTCACATGCAAGATCACGGAGCCCTAAATACATTATTTTTCTGGGAGCTGTACTCTCACACAATGGCACGGCACCCCAAAATATGTGTTGGGGGGCACGCCATGCGAGATTGTGGCCCTGAGAAAAGCACAAGGGCTGGGCGCAAAATCACGTGAGGTCACGGCACCAAAAATGGCCCCTGTGCTCTTGCTGGGGGTGGAAATGAGATGTTCCATTTTTTCCAGGACACTTGCAGGGTCTGTCCTATGCTCTGCCAACACTGTTGTGTCTCAAGTGGGGAAGAGTTGTTCATGCACTCAAGTCCTGCTCGGGGCATCTGGTTAGCCTTTGTGATAACAGGGTGTTGAACCAAATGGGGACTTTATTGTCCTGGTGCATCAGGCCTCTTCCTAGGTTCTTAGGTGTGCTGCAGGTGGTCTGTACGCAGGGCCGTCTTAGGCATATCCGGCGCCGTGGTGCAAAGATCCCTCCAGCGCCCCACCCCCCGTTTCCCAGAGTTGTCGTCCTTTTCCCAAGCCTCTGCAGGGATCGCTCTGCTCCCGAGGAGGTTTGGGAGGCAAGCTGCACGCCCACCAGCCCTATGGTTGATGGGGCGCAGTTGGTGGGCGTGCAGGAGGGAAAGGGGAGGTCGCCGGCAAAGCCACGCAGCTCTCCCACTCTCTGGGGTGCCCCTGAGAGTCTGATGTCCTGGCGCGACGCACCACTAAGCCCTATGGAAAAGATGGCTCTGTCTGTACATGAGTGTGCTGGTCCCGTGGGTTACCCGAGAAGTGAGGTCCAAGTCCGGTCTGTGGTCAAAGGTGCAACATGGAGGCAGTCCATAGTAGCTGAAACTGGGTGCAGGGCAGGGAGTCAGGTGAAGTCAGGAACAGGCATGCAAGCAGGGAGCCAGGGCAGGTCAGGAGCTCAGGCAAGCAGGACAGGGTTCAGGCAGGAACTAAAGGTAAAGGTACCCCTGCCCGTACGGGCCAGTCTTGACAGACTCTGGGGTGGGTGCGCCCATCTCACTCTATAGGCTGGGGGCCAGCGCTGTCCGGAGACACTTCCGGGTCACGTGGCCAGCGTGACATCGCTGCTCTGGCGAGCCAGAGCCGCACACGGAAACGCCGCTTACCTTCCCGCTAGAAAGCGGTCCCTATTTATCTACTTGCACCCGGGGGTGCTTTAGAACTGCTAGGTTGGCAGGCGCTGGGACCGAGCAACGGGAGCGCACCCCGCCGCGGGGATTCGAACCGCCGACCTTTCGATCGGCAAGCCCTAGGAGCTGAGGCTTTTACCCACAGCGCCACCCGCGTCCCCAGGCAGGAACTAGCAACCAACAATGTTGCTCCCGCAACTTGGAACTGGGGCTGGCCAGCTTTTAGCTGCCCCAAGGCATAGGGTGGCCCCGATCCTCTGGTGACTCGACTCTCCTGGCCTGGAGGCGAGCACTCCTCCTGCGAGAACTTAGTTCCCATTGCCTCTCTGCCCTGAGCCTCTGCAGCTCAGGAGAGGCTGGAGGGTTACCAGAGGCTTCCTCTGACGGGGCTGAGAGTGGAGCACCTGCAGGCAATGGGTCCTCCATCACCTCAGGAGCCAGAGCAGACTCAGCTGGTGCCTGCACCTGAGGATCCAGCACAAGTGAGGACCCTTCAGGCTCATGCCCCAGCCTGGCTCAGCTGGTTCTGGAGGCGGGTCATCCTGTGCAGGCTGGGATCCCTCAGGTTCATCACAGTGAGCCATGACAGCACATGAGAGGGTTGAGTGAGAAGCCAGCTGGCCTTTGTGCACCAAGGGAAGCATAGCATGTGATGTGCGGTGCATGGCAACAGGCCGCTTCTTTTGCCCAGCATGCCTGCCGGCTTGTTCCTGCATGCCTTGTAGACTAGCCTCTTTCTCTGTACATTGCCCTCCCCTTCCCCACCCGTTCACCACCACCACCCCGCCCCCCCACAAAGGAAACTCGGCCCCACGTTTCTCTTTTCCTTCCAGCTGCTCTGGGCTGGAGCCCCCGCTGGCCCCCCAACCACACCCACCCTTTCTTGTGCCGTGTGGAGCGCCTGGCAAATGTAAGCCTGACTCTGCAGGTTGCCGTACCTCATGGAGGAGGTGGGGGAGGGAAAGGGATGTGTGTGTCCCCCCTCGCCCCACAAGCTTAGGCTCCATTCTGGGTGAGGAGGGGAGATGGCCCTTTCTAGTCTGCCCAATATTGGGGTCCTCTGTCTCTGGGGCTCTGTGGGTTCTGCATCAACCTTCCACGCACCCCAAGTTCTGCATCTAGAATGTATTTTGCATTTTATTTTTGGAAGGGGGGTGGGTGCAGCTTATTCACATTCTCTTATGCAACTTTTGTGCTTCAAATATTAGACTTCCTGGTTTGTTGCGTTTTCAGGCGAAAGATGGGAAAGGTTTCATTCCAAGAGGACTAGAAACTTGGTTCCATAAAGACAAGGGGCAGTGGCTGTCACAACCCACAGCCCAAATGGCAGCTGGGGTGTGTGTGGGTTTTTGGCTGGTTTGTGCACAGAGAAAGCAAGGAGCTGTGCTTTGATCTGGTCTCTCCCCCAACCCACCCACTCGCCGCCGCCCCCCAATTGCCTGGCACTCTGCCCTGCTGACTTTTGCTTTCTCTTTCCAGCAAGGCGGCACCATGGCATCCCGGCTTTGTGAATACCCGCTTGTGGTACCTCTGTACCGGCACTTGCTGCTCTTTTCTAGGGTACGTCGGCTGCCATCATCGCGCATGTGCGAACACACCTCTCTCTCTCTCTCTTCCTCTCCTCGGCTCACCTGAAGCCAGTGCTTGCTTGGCCTGAGAGCGGTCTTCCCCTCCCAGCTCTTCTGGTATCGTGTTCTTTAACCCCCCCAACTGACAGAAAGCCATCGAGGGCAAAAACAGGCCCTGTGCAGAGACGGGGCAACACAGCCTGATTGGAAGGTGGTTGGGGCAGAGCACTGATTGCAGAAGAGGGATTAAAATCCCCCAAAAACCTACCTCCTTCCCTAACAGGTCTTATTTGGGACTGAGCTTGGCAGTGGGGGCCCTCTTGGTTGTCCCTATGCCCTCAGAGGCTTGGGGGTGGGGTGGGCCTTCTCTGTGGTGGCCCCTAAAATGTGGAACCCCCCCTCCATTATGCAGCTTATGGAAGATGCTCTTTCACCCTGGCCTTTGACACCCGAGGTGTCACATATTTTTAAAGGTAAAGGTAAAGGTACCCCTGCCTGTATGGGCCAGTCGTGTCCGACTCTAGGGTTGTGTGCCCATCTCACTTAAGAGGCCGGGGCCCAGCGCTGTCCGGAGACACTTCTGGGTCACGTGGCCAGCGTGACGAAGCTGCTTGCTCTGGCGAGCCTGCACCAGCGCAGCACACGGAAACGCTGTTTACCTTCCCGCTAGAAAGCGGTACCTATTTATCTACTTGCACTTAGGGGTGCTTTCGAACTGCTAGGTGGGCAGGAGCTGGGACCGAAAGACGGGAGCTCACCCCGCCGCGGGGATTCGAACCGCTGACCATGCGATCGGCAAGTCCTAGGCGCTGAGGTTTTACCCACAGCGCCACCCCCGCTTAATTTTGGGGACTGGAAGTCATTTTGAACTGTTTTTAATGCAGCGTTTTAATCGGGTAACCCTCCGCACCCGGGACCTCGGGGTGAAATAAATAAATAAAAGTAACGGGAATAAAAGCTGCCATTTATTTAATAGCCTTTCTTGTGGCACATGGTTTTGGAACAATATGGTGCCAACGGGCCTGTCCGCTTAGGCTGAAGTGTTTCCCTGTTTTCTTATGCCTAAAAGTCAGGCCGAAGGCCCAGCTTGCCAAGAACCGGGCCACCCCGTCCCATTTTGCCGCCCCCACCAAACCCTCCCCAACTGGAGTCACACAGCCTTGGCTTCTGGCGGTATCGTGCAAGAGGTCCCAGAAGTCTCCGTACAATTTCGCGGGACTCTCGCAAGATCTTGCCAGAACCCAGGAGCCACTGCAAGCCCTTCTCCGGCGGTAGGAGACGCGCCTGAAGAATGCTCCTTGGATTCTGTCGCCTGAGGCAGCTGCCTCGGCCTGCCTCATGGACGGGCCGGCTCAGAACTGTCTGCTCCAGTTCTCTCCAGCCATGTGTCCTCTTATAGGCAACCTCGTGGGAGGCTGGCTGCTCCATCTCTCTGTGAGTGCCAGTTCTTCACAGTTTGTTCTCCGCCAGCCTCTGCTGAGCACCACCAAGGACCAATCCATTCCTGAAGAAATCTAGTGTGCCAGGGAGAAAGGCACTAGCCTACTTCAACATGCTAGCTTTCCTTGGGCAGGAACCTTTTAATTTTAGGGCAGACTACTCAGTTGTGAGGACACCCTGCCTTGCAGTGGTACACCCAGGCATGGCTTGACTGTGTGAGAGTAGCAGGAGTGACTGCACACAGGGAAAGCAGGATTGTGTATTCTTACATACCTGAAAGCAAACCTTCCCAGGGACTGAGGGCGCCTCCCAAGTTTTATTTCAAATATGCGTCCTTCGGCTGAGGTTTCTGGGAAGACAGGGCCTTTTTGGAGTGGCCCCGTCTGCCCAGAAGCTCAGCCCATTATTACTGTTACTTGCACGGGACGCGGCAAGCCAGGGACTCTCCCAACAAGTGAGATGACTTACGGCCCCTTGTGGTTCCAGCAGCAGGGATCCGCTGGGTCTCAAACCCACTGGCTCCCCCTTCTTCCCCAAACCCAAGGGCTTCCTTCTTTCCTCCTTCTGTCTTGACCAGCCTGTTTTCCCTTCACAGGTACATAGGCCCTGCATCGTCAAGGTGGGATACCTGCTCTTATGCACTGGCAGATTTGCCCTGGACGCCTCTCCTCGGAGCCTGGTGGAGGTGGCATGAAGGCCATCGGCAAGGGGGGAGACCCTTGTGCCCAACAGCTGCTGCTCAGTCCTTGCCAGGCGCCTGGGGCAACCTCCTTTATCACTTGCCAGCTGCCCCCAGAAGGGAGATTGGGGCCCAGAGGGCCGAAAGCCCCCTTCTGCTTGTGCCCTGGCAAGGAAGACAACCCTTTGCGATCCAGATGCTACCTGAACCAACAGCCGAGCCCACACCACTCCCTGGGGCCTTGCTTCCCGACACTCTGAGCCCTGCCTCTCAACTTGCCTTGCTTTGTGAAGACAGCAATGGTCTCCCCAGTTCTCAAGTTACTGGTAGCAGCCAGGGAGGAATTTCCTAAAGGGCCACGAGTGGCCATAGAGAACCCAGCAGAGACCCCCAAGACCTCTCGACGCCCAACGCTTTTCCACTTTTTATCCTCCGCCTGCTCCGCCTCGAACGCGAGGGGCAAAATTTGGGAGCTGCTGTAGGATCCAGGAATCCCAGCATCCTCAGTTTAACCCCTTAAATTCTTGTGGGGGAAGGAGCCCAGGAGTCCTGCCTCCCAGCCCTTCTAGTCAGCCCCCCAGCTATGACTCCCCGGTCTCTGATTCAGACGTGGCTGTTTCCAAGAGGTGAAGGCTGGGGGGGATTCCTTCGTGGCAAATGTCTTCCTGGGGACGCAGCTTCCGCTTACCCCTTGGCGACGCTCCCCCCTCGGATCACGACTGCCGCCCCAATGACGCATGGCTGCTTTGCACAGGCTCCTGGCCTCCCCCTTGGGAGTTCGGCGCAAGGGCAGTCGGCGGAGGGGCGGCTGATGGAAGAGGACTAGACTTGGATTCCAGTTTTGCTTGGAGGACGCTCTGCTATCGGCAGAATCTGTGCAAGGAGATGTTGTACGCCGTGCTTCCGAGTCACGCTTCGCACCTGGGATTGGCTGGGCTAAGACTAGGACGGTCCTCTGAGTAGCTGCCCCAAGGCCTGGGCGGGACCTTGGAAAAGACTGCAGAGCTAGGCATGTCTCAAGTTCGCTTGATGGGAAGCGCCACCGGCAACAGAAAAATGACTTATACCTGCACTTCTACACTTCTGGCACCTGGTGGCAGCACCAAGCCTTTCTTGCTCCACACTGCCGCACGTACACAAGGTTGTTGGTAATTTATTTGGGATTGTGGTGTTTAGCTGTAAATCTTATTCCCCCCTCGAGCAGGTGGCGGACCCCTGTTCCCCGCCTCTTCCAAAAGGTGTGCGCGCACTGGTCTCTAACGAAGGGAAGCGCACAGGAGAATGTTTAGCTTGAAGTGGGGGGGGGGAACTGTGCTAGTTTTAAGGTTTTGCACTATGCTCTTGGTCCCTGGTCACCTTCCTTTCTCCCCATATTTATTATTCCGTCTCCCCCCTCCGCGTCCCCTCCTTTGTGTAATAATATGGCACACAGGGGCTGGATGCATGAGAACACTGTACATTTGTGACAATGTGTGTTAAGGATGTTGCTGCTCCCTCTTCAGAGATGAAATAAAATTGGATTCTTCCGTAGCCTTTTGCTGCACTCACTGCAATGTCCGGAAGGCATCTGAGGAATTTTGCAACTAAGGGCCAAGACCAAGACAAAACAGGGGAGGGGAAAGAACTGGGGGGCAGGTGGCAAGACACACTCACGGCACCATCACAAGCAGCTCCACGCTTTCACACGTGACAAGGAAAACGACTCTGTCTCACACACTGATTTTTGCAGAACAGAGGTCTCTCTGTTTCCTTAGAGCACCCACTGTGGTGGTTTTTTTTTACTGGCACCAGAATTTATGCTCCACAAGCTTCCGTTCCTCCTCCTCCCTCCCCCTTGAGCCCCCCACCCCCCCAAACCACCAACATTTAGCATGGGAGGCTGTGGTGTGAAAACTGTCTCTTTAGTATAAATAGGAGTTCACGATTCTATAATTTAAACACTCTTCAGACACAACAGTAACAAACGTTTAGAGAGCAGGTAGTAAAGTGACGAAGGCACAGGGGGGGCGTCATCGTCGCAGCTTCCGGGCGTGTTCTTCTGCGGACTTTTGGGGTGGGTGGGTTTGGGCGTCTCGGCTGCCAGACACCAGCTGGCAGGCAAAGGCCGCAGGACCGGGAGGGGAGGGAGGCAGACAAGAGTGCGAGGGCGACATGCATTTGGGAGGCGGGGGGGGGGGGGGGGGAAAAAAGAAATCCTGCCCCCAGGGGTCCGCGGAGGGGCCCAGCGGGGGGGGGGGGGGGGGGGGGGGGGGGCAAGGCAGAGTCCCTCCTCTGCTCCCCACGTTCCTCTGACCAGGCTGGGATGAAGCGGGTGTGAAGATTGTGTGAAGTGGCTCGGCACCCAGTATGGCTTTTTTTTCCTGGGGGAGGGGAGCCAGTCCCGTGGTGGTCAGTCCTCTGAGAGAGGGGGTTTTTCACCCACCCACCCGTCCCAGTTGGTTTCTCTGGCAGCTGGGCCGCGTTTTGCAAAGATGCAGAGCTGACGATGGGTTCACAGTGAGAATAGCGTGACGTACAAGACGGGTCCCCTTGCCAGGCTGGCGTCCGTCCACCTTCGAGCCTTTGCCGGGCAGCTGATAGGCGATCCCCAAGGCGAAGACTCGTGGCCAACGCGGGTGGTTGGGCTAGAGGCGGGCAAAGTCTCCTGGATGCGTCTTGAATGCTAAGGGCCCAACCCCAGGATGTGTGCAGGTATTACCAACGAGAGCGTGGGCGCCTCTGGGCATGCGCAGGTGGGCACCGTAAAACGACACCCGGCTCCCCTGGGATCCCAGGGAAGTTCCTAACGCCCTCTTGTGTTAGAAACCAGGCATGGCAGGCAGGCCACCCTGCCTTCAGAGCAACTCAGTCAAGCCCTGCTCCTGCCCAGGCTTGCCTCCGCCGGAAACGCTATAAAACAAGAGCTGCTTTTGAATCCACTGGGCAGCGCCAGGCCTCAACCAATTCTACTGGTGAGTTTGGAGACTGTTACAGGCACAAATCCTGGCCCCCCATGACCACGATAAACAGGCAAACTGGAAGGACATGGGATGTTCTGCAGAAACCAGCATCATTTATCCTGGCTCTTGCTGGAAGCTCAGATGCGCAGGGTGAGGAGCTGCAAATGGAATACTAGTCCCCACAGAGAAAACTGCTCCTAGTGCATGTAGCCCAGGGGTTCCCTCTAAGCCTGTCGGTGTTAAAGCAAAAGCAGCGAGAGGGAGAAGTCTAGGGGATCCTCTTGGAAGTCTGCGGGAAGTTTTCAGCCCAGGTTATTGGGGATTTTTTGCCCAGCATCCCCTCCCCAAACTGCACCCTCCCAGGTGTTCTGGGCTGCAACTCCCCATGGCTGCGCACCATGGGAGTTGTAGTCCCAAACGCCCAGAGGGCGCCGGGTTGGCGAAGGCTGCTCTGCCTGTACTCCAGGGTGCAAGATAAACCGCACAAGCGTGGCACTGTGTACATAAATGCAGCTGTGGTAACGAGAGGCTCAAAGCTGCCCCAAATTGTACTTTTAACGCTTATGAAGCGATAAATAAAACAGCACATGCTTGCAGAAAACTGGCGCTCTGCGTGTGTCTCTTAAGACTGCCCTCAATCGCCAAAGGATCAAAGGATGTTAGTAATATTTTAAATGGCCACATACTGCATGAAACACGTGTATTTCTTTGAAACCGTTTTGGAGCAGCTGTTTTCTGCGACAGGAGGGGTTGTAGCTGGCGCTAAGCCCTACTTTGAGTAGACCCCATTTAAATTACCCAGCCTAACTTAGGCCCACTAATTCCAATGGGTCTACTCTGCGTAGGGCCTAGCATCAGGTGCAACCCAGAATCCTCAAGCAGATCAAAACCTCTTCTGAGCTGATCAAAGCCTGGCCCAGAATAGACACATATTCCTATATTTTTTTCTGTGGACAGAATACAGATAAGTGGTTGAAATGTCTAGAGATAAGCTCTACTGGGATCCTGGCCATGCCTCAACAAAGACCTGCCATGGCATCCCCAGGGCTCTGTGCAAGGTTATGCACCAGAACGGCTGCCCAGCCTGAATTTCTGCCCATGCTGCTCTTTGCTTCAGCCCTCGACTCTTGTCTCTGGCCAAGAGGCTTGGGGAGAAAGGAAAGCAAGACGGTTTTCTCTGCCGCCGGCAGCCGACGACATCACAGAATTGGCTCCACCTAAAATATTTGCCCTCTCCTCCTAAGCCACATCCACAATAGGAAAACCGCCGAGCCCAGCAACCATTTACCGGGACAGATGAACTTCCAGTTACTGCACGGATAATTCCGCTGCAGTATCCTGTTCTCTTAAACATCTCCCACTAGTGCCCAAATTTATTCTTTTGAAAACAAGAAGGCAGCTCCTCCTCCTGTAAATGTAACCCTTCAAAGTCGAGGGTTTGAGACTCTGGGCTTCCGAGCGGCTGAAACATCCCATCGATTTCCTTGCACCTGCCTGGGGTTGGCAGCCCGTGATCAACTTTAGGAGGGCTGGCTATTTAAAATGTGCATTGACAGACTGGGCGCACATATGTCGATCAAACTAGGGTGGGGAAAGCCATGTGGTACAAACAGGTCCGAGCAGTTGAGGGCAGAGCGCATCTCGCTGGCCCAGAGACAAGATCGAATCCAGAGGCAGATCCGTGGAGAAGAGAAAGGGCTGAAAAACCGAGCTGCCTGTCAGCTCAGTTCAGAGGAAAAGGTCCGTTTTGCTTCTGAAAGGACCACAGAGGAGGTCGTGAGGATGGGCAGCTGTCTAGGCCCCAAGGCTGGGACATGGGACGTCGGCAAGAGGACCCGGGCAGTATCTCGCTGGATCTCAAACACCTGGCAACGTGTGTCTGTGGACCAGTTGGTTACACTGGGAGGAGAAGGAGGGAAAGTTGGGGAGATACACCTGCTGTTAAAGACTGAAAAGACCCTGCTGGCAGAGGGGAGGGTCCTGGGTCCCGCAAGAAACCGGGACGGGTTGTGCAAAACACACGTAAATTGAAAACGAAGAGATGAAGAGGAGGGGAGGTGTTCTTCCTTCGGGTCATTCTCCCCCTGTGCAAAAGGAATTCCTTCTGCTTTCTCCGAGGAGCTGGGTGAGGGCGGGTGAAGATCACAGACGGGTCCTATCCAGTCCAGAGCAGCAGGGCAGCTGGAAGGCAGTGAGGAATCCCCGCCTGGGAGACGAGGGGCAAGGGGGCAAGGTGGGGTGGAGGCAGCTCAGTTCACCCTTGTGCAAAATCTGCCCCGGCAGCAGCCTGTGCTAAGATCTTAGCTTTAAATATGGTTCATATTAATACTTTTTTTTCCTTTAAATAGCTGAGAAGAAGTGCAAAGGGTCCTGTGCTACATAGGTCTCAATATATTAACTCTGTTAGTCTCTCTCTCTCTTTTTCCATACAGTTAAGTGTCACAGGCGAAGGAGGAAGGGGATAACCTGTACATACTCAGAAGCTGCTGGAGAGGCGGAGAGCTTCGCCATCTTGGCCAAGGGGCCTCGGCAGGGCAAAGAGTCACAGACACCTGTGAGGAGGAGGTCAGCCAAAGGAGGGGGGGCGCCGCCCGGTTATACCACCGTGCCGCTGGGAGAGCCGCCGTTCTGGGAGTTCAGGGTCTGAAAAGGAAACAGGGTGGGGGAGAAAAGAGTTTTAAGCGCTGGGAAGAAAAATAGCAGGTCAGGAAGGGCTGCTGGGCTCCTTCTCCATGAGATGCTGCTTTTCTAAGTGCAGGGCGGTTTGCAACTTCTATGTATACAGTTTATATATACAGCTCAGTAAAATGAAAAATAAATCTGCAAGTGACTTATTTAAAATAACATGGGATTAAAACTAAAGCCATCTAATACACGCCTTCTGAAAGGTAAATAAGTTAAAGACCCCTGGCCATTAGGTCCAGTTGTGGCCGACTCTGGGGTTGCGGCGCTCATCTCGCTTTATTGGCCGAGGGAGCCGGCGTACAGCTTCCGGGTCATGTGGCCAGCATGACTAAGCCGCTTCTGGCTAACCAGAGCAGCACACGGAAACACCTTTTACCTTCCCCCCAGAGCGGTACCTATTTATCTACTTGCACTTTGACATGCTTTCAAACTGCTAGGTTGGCAGGAGCAGGGACCGAGCAACGGGAGCTCACCCCGTCGCAGGGATTCGAACCGCCGACCTTCTGATCGGCACATCCTCGGCTCTGTGGTTAATATATATATTTCATGTATTATTTATATTATATTATATTATATTATATTATATTATATTATATTATATTGGTAAATAAATATATATATTTAACTAATTATTATAGAAAAAATGAGCGAAGAAAAGGAGACGGTTTAAGAATTGAGTATCAGGGCTCCTGAAAGCTTGGGTAAGAATGCATGTCTTTAAGACAGGGGCCCTCCAAATACTCCCACATGCAGCATGGCCAGGGATCAGGGATGATGGGAGTTGTAGTCCAACAACGTCTGCATAGCTGCAGGTTCCCCACACCTGCTTCCAGGGGAGTTTAAATCAGGTTACTGTCCCTGCCTCTCAGGCCACCTGGGGAGGGTGTTTCAAAGGGCCACCACTGACAAAGAGCCCCCAAGAAGCAAGCCAGGTCTCCTCAGAAGCTCTTAAGCTGTGCTGCTGCCTTATGCCCGGACTGGTCCTTTGCTTTCCCAGCTGGAGAAAGCAGGTATCTGCCTGTCTGCCCACTCATAATTAAAGTCAGGAGGGCAAGAAGGAGAGGCAGGCAAGCAGGCAGGCAGGTATCAGCAGCTGCCCTGAAGGTCCAGCGCTGGGTTTTCTCCAACTAGATGGGAGCAAACAGTACTGGGAAATGGTAGCATCTGTTGGGGGTGAGGAGTTGTGCAGTAGGCCGGAAGCACTGAGAGAATTGCAAGTAGATAAATCGGGGGAGAAGAGACCCTCTCACTTGCCCTCCCGGATCTTGGCCTCTTAACTCCACCCAAAGCCGTTTCACAGCAGTGTCGCTCCTCTTTTCGTGTGCTGCAGTGCTTAAAAGTGTGTCTGGCCAGGACCCAAATCCCCACTCAGACAGGGACTTCACGCTGGGCGACCCCGGGGGCCGGCCACTATCTCTTACGCCCAGCCCACCCCGCAGGGTTGCTGTGAGGACAAAAACGAGGCAGGGTGGGGAAGAGAGCCACGTACGCCACTTTCCGCTCCTTGGGAGGAAAAGGTGGAATATAAAATAGACAAAAAAGGAGACCACCTCGTCTCTCTCGATGGCGTTCTGAGAGTACAGCATGCAGCTCCCGTCTTGCTTGTTCTCCTGGGCCTCCGCTAAGCTGATCTTCCGTATTTGTGCCTGGGCTTCAACAAGGAATGAAGCATTCGGCCGGTTTGGCGGATAGATTTTGCTTCATCACTGATGAAGCATTTCACCACTGCAGTGTTTGGGGCCAGGGCTGGGCAGGGCTCCCCCAAGCCACTCTCTCTCTCCTCCTAGCCTGTGGTTTGGCTTAATGGCCTGCGCCATCGGAGGCGCCACGCCACAAGAGCAGCAACGCCCTGCTCCCGTTCTGGACTTGCGGCTCTGGGGGATAAACAAAGGCGGATTCGCGGGACACCGCCTGGGTTGCTGGACTCAGGGAAGAACAACACTGGGATGAAGAGTCCTGCGAGCTCACGAGATCCCTGCTGATCAAGCTAATGGAAGTCAAGCCGACATTCTGCTGGGAACATTGCATTATTCCAGGGTGGTCTAACATGCAGTCGTCCCCTGGAAGCCTTCCGGAATCCGAGTAACTGAAGCTCTGGGCTTTGGGGAAGGAGGCATGAGGGCTCTGACAGGGTCCTAGAGCCCTCCATCCAGGTTCCCAAAGCCTAGTTCAGCGGTTCTCAACCTGTGGGTCCCCAGATGTTGTAGGACTACAACTCCCATCATCCCTGAGCTCTGGCCTTGCTAGCTAGGGGTGATGGGAGTTGTAGTTCAACATCATCTGGGGACCACAGGATGAAAGGATGGCCTAGTTGGTGCTTTTCCAGCTTTGGGAAGGAAGTGGGAGGGCTCTAGAACCCTGCCACAGCCTCGTCTCTCTTTCCCATAGCCCAGTGCCATGCTTAGCAGGTGCTGGGAAGGTAGCATGAAGGCTGTGGGTCCCCGTCTCCCCCCACCCCCAAATTTTGGCCTCTCCTCCGCACGCGACAAAGCAGTGAGCAGCCCACAGGTTCCACGCTGAAGTACTCTTGTGGCCCACTTGGTATGAAAAGTTGGCCTCCCCTGCTCTAGACCTGTCCCACTTGCTGTTACCTCCTCCTGGTTGGTGACCAGCAGTTCTCCAGGGTCCCAGGCCAGAGCCTTTCCCAGGAGATGCTGCCAGGACTGAACCAACGTTAAATAAGTTGGAGTTCTTGTTATTAAATATACCAAGAAAAAAGCACACCAAGAACTCTGGCCGATATAAATTTCCATAGTGGGAGTGGTCAATCTGACTATGGACTAACATGAACTTCTCTCTACTCATAAACTTTTATCTCTAAACACTGTAATGAATTATTGCGTCACACATATCCTTATGAGTTTGAGTTTGTAATCTCTGTTTGAGTTTGTAATCCTTGTCAGAATACATACTTTTGAATGGACTGCTTTTTGTTACAATTGACTACTGATTTGCGAGGAGGGACCACTCCCACTATGGAAATTTATACTGGCCAGAGTTCTTGGTGTGCTTTTTTTCTTTGCCAGGACTGAACCAGCCTGCTGGTCGCATGCCCTACCGTTAGCCACACCCCTTTCCCAGGAGTGCTTCCCCCTAGATCAGAAGCGGCCGCTTCCTAGGGCAACCCAAGCTTTGAAGCCCTCCTGCCAGCATCATCAAGGGGCTGCCCCACTCACCGCCTTCCCTGGCCTGGCCCACGTGCAGATGAGGCCCTCCTGGCAGGCGGTGATGATGCAGTCCTCCAGGAAGAGCAGCACTGTCAGCCGCTCGTGGGCAATCTTCTTGCAGACCAGGGGCTCCAGGAGGGGCACTTCGTTGATGCGGGGGCACAGCGCCGTGCCCAGGACCTTGGCCGTGTCCAGCTTGCTCCGGGGGACCACATTGAGCTTGTCGTTGCTCTTGCTGATGTTGCCCAGGCTGTGGTAGCGCTTGTGCTCCTTTTCGGCATTCTTGTCCTTCCGCTCCTGCAGGGTGAGGGTGGCGAACTTCCCGATGCTGAAGGGCACTGCGCCGTCGGCCACGTGGCTCTTGGCGGCGCTGGTGACGGCTGGGTGCGGCAGGCTGTTGGAGCGGGACAGCGAGCGGGGCAGGGCTCCCCCGCCGGCCTCGGCCGCCAGGTTGCTCCCGCCGCTCCCGGAGGGGGGGATGCCGGCGCTGAAGGTGTTGGTGAGGGTTCGGGCCCGGGAGAGGGGGTGGTGGGGGTACAGGACGTCCTCCGTCAGGTCCCAAAGGCAGAACTGGGTGTCCTGGCCGGCAGACCCAAACCGGTAAGTCACCGTCGGGCTGCTTTTGGTGCTGTCCTTAGAGAGGTGGGACAGCGTGCTGCTGGTCCGCACCCTGCAGAAATTGGCAGAGTCCTGGATGTCCTCGTCGCTGCCGCTGAACTCGCCGCTCTCGTCGTCCTCTGTGCTGGTGGTGAAGGGGTCAAAGGCCACCGCATTGACCCACGACTTGTGGCCGTGGCCCCTGGCAATGACCCGGCCCTCGGCGAAGGACCAGACCGTCACCAGGTCGTCCTCGCCGCCCGTCACGATGTAGCGCCCATCGGGGCTCCAGCAGACGCACAGCAGCCCCCCAAAATAGCTCTTCATCATCCCCTGCAGGAGCATGGAGTCGAAGTGGAAGACGCGGAGGCAGCCGTCTTGGCTGACGCAGGCCAGGTAGCGGCCGTCGGGCGAGAAGGCAAACTCGTTCAGCGCTCCTTCGCCCACCGCCCACTTCAGCAGCGGGTTGCGGGCGCTCTTGCTCTTGCAGGCGTAGACCGTGAAGCCCTCGCCCTGCTTGAGGAGGGTGTACTGGGGCGAGGCGGAGCCGCAGGGGTGCTCCACGTTGTACAGGTACAGGTGGCCGCTGGCGTGGGAAGCCAGGAAGAGGCTCTCCGTCTCGGGGATCCACTTCACAAAGGTGACCTTTGTCTTGTCAATCAGCCTCTGTCGGGTGGGATGCGAGGAAAGAATAAAGGTGAGGTGAGGTGGGCCCATGGAGTTCCACCAGCCATTCAGTGCAGCCCTCCATGCTTGAATTTGCTGGGAACAGGCCCACAAATGTGCAATGCACTCTCACTATAAAATATTTATCAAGAACGAGTCTCTTAACTGCCCTTAGTGATCTCTAGGCAGAGATCATCAGCACAAGCCAGGGAGAGTCAACAAGAGGTTATGAAGAGCTACCGTTGCAACCCCCAGCGCTGAACAGCACATTTAGAACTAGCCTTGGGCCAAACACCTGTGCCAACTTTGGCTTGAAGTACAGTGGCACCTCTGGTTACATACTTAATTCGTTCCAAAGGTCTGTTCTTAACCTGAAGCACCACTTTAGCTAATGGGGCCTCCCGCTGCCATCGCGCCACTGCTGCGCGATTTCTGTTCTCATCCTGAAGCAAAGTTCTTACCCCGAGGTACAATTTCTGGGTTAGCGGAGTCTGTAACCTGAAGCGTATGTAACCTGAAGCGTATGTAACCCGAGGTACCACTGTACTTCTTTTTCCAAGGCATCATTTCTTGGGCACAGCTCTATGGCTACGAACTGGCAACATTTCCCAGCTGCCTTTCTGAAAAATCTCTCAGGGTGACTTAAGCATACAATCGACTAACATTAAACCACACTTCGATTGTTTAAGCCAACTAAAACTTGTAGCCCTACACGTTATAAGCAATTAACAGCAGCAATTAAGGGAAGAGCGACATTTAAACAGAGGCCCTAACCCAAGCCCATTGACCTGCGAGGAATGAAAGAAGAGACTCCAATTGATCTGTATCGACTCTGAGTTGCTGCTTCTGCAGAACACTTTGGACTCACCTCCTCGTTGAAGAGCTTACTAGTATCCTTCTTGATGAGATCCAGGTACTGCACTTGCCCAGCCGAGAAGCCAACCAGCAGCGAGATGCTTTCGGAAGCAGCTGTGAACTGGTTGAAGTCGTGGCAAGTGGGCTGCGTCCCCTTATAGATCCGCTTGTCAATGGGCTTCTTCAGGTCGATAGACTGGAAAGCCAACAAAAACAGAACGGGTGGGAAGTTAGACTGCAGGAATCAAGCACTGGAACGGAATCTGACATGGAAGCAAGAGATGGAAAAGCCACCTGCCGACACTTCCTTCACTTTGCATAAGAGAAACACAGCGGTGTGTGGGGCACAGAAATGGCCTCGGAGCACACAGAGCCCTCTCCGGAGACAGGCACTGACCCCACATTTCTTGGCCTTTCAGCAACTGCTGTTCTCCACCCATTTTGTATCAGCTACCTGCATCAACTTTGCAAGCAAGGCTATGAAAGTCACTCGCCCCACACTTTGTGGTCTAACAGCTGTGGGTGGGAAGGAGCCTTTATTAAGCTCTCCTGCCTGGTTACGCTGAAGCGATTCTCAGTTGCCACAGGAGACCACAGCTCCAAGTTAAGCAACAGCATCCTTTTGTCATTTCGCATTAGCTTTCCTGCTTTCCCTGGCCATCGGGATAGGCAAATACCTCTGCAAGCAACCGATTCTCCCTCCTGCGAAGAATTAAATCCACACTCCTCCGGCTTCTGGGATTAGCCACCGACCGGCCCGTTTCCTTACCAACCCCTGGCCATTTCTGAGCCCTGTTCTCCTGCCACCGTAGCCTCTTCCACATCACCCCAATGCATTCCCATCTCCCGGCAACCTGGCTGCTCCTTCCCTCCCAGCACCCTCAGTTGCCCTTTCAACATCCTCCTCCTTGCACGCCCTTCCTCGGCTTGGCTACAAAACACACGCACAGAACACCCTGATACTGGGACAGCTCTGCCGGTAGAGGCTCTCAATCCCAGGGCTGTGGGTTCGAGTCCCAAAAGATCCTTGCATGGCAAGGGGTTGGACTAAAAGACCCTCCAGGTACCTGCAACAACTCTCAAATTGTCTCCATCTTTTCTGGTCCTACCCCCCCCCCCCCCCCCCCCCAAACCTCCCTCTTCTGCATACCTGCGCACCCCCCCTCCCTCCCGCTCACCTGGGCCAGCCCCACCCCACCCATCGCTTTTCAACATCCTCCTCCTCGCACGCCCTTCCTCGGCTTGGCTACAAAACTCACGCACAGAACACCCTGATACTGGGACAGCTCTGCCGGTTAGAGGCTCTCAATCCCAGGGCTGTCGGTTCGAGTCCCAAAAGACCCTTGCATGGCAAGGGGTTGGACTAGAAGACCCTAGTGGTAGCTACAACTCTCAAACTGTCTCCTTCTTTTCTGGTCCTACCCCCCCCCACAACCACACCCTAAACCTCCCTCTTCTGCATACCTGCGCACCCCCCTCCCTCCCGCTCCCCACCTGGGCCAGCCCCACCCCACCCATCGCCTTTCATCATGCTCCTCCTCGCACGCCCTTCCTCGGCTTGGCTACAAAACACACACACAGGAAACCCCCCCCCCCCGAACCGGGACCAGCTCTGCGGGTAGAGGCTCTCAATCCCAGGGCTGTGGGTTCGAGTCCCAAAAGACCCTTGCATGGCAAGGGGTTGGACTAAAAGACCCTCCTGGTAGCTACAACAACTCTCAAACTGTCTCCATCTTTTCTGGTCCTACCCCCCCCCCCCCC
>JAXCMG010000044.1:5589398-5637547 GCA_034642415.1 Podarcis siculus | reverse complement strand
CCCCCCCCCCCCCCCCCCCCCCCCCCCCCCCCCCCCCCCCCCAATCTCGGCGGGCGCTCACCCTGCGTCCCCGCCCCGGCGCGCCCCCGGAGCCCGAGTAGAAGTACAGCTCCCGGCCCAGGTTGAAGCAGACGCGGCTGCGCTCGGCGGCCAGGCCCCCCGGGTCCCCCTCCCCGCAGGGGTCGCCCCCTCCTCCTCCTCCGCCCCCCGAGGCCGGGCTGAGGCGCACCAGCGAGAGGCGCACGGGGGGCAGCGAGGGGGCGGGCGGCGCGGGGGCTCCGACGGGGACCCCGGAGGGCGGCGGCGGCGGCGGCGGGGGCGGCTGCGGCGTCGGGGCGGCGGCGTTGGCCGAGGCGGGGGCGGCGGGCCTGGCGCGGGGCTCGGGGCCCCCCAGCAGCCGGTAGGCGCCTTCTCGGGTGCGGAACTGGCTCTTAATCTCGTGCGGCGGCTGCGGCGGGGACGGGCCTCCGTCGGGGACCGGCGCCGCCGCCGCGGCTGGGGCCGGGGGAGCCAGCGCCGCCGCCATCTTCCCGCCGGGCCGCGGCCGCCGCCTCCTCCTCCTCTTGCTCCTGCCTGCCGGAAGTCGCGACCCGCGGCTCACCTCGCCGCGCCCGGAAGCTGCGCCGCGGCGCCTTGGCAACGCCGGAGGGGGGCGGGCGGAAGGGAGGTTGCTGGGCGACGGGGGAGACCCGCCTCGCTGGAGCGGCGGGGGCGGGGCTTGGGGGAGAGGGCGAGGCCCTTAGCAACCGAGGGAGGATGCGGGCCTTGGCAACGGGGCCTGCGCTTAACAGGCCTGCTTGGGGAGAAAGAGAGGATGGGGAACCTCAGGGTGGCAACGCAAGGGCCTTCTCTGCAGTGGCTCCCTGTCTGGGCAATGCTCTCCCCAGGGAGGTTCACCTGGCGCCTTCCATTAGTTTTACCTCGGGTTACATACGCATCAGGTTACATACACTTCAGGTTACAGACTCTGCTAACCCAGAAATAGTGCTTCAGGTTAAGAACTTTGCTTCAGGATGAGAACAGAAATCATGCTCCAGCAGCGGGAGGCCCCATTAGCTAAAGTGGTGATTCAGGTTAAGAACAGTTTCAGGTTAAGAACGGACCTCCGGAACAAATTAAGTACTTAACCCGAAATACCACTGTATACACTTTTAGGCGCCAGGCAAAAACATTCCTTTTTAACCAGGCGTTTGATCTGATTTACATACAATGCCCTTTAAAAATGTGGTTTTTTAGGCTGGGGTGGGGTTATTGGGATGCTTCTTTTATTTTGATTATATAATTTGTGGTTTTATGTTTTGTGAACCACCCTGAGACCTCCGGGTATAGGGCAGTATATAAATTCAATTTAAAAAAAATCCTTCCAAGTAGCACCTTAGAGACCAACTGAGTTTGTTACTGGTATGAGACAAATTCAGTTGGTCTCTAAGGTGCTACTGGAAGGATTTTTTTTATTTTGTTTCGACTATGGCAGACCAACATGGCTACCTACCTGTCAATAAAAAAATGTTTGACAGCACCAGGCTTTTCTAAGCCGTCTCCTTCCTCCTCCTCCTCTCAACCCCACCCAAAAAACCAACCATATTTATTACCTCTAAGGCACATGAAGTTCAAGGCAATTTACATATAGAATCAGCTGTGTTTACCCAACTAACAGATTATCTCTTTTTTATAATTAAGAACTACGCCACCCCACTTTACACCAGCAGGATAAAAAAAAACTCCAGTACAGACAGAAAAGCAGTTGAGACCCGAGATTCTTTATTTAGAAATCTAATCCACTTTATTCTTATTTTCCTGGTTCCTTTCCCAGTTAACCCCTTCCCCTCCCCAATCTTCTTTTCCTGAATCATCAGCTGTCTGCTTTTTCCTCTTGCTCCACAACGGGGTCCGGCAGCTCCTCTGCTGGGCTGGGAGAGTTTGCAGCCAGAGCAGCGGAAGGGGCAGGTGGTGGTGCCCCACCTTCTGCGGCCGGCTCCTCTTCCTCGAGGGAGAGGGTGGCTTGCTTGGCTGTGGGTGGCTTGCTTGAGGATCCCTCATCCGAGCTGCCGCTGCTGCTACTACTGCTGCTGCTACTGCTGCTGCTGCTGCTACTACTGCTGCTGCTGGCTGCTCCTTCCTTGCTCTGCAGCTCCTGGGGAAGAGACCAAGAAACAACCATCAGTGTGCAGAAGAGCCAAGCTCTGCCTGGCTCATCTCAGAACTCAAAAGGCAGAGAAGCTCAACATCACTTGTGTCAAAGACTGCTGTCCTCGGAAATTAATCCGGCTTTCAAGTGGATGCCTGCCTGAACCAGATACGGTTTCGGCGGCTTGCGCTGCATCTATAATCCTCTCAGCAGGGAATGACAGAAATCCAAGACACAACCGAGGTGCTCTCATAGGTGGAACTACAGGAGGTTTGATGGCCACTTCACTGACAAGCAAAAAAAGAAAGTTGCGTTACCTTGGGTGGCCAGGGGCCCTCTAAGCTGGAGTCCAGCTGGGAGCTGTCTCCTCCAAAGCTCTCATCTTCCTCCTGCATGCTGATGAAGATGGTGGGAGTCTCTGCCTCAGGCACCTCCTCCTGCAAGTCCACAGATTCCTCGGAAGGGAGTGGGGTCTGGGGGGCTGCCGGGCGGGGAGGCTGCTGCTGCTGCTGCTGCTTCAGTTTCTGCTCCTCCTCCAGCTGGCGCTTGAGGGCCTTCTCCTGCGCCAAGCGCAGGGCAATCATATCCTGGGACACGCGAGGCAGGAGGGGCTGAGGCTCCATTTCTTCCTAGGATTGGCATTGAGCTGCGTTAGGCTCTGCAAAGTGTCCACTCCTTTTTCAAACCCCTTTCTAGTTTGGGGGCGGCGGAATGAGCGCACCATGCTCCTAGCACTAGGTCCAAATTCCCAACACTGTTCTGTAGTGAATCCCTCTCTCTCCACGCTGGGCCTCTATTTCTATGTCTAATACAGGGAAGCAAGGTAGCCTGGCTTCCATTCTGTGAAAGTGTTCCCAAACATGCAGAAATAAAAGAACACTACGCAAAACTTAGGGACGCAGGTGGCGCTGTGGGCTGAACCACAAAGCCTAGGACTTGCCAATCAGAAGGTCGGCGGTTCAAATCCCCGCCACGGGGTGAGCTCCTGTTGCTGGGTCCCTGCTCCTGCCAACCTAGCAGTTCGAAAGCAGGTAGAGCAAGTAGATAAATAGGTACCACTCCGGCAGGAAGGTAAACGGCGTTTCCTTGTGCTGCTCTGGTTCGCCAGAAGCGGCTTAGTCATGCTGGCCACATGACCCAGAAGCTGTATGCCGGCTCCCTCGGCCAATAAAGCGAGATGAGCGCTGCAACCCCAGAGTTGGTCATGACTGGACCTAATGGTCAGGGGCCCCTTTACCTTTACGCAAAACTTGTTTGCATCAAGGTCTCCAAGTTCGGGCTAAGCTGCGCTGTCTCCAAACATTGCGATCACGTATCTGCAGTGCTGCAGGCTTGCAAAAATAAAAACCATTGCACTTCTGCTCCCATTTGCAAACACTGACTGGACATCACTCAAATGGTTCTCTCTACCCTCCAAGGCCCTTTTCAGTCTCTCCACAGTGCTTTGCTCCTCCTACCATCACCCACTCAAGCTGCGCTCCTATGTATGTTCACACAGGAGCATAAGCCCTACTGAACACAGTGGGACCGACTGCCAAGGTTCACTGTGAAGGTCACAGAAATCCAAAGACAGATGAATTGTCCTTCACAGTTCCCTTCTCCCCACCCTCCGTTTCTGGCAATCCCAACACACTGAATGCTCACTATGCATGTTACTGTAACCTGGCAAAACCCACATTTGTTCAGCGCTATGAACGCCGCCCCCTCCCTGCCCACCGTGTGCTCTGACCTCTTTCTCTCTTCTCAGCTCCTTGGTCCTGGGCGGGGCTGAGCCCCTCCCCTCCTCCAGAGGCTGCAACTCCTTCCCTTCAAGGTCTTGCTTGTTGCTGGCTTCTAGGATGGCCATGGTGGAATTGGGAACATGAGCTTGCTGGTGGAGAAAAAGCAGAGGGGGGTTGCCTCATCCAGACGTGCGCCAATCATTGCATTTGAAAGTATTCTCTCAAACAGTATTCTCTCTGATACTTTCACACATACCCTATCTTGGTTAAAATCCTACTGGGTTGGTTGAACAGAAGTTCATTAGTATGTTTTGCAAGAAAACCTGTTTTAGACTTCGTGGTCTTATTTAAAATTACTGTTCTGGACTGGAGATGTGTGCATGTGAGTATTACTGATGTAGTACTGGGTTTTCTTGTGTCTTCTGACCTATCCCAACCTGTAAGGACTGAGTTTCAAGTAGGACTTCTAGGTCTGCCATGCCCCACTCTTTAGACCAGGGCTGGGGAGCCCCTCCCTTTCTGACGCCAGCTCCCTTCAACTCCAGCCAGGGTGCCCAATGGTCTGGGATGATGGGAGTTGTAGTCCAACAACATCTGGGGGGGGCCACAGGCTCCCCAGCCCTGATTTAGATAGGAAAGGTCTGCATGTGTGGGATCTTTGTCTTCAGAAGTGCCTGTCCACGGAAAAGCCTAGCACATACAAGGAGCAGGAACCAAAAGACCGTAATAAATGTCTCTGTGTATCTTAATATACCATGCCTTTCAGTGGGTTTTTAATCGTGGGCTGCTTTGGGAGCCAATCCTAGCTAAAAATGGGATAGGAATACAATACAGTAAAATGAACCAACAAGTTACCTCTTAGGATTCTTTAAACCAGAGCTTTCCAAACTGTGTGTCGTGACACATTAATGTGTTGGCTGCAGTGTGTCATGTGAACACTCCCCATGCTCCTGGGGCTGGAAAGGGGTTAGTTTAACCTCCAACTTCCTACCAGCAGCACCTTAGAGACCAACTAAGTTTGTTATTGGTATGAGCTTTCGTGTGCATGCACACTTCTTCAGATACTGTGTGCATGCACACGAAAGCTCATACCAATAACCAACTTAGTTGTTGTCTAAGGTGCTACTGGAAAAAAATTATTTTTTTATTTTTTTTCCGACTATGGCAGACCAACACGGCTACCTACCTGTAACACCGATTTGCTAGTAAAACTGAATATGTCACAAAATGAGGCGTGTCTAAAAAGTGTGTCAGCAACCTGAAAAGTTTGGAGAGCTCCGCTTTAAACAATGCCCTTTGAACTGTGAACTTTGATTTAAAAAGGCAGCTATAGATTAGACACCGTGGATTTTGTTTTGACTCGAATAACCTCTCCCCCAGCTCACTGCAAGACCATGTGCTCTGCAACTGCAGCTTTGTTTGGGGCAGTACCTGATGTGGAGTGAAGGAGCGGACGTGGGCCAGCAGAGGCTCCCGCAGCTCTGGGCACTTCTCAAAGACGGCGGTGAGCTGCTGAGGAGGCAACTGGAGGATGACCTGGAAGGACTGGGGCTTGGTCCGCTGGCAGCACTTGATGAAGCCCTCCCAGACCTTGGGGTACTTCCACACCTGGGGGAGGAAGGGAAAGAGTTAAAATGCGGCACCAGCAGCCAGAGCCTGCTCTGTGTCTCGCCCCAGTGGCCTATGGTTCATCAGGCTGAACTGGCCGCCAGCCAGATGCCTCTGGATGGTTCACAAGCCAGGCATGAAAGCACTGGACTTCCCCTATGGGCCAACCAGTATGAAGAGGTATAGGGGCATCTGTACACAGAGGTTGCATTTCTCTATCGGGCCATCATCGTGGGCACCCACAGGCCTACGCTGCATGAGTCTGTCCAATCTTTTAAAAAAGCCATCTATAGCAGTGTCCTTTGCTACTCAAGTTTTTCTCCCTCTTATAACACTAGAACTCATGGACATGCTATGAAGCTAAACGGTGGAAGATTCAGGACAGACAAAATAAAGCTCTTTGTGTAGGGAAGTTTTTAATGTTTATTGCTGTATTGTGTTTGTATTGTTCGGTTGGGAGCCACCCAGAGTGGCTGGGGAAACCCAGCCAGATGGGCGGGGTATAAAAAATAAATTATTATTATTATTATTATTATTATTCATAAAAAGATAAAGGGACCCCTGAGCATTAGGTCCAGTCGTGGCCGACTCTGGGGTTGCGGTGCTCATCTCGCTTTATTGGCCGAGGGAGCCGGCGTACAGCTTCTGGGTCATGTGGCCAGCAGGACTAAGCCGCTTCTGGCGAACCAGAGCAGTGCACAGAAACACCGTTTCTACTTGCACTTTGACGTGCTTTCGAACTGCTAGGTTGGCAGGAGCTGGGACCGAGCAACGGGAGCTCACCCTGTCGTGGGGATTTGAACCGCCAATCTTCTGATCGGCAAGTCCTAGGCTCTGTGGTTTAACTATTATGTAAATAGATTAGCCAAAATGCTGAGGTCTGTTACACAAACTCTGTTGCGCAAACTCTGCAGATCCCCAAGTGTGTCGGTGTCGGTTGGCATTGGTCGCTGTGATGTTTGGGCAGAAGAAAGCTTTTGAAGCTCCCGAACGATCAACCAGGAGGGAGGGAACATGCCAGTCGGGCATGTGTCTCTGCCAGGGTCCTACTCGAGTGTAGACTGAGCTCCTGACACTTCTCACCTGCTTCAAGATGAGTCGGGAGAGGATGTTCATGACGAAGCCGCCCAGGCGTGGGTACATCGTCAGTGACTGGATCACGGTCCGCATAAGGAGCATGGGCAGCGGGTTTTGCTCCATGAGCTGCTGCATCACCACGGCCAGCACCTCCGACGTGTACACATTGCGCTCAGCAAAGCACATGTTGGTGGCTGCAAGCAGGGAAGTGGAAAAGATCAGCTGCTGCTGCAAACTCAGAGCAGCTGCCACAAGGTAACAGGGGCAGGGGAACACCAGAGGTCAGAAGCTGCCCATTCTTTTACGGCCGGAGTGGGGAAGCCTTTGGCTCTGCAGGTGTTGCTGAACTACAGTTCCCATGAGCCCCAGCAAGCAAGAAATGGGAGTTATAGTTCAGCAACATCTAAGAGGGCCAAAGGTTCGCCACATCTGCTTAAGGGGAGAAGCAGGACTCCACGCTTCCAAATAGATGTACAGTGGTACCTCTAGATACGCACACCTCTGGTTGTGTATCTTTCAGGATCTGAACGCAGCAAACCCAGAAGTATTTTTCCGGGTTTCACTGTGTGCGCATTTGCAAAAGAGCTTTATGCGCCACGCGCATGCACAGAAACAGCTCCTCCGGTTGCGAATTCCTCGGGATGCGGCCAGACCTCCGGAACGGATCCCATTCGCAACCCCGGAAGTACCACTGTACAGGATTTGGATGCAAAATAACCTCCAGCACTTGCAGCCAGTTCAAGTGTATGAATTTCCTCCATGGATGTAATTTCGCAAATGGAAAAATGTAATGGGGAAATTTAACCAATGTGTCTTGAAAGGGTGGGGTGCTGTTGTTTTTTTGCAGTCATAGCAGCCCAAAATATTGAACACAGAACAGGAGAAATGCTAGGAGGATTCTAAACAAGCAACTGAATTCTCCCTTACCTTTGATGATGGACTTCATGTCACACTTGGTGGAGTCGATATTGTGGAGGGCAATCAACAACTCTCCAGGATTCAGAGGAGAAACTGCAGAGTTGCCTTCACCTGTCAGAATGGATGCCAATGAAGAAATCAGCCATTGACGGAGCAGACGGTAAAGCCAGCCAGTCTGCTGATCCCTTCCAAAATGAGCAAACGTCTCTCCCCACAGCCTCGGGACACCCTTTTGAGCAGACCCCCAGGAAGCCACAGAAAACTCAAGGTCCGCATGTGGCCAGGATCCTTACCGTGTTGCGTTCCCAACAGGCGGTTGAAAACCTCCTTCACAACAATGGGATTCAGCTTGATGAGCTTCGGCAGGGCCTGAATCACCTCTTTCTGGAAAGGAAATGCAAGAATGCACATCACACTAGACCACACCCCCAGAGGAGAGAGCCCCGTCCCCCCAATTGGGTATGAGGCATCACAAACAGAGAAGGGGCATACTCAGGGATACTTAATGGAAGCAGCGGGGACATGGAATCCTTCCTGCAAATCGCTAGAGAGCACACAGAAGCTGTCTCCTCCATTGCTAATCTCCGGGGTCCTCTTCCCTCGCTCCCATCCTTGTGCCATCTTCCCCACTGCTCCCCTCATCTCTGTCACTCAAGCAGGGCTCCCTCTCGTCCTTTAAGCCTCTTCTCAATCCCCACGTCTTATGAAGTTTCCCCCTGGATTAACTCCTCCACATCAGCACCCAAGGGAGAGAAGACTTAACTGTAAACCTCTAAGCTCTCTCATTTGCACAATCCTCTCTTCCCCAACTTCTGTTCCACCAACTTTTAAGTCTGCACTGGATTCACTAAAGTGCACACATCGGTAAGAGCTGTTTTAAATCCCGACATGTTACGTTAAATCCCGACATGTTACAACATGAAGTGAGAGCTGGACCATAAAGAAGGCTGATCGCCGAAGAATTGATGCTTTTGAATTATGGTGCTGGAGGAGACTCTTGAGAGTCCCATGGACTGCAAGAAGATCAAACCTATCCATTCTTAAGGAAATCAGCCCTGAGTGCTCACTGGAAGGACAGGTCCTGAAGCTGAGGCTCCAGTACTTTGGCCACCTCATGAGAAGAGAAGACTCCCTGGAAAAGACCCTGGTGTTGGGAAAGATGGAGGGCACAAGGAGAAGCGGACGACAGAGGATGAGATGGTTGGACAGTGTTCTCGAAGCTACAAACATGAGTCTGACCAAACTGTGGGAGGCAGTGGAAGACAGAAGTGCCTGGCATGCTCTGGTCCAGGGGGTCACAAAGAGTCAGACACGACTAAACAACTAAACAACAACAACATGTTACGTGTTGGCTGTCCTTCCTTCATCTACTGTACTTTTAGGAAAACTGTTTGTCTGCTATGTGTTTGGACACCTCTTGAGATATCGTGCCCAATTTGCCATGGCGGCTCCAAAAATCAAGGAGCAGATTTTCTTCAGTGTCTGGATACAATGGCACGCCATTTTGAATCCAGATGGCAGGCTAGGCTTTTCAAAACTGCACTTATTTGGGGAGTTTCTTTGAATTCTTGAGCCAAGGCTGCTAGTTTCTAAATAGCCTGCAGGTTGAAAATGTCAACTAAAAAGGCTCAAGACCAAGATAATATTGGCAGGGAGAGGGGGCGGGGGGGGGGAGAAGTATTGCAGATCATCAGCAAGCCTCCAACTGAGCCTCAGAAAGTACCTTCTCCAAACCATTGAGGACAGGGATAAGGAACCGGACATCCGGGAGCCTCTTGTTGTACAGATCTCGAACTCGCTTCACAAGCTCTGGAGAGGGGGGAACTAAGTAGAGAAAATCACGTTAGATTGTGTGACTGAACAGCAGCTCTAAAACTTGGACTGCTTTGAGACTGACCCAGAAACTCCAGCGGGTGCAGAATGCCGCGGCGAGACTCTTTACGGGGTCTTTGCTGCGAGATCACATTCACCAGTGCTATACCAGCGGCACTGGCTCCCGGTCGAGTACAGGATCAGGTTTAAGGTGCTGGTTTTAACCTTTAAAGCCCTATACAGCCTAGGACCCTCGTACCTACGGGACCGCCTCTCCTGGTATGTCCCACGGAGGAACTTACGGTCTTCAAATAAAAACATCCTGAAGGTCCCAGGCCACAGAGAAGTTAGGCTGGCCTCAACTAGAGCCAGGGCTTTTTCGGCTGCGGCTCCAATCTGGTGGAACGCTCTGTCACAAGAGACCAGGGCCCTGCGGGACTTGACATCTTTCCGCAGGGCCTGCAAGACAGAGCTGTTCCACCAGGCCTTTGGTCAGGGCGCAGCCTGACTCCCTCCTTTGGCAATCTTTACAGAACTTTAGCTTAGTGGTTGCCATTAATTTGATTTTAATTAATTTTCATAATGAAATGTTTTTAGAATGTTGCACTATTTTATTGTTGCTAGCCCCCCTGAGCCCGGCTTCGACTGGGGAGGGCGGGATATAAAAAATAATAATTATTATTATTATAGCCCGTATCCCAGTTCCACAGCATTTATCAGAAGCAACTACTTGTGTGGAGTTGCCGTGAGCCACCGTGAGGCCTTTGTATCGGGCAGCACCTAAATATAAACGCTGAAGTAACTGTACCTTTGTCCGTCAGGCTGTGCAGACAGCGGGTCACCAGGGTCTCTGCCCCTTTGGGGCAGTTTTTAACCAATTTGAGCAGCTCCCGGGAATTCATCCCCATCCCACGGATCTGGAAGCGATAGGAAAAGATAAACAAAAGGACGCCGGCAAAGTGGTGCGGCTCCCGCCCCCCCCCCCCCCCCCCGCACCCCAGGAGTGCAGGACAACGGCACCCGTCCTGTGCACAGTTCCCAAGCCGCCAAATTTTAAAGGTGCGGCTTATTTGTGGATGTGGCTCATATTCGGGCCAATACGGTATAAAGAATGATGGTGGACCAGTGGGGTCGCAACGGGGAGGTGGGTGCCATGTCTGGGAGGTGACAACAAGACACCCCGCGGCAGTGTGAACAGCCATTGCGCTGCCACACCCGCATGTGCAGGATCCTCTGTTCATGGCTGCAGCCACGAGCAGAGGATCCTGGCGCCGGTGCAAACCACTATGTACAGCGCATGTGATGTGTCGCATGCATGCGCTGTACATAACGACACCGCACATGCGCTGTACATAGTGGTTTGCCGCCGGTGCTGCTCAAGCGCTGTACGGACAGCGGTGGGATCCCTCCATTGCCGCTATAGCCGCGAAGGATCCTCTGTTCGTGGCTGCAGCCACAAGCAGAGGATCCTGGCACTGTCTGTACAGCGCTGGAGCACCGCCGCCACCAAGCCACTATGTACAGAGCATGTGCAGCGTCACTGCGTACAGCACATGCACTGTATATAGCACTGCCACACATGCGCCGTACATAGTGGTTTGCTGCCCCGGGTGTCGCGACGCCTTCATTCGCCCCTGTGGTGGACCACCCAGTACCCCTCTCTAGCCGACTCACAGGCTGCTCGATAACCCTGAGGACAGTGCGCTTGATGTCGGCAATGGCCTCCGTATATACAGACGCCAGTTCATGGATCAGTTTGTGGTTCTGGGGAAGGAGGGCCAAGTAGAGATAGAGGCATTGCTTGATGGTCTCTTCTGTCCAGGGAGCAGCCACCTCTGCAAGGCAAAAAAGAGGGTTGGGAGGAAAGAGACTGGGCGCGAAGGATTATGCAGTGTGTCAGATGCCATAGGGACAGGCTCCTTGCCATTCACCGCAACTAGGGAAATCGAGTTGTGAAAAGGGAAAGATCTCCTTTTGGAGTTCCTGTTGTATAGGTAAAGGTAAAGGGACCCCTGACCGTTAGGTCCAGTCGTGTCCGACTCTGGGGTTGCGGCGCTCATCTCGCTTTATTGGCCGAGGGAGCCGGTGTGCAGCTTCCGGGTCATGTGGCCAGCATGACTAAGCCGCTTCTGGCGAACTAGAGCAGCGCACGGAAACGCCGTTTACCTTCCTGCCGGAGCGATACCTATTTATCTACTTGCACTGGCGTGCTTTCGAACTGCTAGGTTGGCAGGAGCAGGGACCGAACAACGGGAGCTCACCCCATCGCGGGGATTCGAACCGCCGACCTTCTGATCGGCAAGCCCTAGGCTCTGTGGTTTAACCCATAGGGCCACCCGCGTCCCTCCTGTTGTATAAGTTTAACTTACAAGGGGGAAAGCCATAAACCTAGAAAAGCCTTTTTTACATGGGATGCCATTTGAGCATGGGGGAAAGAGTACGCCATCACCCGTCACATATAGAACCAGAATTGTAGAGTTGGAAGGAACCACCAGGGTCATCTAGTCCAACCCCCTGCAACCAGGAATCTTTGTCCAACGCGGGACTCGAACCCACGACCCTGAGATCAAGGATCTCGTGCTCTACGGACTGTGCTATCCCAGAGGTTCAGAACACATGCACTGCTTTGCCTCACAGTGAAGGCTCCATACAGGAAGCAGTTTCACATGCAACTCTTTCTAAGTGGCGATGGGGACTGTTTCACCCCCTACCATTATTTTTTGGCCAAGGCTCATGGACACAACTGGATCTGGTGCGGCCCAGTTACCTGTATCTTTGTCTGCGCCAAAGAGAACAGAGGGAGGATTGGGGTGGACCAGGAGCTGCAAGTAATTCAGTGCAAACTTCTCCACGTATTCCCGCAGCTGGTCCTTCTCGTACATCCGCTTGATGAATAGCAGCGCTTGCTGGCGAACCTGAGATGGGTGGCAAAAGATGGGTCGTTTGCCAGCACATTAGAAAGCTTCAGGAATCCCAGGGATTTTTTAAAAACCAACTCCAAATTTGAGATTATTTTTAAGGGCCCTTCCACACTTAGTTTCTGCCCCGCCCCTGGGGACTTTCCCTGCAAAAACCCACTCTTTCGTGCTGAACAGGAACAAAGAGCAACTCAGGTTTTCTGCAGATTGCCTTTTGCTCTGATTCAGTGGTAAAGAGCAGGTTTTTGCGGAGAAAGCACCGGGGTACACTCTGGCATGATGCTTTAAAGTATAATGCAGCACAAAAGAAAGCCTGGATGAGCCCTAGTGCTCTTTGGTTCTTGTTCCCACTGTGAGCAAGTTCCAGAGCAGACATTCCCCAAAAGGAGAGCAAAAGAATTTTAAGAAGGTTGGAGACAGAAAATGTACAGGCATCACCAAGGCTCTCAGTCTCCTTGATCAGCTAGGGATGTAGCCTTTTTCTAAGGGCACAATGCTCCCAAAGTGGTTCAAAGTACCACCAAGTCCACTCTCTGTTGCCCAGCACTGGTCCACTCCCAGATGACCATAACACCATTGTAAAATCCATTCAACAAATCACAGCAAGCAGTTACAAAAAGTGTGTGACAAAATTTAAAAGGCCTGTTGCACTGGTGTCCTGCTTGCATGCTTCCCAGGTGCATCTCATTGGTCACTGTGAGGACTGTCGACAGGCAGAGGGCCGGGAGGCCAGCTGGCTAGTCCTGGCTGGGTCGTCTCCTTCCAGCCGCCCCGCTGCGAAGACCCATCGGCCTCTGCTCTGACGTAAATCAGTGACTCAGGCTTGAGAGCCAGGGCACACTATCAGCAGATCGATATGTGCACACAGAATAGGTGTGAGGCTTGTGGAAGCATACTACAACTACAGATTTATTCATCATAAATCAGGACAAAGAAACATGTCTCTCTCTCATGTCGTCTCAGAGAGAGCAACTAAAAGCAAAAGCTATACACAATGGAAGTTCCCAGCATACTGTGCTGGAATGTAAACAGACATGTGACACGTAACAATCCCTTGTCTGTTCCTTAAGATGGAATGGAAATGTCAACAAGGACATGATGCTGGGCTAGATTAACCTCTTACCCCCACCCCAGTCTCTTCTTTTGGCAGGAACCAAAGTGATAATAAAGATGCCACCAGGCCACCTCTTCAAGAGGTTCCAAAGTCACGGTGCCACAGCTGAAAAGGCCCTCCAGTCCCCACCCAGCTTACTTCGTATTAAGCAGGAGGGTGGTCTTAGTAGCTAAGCAGGTTCATGTAAGAGCAGGCAGTCCTGCAGGCACCCTGGTCAGTTAGGAGCAGCTTGCAAGCTTCTTTCAGCTGCATTGCTGGGACCACAGCACCAGAGAAACAGGCTCCAGGCTCACCTTGTCCTTTTCATGGGAGCTGAGATCCAAGAGAACATGCAGATACTGGAACTGCCTCGACGGGCGCTTGAAGATCAGGTCCCGAAGTGTCGACATGCCCAGGTACGTCCGGCTCTGTAGGAGAGTTGCAAAAGAAGCACTGAGCACGTGCAGTTTATGTTTTGGGCAGTGTGTGTATACAGTGGTACCTTGGTTGTTGAATGGCTTGGCTCCCAAACAAATCAGCTCCTGAACACCGCAAACCCAGAAGTGTTCCGGTTTGTGAATGTTTTTTGGAAGTCTAACATACAACACAGCTTCTGATTGAGTGCAGGAAACTCCTACAGCCAATAGGAAGCCGCACCTTGGTTTTCAAACAGTTCCGGGACTCGAATGGACTCCCAGAACAGATTCCCAGGGAGGCTGTCAGTTTGGGGGAAGAGTAACAGTGTAAAATGCTTAAACTTTTAAACTGTGGCAGGGGGGTGGGGAACCCACATACTGTTTCCAACAAGCCATAACTATTTGCCAACCTTTGGACAACTTTGTGAAACAGGAGCGAGTTGGAAGGAGGAGGCAAGGTCAGAACAGCCAATCCAGCAGCCTATTTTTGTAGGTCCCAGAAGCTTTCATTGCATTTCTTCTAGTTTGGGGTAGGATTACTGATAGGAATGCCTTTTATAATTGCCCTAAAACGTGTCAAGCATACTATGCTGGCCAGACCCCGGCGCTTCAGCAAAGTTTCCTCCCCTGCAACCTTGTGAGGCTATGGAGGGAGCTCTAAGATGAACCCCAGCCTGGTATCTTATTAGGGACGCACCTCATCTTCGCAGTACTTCCGAATCACTTCCAGGGCACTCTCCGTGATCAGTGGGGCCTCAAGTACCACCTTGGTAAAGATCCTGTGTGAGGCAAAACAACAACAGAAAAAGCCTTGGTCACAGTCAGGAGCTTGGGGAAAAAAATCAGAAATAACTTTATTATTTTATAACTAGGGATGCAACATTTTAAGTTGGTGGCCTTTACAGTCCTGTGGTCCCCTTGGGAAAGCATTCCAAGGGCCAGAACCAGAAAAGGATGGAGGAGTGCAAGAGCCAGTGTGGTGTAGTGGTTAAGAGCGGTAGTCACGTAATCTGGGGAACCGGGTTCGTGTCTCCGCTCCTCCACCTGCAGCTGCTGGGTGACCTTGGGCCAGTCACACTTCCCTGAAGTCTCTCAGCCCAACTCACCTCACAGAGTGTTTGTTGTGGGGGAGGAAGGGAAAGGAGATTGTTAGCCACTTTGAGACTCCTTAAAGGGAGTGAAAGGCGGGATATCGAATCCAAACTCTTTTTCTTCTTCTTCTTCTTCTTCTTCTCAGGTTTTATGATAGCATCCTTATTTGAGTAAAAATCCCCTCTAACAGCAGGTTTTGGTTTTTTTAATGGAAGCCCTAAAATAACCATTTTCAAAAAGGAAGAACTTAAAACATATGTTTCCCCCTGCTCAGTCCAGGCCTCTTCTAAAAAGCTGCCATGCCAACGTGCTCCATCTCAGAACAAAGTATATATGCTTTCCCCCCTTCTTTAGCCTTAATCTTATCCCTCTGCATATTAGAAATGGATTAAAACTTGTACGGGAGAATTGGTTCTTTGAACAAGCCCCGATTTAAAAGAGCAGATTTTGATGTTTCAAGTTCTTCTGTGTTTCACTGGCTCCACCAGAATATTCCACAACCGTAAGGAATTTGTGGCCACAGGCCTGTCTGGTAGGAGCTGTGGGGCAAGGACTGAGCCAAAAGGCTCTGCTTCCCTCTCCAGTCCCCAGCATGGAGACGGTGCTAATTTAACTGTTAAGATGTCAAGGAGACAAGCGGCTACATAGCGTTAAGAAGAAACCTGCAGGCAGGGAAGTTTTTAATGCTGGGTGTTGTATTGTGTATTCATATTGTGTTGGAAGCAGTTCAGAGTGGCTGGGGTAACCCAGTCAGATGGGTGGGGTACAAATAATAAAATTTGTTATTATTATTCAGGAGTGCCACCATTGAGTTTTACCTTGGGTGAACTTTGTATGCACAGAAGTGGAAACAGAAAGGACTACCAACTAAGGAGGGATGGCTTATGAAACTGATGTAATATGCTGAAATGGTAACATTAACTTCCAAAACTGAGAGGACATAATAACAAAGTGTCTAAGGAGGAAAAGTGAGCCCTGATGGATTACCTATCAAAATATCACCAACCTATCAAGTCAAGGGCAGGATTTGAAATATAAGCAGTAGATTAACGAAAGTTTTAAAGGTAGAAAGGTTTAGATAATAAAAATATATGCGTTAGAAAATACCTAATAAAAAGGAGTGGGGGAAAAAACGTTAGGAAAGAAGGGGTGGGAAGTCAAGAAGAATTTTTTTATATTAAAATAATGTTTATGGTGATAAATGCTTTGAAACATTCTTGTGCGGGGGGGAACTTTACCTGGGGTCACCATAGCTTATATTGTGGTGCGTTTAGTAGCTTACCCATCTTGCTCTCAAAATGCCTGGCAGTCATGGGGCTAAAGGAGAGACCAAATAATCAAAGGGGAGGTTTTGTGTCCCTAAACTTCACCCTGCCTCACACCTCTTCAAGGCCCCAAGCACCCACCCATCTTTTTGGTCCGGCTTCTCCTGCAGACCGGAGAGCAGTCCGATGAGACACTCGTCATAATTGTCGAGCGAGCCAGAGGGGTATTGGCTCAGGTAGACATTGTACTCCTGGTACAGCCAGGCGAAGGCGAGGTCCAGGCGGTTGCGGATGTCGTCCAGGATGAAGGTCAGGACTTCGCTCTTGAGAGGGACCTCAAATTGGGTCACCAGAGAAGAGAGGATCTTCACCCGGGCCTGCGGAAGAAGGAAGCTGGCAAAGGTGAGGTGGAGGTGCTGGACCCAGCCAGGATCCCACCACGACAAGGCTGCGGGAGACACTTACGTGGGCAGCCCCACTGCAGGCTACGGCCTTCTCGGAGCGCAGGATCCGCTTCACGGCCGCCAGCTTCAGCTTGTCCATCTGCACGTCCGTGAGAGGCTTGATCACGTCACTCAGGCGGAAAATCTTCTTGCGGCCGGTGGCACCAGCCAACCTGGGAGAAAGCAAAACACATCAGCCTCTGAAGGGCAGGCAGAGAAGAAGCTCAAGCGAAGAGGGTGCTTTATCCAACCAGTGCCCCATGTCTTCTTTGCAAGGATTTGGGGAAACCCTTTACAATTATGCAGGGGAATTGGAAATAGGGGAAGGACACAGTTCACGAAAGCGGGGGATCTTCCAGCAGCTGGAAACAGAAGCTGAGCGGCCACTCGGGAAGGGATTTGCAAAAAAGGAGACTGCTCCCGCGAGAGCTGGTTGCTCAAAGCACATGCCTTCTTGCGTACAACCAGCCCAGGAGAGCAGCAGGGAGACCACAGTGGCCACCAGTCAGAGAGGTTACGTTAGTTTTCTATGTAGCTCCATCCACATACAGGGTGCTTTTAAATAGAGACAAAGCGAGAGGCCAGTTCCTGGTCCCCACAGGGCTTACAATCTAGATAGACGAGGAAGGATATGACAGCCGAGGTGAATGGGAAGAAATCATCCCAACTTTTTCTGACAGCTCTCCCGTTTTCGTAGATTTATCTATAACTAGATAGTCTCATAACTTTAGGACCATGCTGCAGCCTTGATAAACTCATATACATTTATCTTATGTTATGTGTTTGGCCCTTTCCCAAACGATGTTTATCGTTTGTCTCATGAGCTGCCTGTTAGTTATTCTTTAACTGAAACCTCTCTCTCTCTCCCTCTCTACCTCAAAGGACAAAGAGGTGTTGCTGGCTCTCACCTGGGCTGAGTGGAAGGGATGATTGGTTCTGGGCGCCGCTTGGTCTGCGGCACCCCAGACTCAGTAGGGGGGACGGAGCCCTGGGCTCCCAATACAGAAATGGCCTGGCCTGTATTGAGAGCAGAGAAGCGCCGCTTGATCAGCACGCTTTCCGGTTTGAGCATTTTCTCTTCTTTCAGCGACTCCTTGACCTGCTTGGTTTGCTCCACACCTGCAGGAGAAAGGGAGAGGGAATTAATCATCTGGCAAAACCCACTTCATCCTCTGCCCCTAACTTGTGACTTTTAAAACTTCTCTTCTGTCTTATAGGTAGAGAGAGACCGCTCCCAGACCCCTGAAATAAATAAATAGCAAGAACTGAAATACAGTGCTGCAAATGTGTATACCCGATACCGCAGTATGTGGCTCAGCTTTACTGTTTGGGCTTGGTAATCATGTATGACAGTTAGCCTCAATAACAAGCATTCTGAGGATCTGAATCAGGGATCAGGAACCTCAGTCCCATGGTCAAAAGCAGCCCTCTTTGGGATGCCTGAAAACTGCCATTTGTGTGGATGGAGTGAAGCCTGCTATAGAACAGTCACACCCATTATTCTGCCTGCTTTGGGCTCTGGTCCCACTCACTGACTGGCATGCGACCCCTGAAAGGGTGCCCACGAGGGAAAGGAGGACTCCCCCACCCCTAAATTAAACCCATTCAGCTGTGTCTATGAAACAGTTGGCAAAATCACACCCACAAAACATCGCACCCAGTTAGTTTTTCTTTATGGGCCCATGCAAAAACAAAGCAAAACCTTGCAAATACAAAGGCCACTGCATTGGGACCATCTGTGCTAGAAGTTTATAGCAACTTTCCCCCCAGAGTCCCTCTTAGGGGCATACCTGGCCCTAGCCCAGCTGCCGTCATCTGGGTAGCCATGAGGCGGGCAAGGTGCTTGATCTGGACCTCAGTGCCAGCAGATTCCACTGGGGTATAGGTGGCTTGGAAGGAAGCAGGCATGTTTTCAGGCAGGTACACCATGCTGATGAGCACCTGGGGGGCAGAAAGATGGTGAGAGGGCCTGGCGTGCCACAGCCAAGCAGGAAAACACTTCTATTCCTAAGAAAAAGCCAATCTTGCCCTACAAGATTGTAGGGCAGAGAGCCAGTGTGGTGTAGTGGTTAAGAGCGGTGGACTCGTAATCTGGGGAACCGGGTTCGCGTCTCTGCTCTTCCACATGCAGCTGCTGGGTGACCTTGGGCCAGTCACACTTCTCTGAAGTCTCTCAGCCCCACTCGCCTCACAGAGTGTTTGTTGTGGGGGAGGAAGGGAAAGGAGATTGTTAGCCGCTTTGAGACTCCTGAAGGGGAGTGAAAGGCGGGATATCAAGTCCAAACTCTTCTTCTTCTTCTTCTACACCTCCACTCATCCAGCTTTCACAAGGATGAGGCGCGCCAGGCTAACTTTACACAAAGGGACATGTGCTTCTCCGGCTTTTCCAGAAAGATCATCCTTCGGTCAAGCTGAAGTTGTGTCTCCTGCCACCCCGTCTGCTTTCTAGGCCCTCTTGGCAAAAGATTCTCCCCTCCCGGCACTCAAGGGAGGAGCAGCCAAGGGCTGCGTTCACCAGCTAAACCTACCAGGTTGGCCACGTTATCTGGAGTCAGAAGGGGCTGTAGAAACTCAGCGGTGATGTCCGTGTCCGACTGCGTGCTGACTTGGATGGAGGGCTTGGGGACCGGGGCTGCCACCTGCTCCAGGTCTTTATCCTCATCATCCTCCCCAAGATTTGGCTCTGCAGCAGAGAAAGAGAAAGTGTTTGCGTGTTTTATGTGGTGGGGCAGGTGCTGCATGGATGGTGGATCATCACAGAGCTTGTCCCTCCCCACGGACCACTCCTGCCCCTCCTTTGCCCGCTCACCCATCTTCATCTTCTTCATGGCAGGGTCGCTATCATCCCGCGGGTGCTTGCGGAGCTCCTTCAGGTTAGGCATGTTGCGGGTGATCTCGGCCTGTTGCGTGCCCAGGTCCATCAGCAGGGTGGTGATCTGGGCCTGGAACTCCACGGAGGCCGGGTGCTTGAGGACGCTCAACAGGTGCAGCTTGAGGTTCTTCCGCACGCTGCTCACCTGGGACTTGGCCAGCGTCGGGGGGAGGTTGGCTGTCGGCAGGAGGGCAGAGGAAACGAGTCAAGCAAGCGACAACGTTAGAGACGAACCCAGATCCCGGGCGCTAGGAGGAACATCTTGTGGAACACCCTCCCTTCAGATGTGAAGGAAATAAGCAGCTATCCTATCTTCAAAAGACATCTGAAGGCAGCCCTGTTCAGGGAAGTTTTTAATATTTAATGCTGTGTTGTTTTTAACACTTGACTGGGAGCCGCCCAGAGTTGCTGGGGAAACTCAGCCAGATGGGCGGGGTATAAATAATAAATTTATTATTAATAATTTTTAATAATAATTGTTATTGTTATTATTATTGTTATTATTATTATTATATTGAGTGCAAATATGAAATATGCAGCCTCCCTCTGTTCCCACTTCTACAGCACCTCACCATTGGGCCCACTTAATTTAGCTGATTAAGCCTATACAGCGCTACCTTGGGTTAAGAATTTAATTCGTTCTGGAGGTCCATTCTTAACCTGAAACTGTTCTTAACCTGAAGCACCACTTTAGCTAATGGGGCCTCCTGCCGCCACTGCTGCACAATTTCTGTTCCCATCCTCGGGTTCTTAACCCGAGATACTATTTCTGGGTTAGCAGAATCTCTAACCTGAAGCGTATGTAACCTGAAGCGTATGTAACCTGAGGTTCCACTGTATGTCCAAACAGCTCAGGACCTCAGGACCTTAAGGATCACCTGTTGTGGTTCTGGACAGCCAAGAGTTAACACTCCAGGAAGCGGTCTGATTGACTGGGTGCATTGCCCACATGACCCGGGCATTTTCCTTTGATCTGTGCTCTGTGGGGGCTGAGCTCTTTCTGGAGAGCAGTCTGTCTGAGAATGTGAGCAAGGTAGTTTCGTTTTTGTTAAGAGACAGAAAGCTGCAAGCACGCAGCTAGATTCTGTAGCTTTTTCTTTTCTGTTTTGAATGCTTCTAAATAAAGAGGGTTAGAAGCACTGGTGTTGAGCTGAGTTATTGAAGACACCACGTTGACACAGACAAGCTATTTTACGCAGCGTGTGAACTCTGCTACTATCCGGCAACTGAGAAGCATGGCAGGGCGTGAGTGGAAGCGTGTGAGTGCCACTGGAGTTTGTCAGAGCCGCAATAAATCAAATTTATTGCAGGGCCGTTGCAGCAGACTCAGTGGGTTAAAGGATTTACGACCCACAAACTTGTAGCATCACCTCTCCCCGTATGAACTGACCCAGACCCGGCGCTTGTCACCTGAGGCCCTGCACCCCAGAGAGGTTCGGAGGGTCGCAACAAGAGGTGGCTCCCAGTTTGTGGAATGTTCTCCCCAGAGAGGCACACCTGGCGCCATCACTACATTTAGGGAACACCTCAAGGTGATAGGAAGATTTCTGATTTTTTAAAGACAAGGGCAGCCCCAATAATGAAGGCCAGATCGATCTTAATAGGTATACGCGGGGTCCCAGATACTGTGAGCTTGGTAGGCTTACCGTGCAGTGTCTCATAGGCCTGGATCACCTCCGACATGAACATGGGCCGCTGGCGGGCAATGGAGGCCAAGGAGCCCAGCGCGGCAGTCAGGTTGATGCTGGAGATGGCTGGGTGGACCATGAACTTCAACAGCTGGTCCAGCGCTGTCTTCCCTTCTTCCCACAGAACGTCTGAGAGGGAGAGGCAAAAAGCAGCCGTGAGGAAAGGCTGGTGGAGATCTCAACGCATTCTGCAGCCGCCGCCACCTTTGCAGGCACCTTGCCATGTTGCACCTGCAGCAGGTGACCCAGGCGAGCAGGAGGGGGCTCGGAGCAGACATTCGTGGTCAAAGGGTTGGAGCAGGCAATGTCTGGTCCCTTCCCAGGATGACCAAGACACCTGATACCCCTTCCTGGGCTCTGTACTTATCCATCCTTATCGTTAGCCCAGACCAGGACTGTTTCCCCAGGAGCCCTGCCGCCTCCCTTGGCTTCACCTGCTTACTGTATTACTATTTTTTTTAATTAAAGATTTTCTTGATTTACAAAAGTGTGTGCAATGTCTCTCTCTCCTATTATTAATTTTTTCTATGTAACGTTTTTACAAATCAGTTTGATTTGTTGAGACATTAGGAAGAAAAGGGGGGAAAGAGGGGGAGGGGGGAAGATGGGTGGGGGTGGGGTCAGGTGGCGATGTTTCTATTATACTTAATATAAAGTGGGGGGTTTTGTCAGCATCACTTGTGCACGTTGTCTGCTATTCATTTGTGTTCCTTTGGTGGTGAGAGAGGTTGGGGTTGGGCTACATCGGGGGTCTGCAACCTTTAAGACAAAAAGAGCCACTTGGACCCGTTTCCGAAGAAAAAAAAACTGGGAGCCGCAAAACTCGTCATTATAAAAATAACTTTTTTGTCACTTTATTATTTCTTTGTTTGACCCCTCAGAATTACTCCTCCTCATAGAAATAAACGTTAAATTAACAAGTTACCTTTTTGTGTGTGTGTGTTCTTCACTCCCCTTCAAAACAGTGACCAGCGTACATGCCCCCTTTCAATGCAGTGACCAGCGTACATGCCCCTTACAATGTAGCGGGCGGGTGGGTGGGAAGGTGACGTCGGGATGGTGTGTGACTAACGCACGCACCGCTCCCATGCGATGTCACAGCCAGTACAGCGCCCGCTGCAGTGGGGAGTGTCGGGGCGCACAATGCGCCTCCTCCCCTCGCTAGTATCCGCCCCGGAGCCGCGACAAAGGTGTAAAAGAGCCACATGTGGCTCCGGAGCCGCGGGTTGCAGACCCCTGGCCTAGGGTGTGGCTGCTCATTTGTGGTTGGCTGTGGTGGTCTATGTTTTCACGTGTGAGTGGGGTGGGTGGGTGTTTTGGGTCAGGTTAGCCATAGTGATGTGCCTGTTTCCGGCAGTGGAAAATGGTGGATCCACACGATCGGATCTCAGCCGTTCTGATAATTCAGGGCTGATATGGGGGTAATTAGCCCTGGCAGCCACCCCAGGGCAGGGGGGGACTGTCTCGATGACCCGCAATTTGCCCCAGATTGCCAATGTGGCAGACGGCAGGGGCACTGGGTCACGGAGCAAGGGACGGACTGACACTCCTGCGATGCCACCCCATAGCTGGATGCATCTGTTTGGGAAAATATAAAGATTTGAAAAACAAACAGACACACTCTGAACTGACGAAGCTGGGGGGGAAACCCGCAGTATGTACAGTCTCTGGTGCAAAAGATCGAACTTCAAAGAGATCCTCATCATGATGTTTGGAATTTGGAGGGGCTTAGTATGTTTTTTCTTCTTCCTCTAACATTCACAATCCGTATTGCATGCCAAGTCTCATTAAGAACCTAAATTGCTCTTCAAAAAGTGAGTACAGATGGACTTTCATATATAATTGGGACCTATTCGCAGCCGCTTTTCTTCTAAGATTTGAAATGCTTGTTAAAGACGAAAAAACAAAAACAAAATAAATTCTACCCACTACGCATTTATGGAATATCTGAAATACTTCCCTGATTAAGAGAAACAGGAGCCATACTGATTTGTATGCTGTTGGTGGATTTTTGTGGTTGTCTTGTTGGGCTGTGTGTGTGATGAAGGGGATCCATACACCCGCTTACTGTATTTGATGTAGGGGTGGTCCTCAGGGACCCGGTCGAGGCTGATGTCGTTCTCGTGGCGCTTGGGCACCTCCGACTCCGGCATCCGGGGAGAGAGGGTGATGATCAGCGCCTCCACGAACTTGATGGCGTGGGTGCGTATGCCGTCGTTGTCCGAGTCCAGCAGCTGGATGATTTCACTGGCCATGGCGGACACCATCTCCCAGCAGGCCTCCTGCATGTCGTTGATCACTCTGGATTTCACCATCCACTGTTAGCAAGGAGCATTATTAGCAGCCTCAGGTTTGAGAGAGAGACAGGCAGAAAACAAGAGGCGGGGACCAGGCAGGCAAAGGGGCCCCCAAAGAGGAAGCTCAGCTGCCCCCAAGCCCACCCCGGGGGAGCAGCTCACCTGCAGCGCCACCTTATACAACTGAGTCATGGCGAGGATGGCCTTCTTCACCACATTGACGTTCTCATCCCTCAACAGCATGTTGAGGTTGGCAATAAGCTTGAGCAGCAGCTCGGTGTCCCGTTTGCTGGAGGCGAGAGGCAGCAGTTGGGGAGAAATAGGAAGCAATGAAAGAAATGGGACCATGCAGGGGTCTATTAGTCACTAGTAGTACAAACCCTCTCTCTCTACATGTATATGCTGCCCATCTGACTGGGTTGCCCCAGCCACTCTGGGCAGCTCCGAACAAAAAATAGGAAAAGCACAATACAACATCACTGTGGCGTTTGCCCTCCTAGGTGTGTGACATCATACTGGGTTCATAAGGAAAGGGTTAACTAATTGTAAAATGACTAGCCAATGGGAACCCAAGGGGCGGAGTTACCCGAGTATAAGGTTTAAGCACAGAGGGTTTTTTTAGAGGAGTTAGGGTGGTTGAGAAGACCATCTGGGGTTAGAAGAGACAGAAGAGATAAGTCTGTGGGTTGGGCTAGTCTGGTGTGAGAGAATTTGTTAAGAGGAGTTGAGATAATCAGTCAGAAGGTATTAGGAAGGTATAGGCCGGTAAAGAAACTAAAGTTAAGATACTGACAGGAATATTATCTAAGAAACCATAAACTTGTTAATGTTTGTAAAATAAAATATTTTTTTTGGTTCACTTTAAACAACTGTCTGGACTCAGTGTTTTACCAGAGAGTAACTGGTTGGTGGCAGCGGAGAAGCGAGGACAGTTGTGGCACAGGGATCAATAGACCGTTAAGTGCCCGGGGACCCTGTGTGATCGCCACAATCACACACTAAAAACTTCCCTGGGATGGGCAGTACAATATACACACATACCCCAAAGACCCGCAGAAACAGCTAAGGGGAGGCCGATTGCTAGGCTGGCTTAACAACATCTGACTTACCAGGCTTCCTCTATGAACCCGATGACAAACTTCCGAACCTCAACAGATTTGTCTGCCTGGAAAGCAATGATCTCCTGCGGTGCAAGGATAAGGAGACGGTCAGAGGCGGCCACCTCTCTCTCAAGCCTGCCACCAACAGGCAGAAAAGCCCCATCCACTTTTGAGCTGGGTCAGGCCAGAACAGAACACACAAGGAACAGAACCAAGCAAGACCAGCAGTGGCTGTCCCAAGTCCATGGAGGGCAGGGATGGTGGAGGGAAGGTTGTTTATAGCACAAGCAATACTCACATCCAGGAAATTATCCAACAGTGTGGGATCTTTGTTTATAATCAATTCCTGGACCTAGGAAACAAAAATAATAGCTAATATAGCCAAGAAAAGAAGGTAAACCAGGAGAACACTTATGGTGTATCATCAGGCGATCAGACGACTCCCTACTTGCCAGTCACTAAATCAGGCATAGGCAAACTCGGCCCTCCAAATGTTTTGAGACTACAATTCCCATCATCCCTGACCACTGGTCCTGTTAGCTAGGGATGATGGGAGTTGTAGTCTCAAAACATCTGGAGGGCAGAGTTTGCCTATGCCTGCACTAAATCTTACCAGCCAGACCCACACAACTCCTCTTCCCAACAGTCATCTTGGAAGAGAGGTGGGGAATGTTACATGATACAGAGCCCCTAATGAGGCAGAGGCAGATTAACTCATCAGATCCTGAATTCAGAAACACTTCCCTCCCACTCCCAGCACAAACCCTGTTCCAAAGTGTTCAGCATGCAACTGCACATAAAACACATATACTTGAGGATAACATCCGTTTAAGGCCGCCTTGGACACAACATCGTCATTTTTACAAGATGGCGAATTTAATGGAATTTAATGGAAAGTAATGTCGGTTGTAGTGGGACGTGGGTGGCGCTGTGGGTTAAACCACAGAGCCTCGGACTTGCCGATCAGAAGGTCGGCGGTTCGAATCCCCGCAACGGGGTGAGCTCCCGTTGCTTGGTCCCTGCTCCTGCCAACCTAACAGTTCAAAAGCACATCAAAGTGCAAGTAGATCAATAGGTACCACTCTGGCGGGAAGGTAAACGGCGTTTCCGTGCGCTGCTCTGGTTCGCCAGAAGCGGCTTAGTCATGCTGGCAACATGACCCGGAAAGCTGTCTACGGACAAACGCCGGCTCCCTTGGCCAGTAAAGTGAGATGAGCGCCACAACCCCAGTGTCAGCCACAACTGGGCCTAATGGTCAGGGGTCCCTTTACCTTTTAACGTCGGTTGTGGGGCTCCTGATCTTAAGAGGTTTCAAGGGAGGAGGAGCTGACTCACTTGGCTACAACTGTAGAAGGACATGAGCGGATCACACAGAAATTTCTTTCTTTCATCCCACCTAACTCCACCCCCAGCCCCCACTGGACAGGATAGGGACTATTTTCTGAGAATCATTACTGCAATCATTCCCAGACAAAGGTTAGGCCATGCAGGTCCTGGAACTGGGAAGTATATTTCAATCCTCTTTCTAGTTTGTTAGCCTCACGTGAACCTACAGGTCTTAAGACAGCCCAGGTACACACGGCCCTGTGGAAACAAGACCATTTAACCACAAAGCGTTCCCGGTTTACACCTACGATCTTATCAATGCAAAGGCAGCGATGCCACTCACCTGTTTGAGGATTGTGATTTTGGAATCGTTGCTGATTAAGGCGGCTTGATTTAGCAAATCCACCACCTGTTTTTTGAAAAGGAAGGGAAAGGAGGCTTTTCAGAAAATGTTCTCTGAAAGTGTTTATCACAACCTTATCCACATTTAGACCCAGATCCTGGGAATCTTACCCTCTCTGAGGTAGTCATGGTGTCTATGCCAGACGTCTCCTCGCCGGCAAAGAACTGGGAGGCGATGCTCATGCGGGACAGGCCAGAGTCGCCCATGTTGCTTACGCCAGCCATGGCTGCCCACGCTGTTCAGTGGGCAAAATCCAGCCAGTCAGGGTGAGGTCTAGAAAGGAAGCATGCAGGGAAAAATTAGGAACCTCAGGATGGAGAGCAAAATGTGATCCTCTCTAACCGGCCCTCAGGATTCTCCAGAGGCCATTCCCTCTCCCCTGCCCTGCTTTGCACCCTCAAGTGTTTTCACCTGGCTGGAATGTGTCCTTGAACAAGGGTTCTTGTTATCCTACTGTACAAAAACACACCAAGAAGCAATATCTCTCCTGGTTTTTTTCCACTTTCTGAAAATACTTACTGCAAACAATCTCTATAAAAGGCCAAGTTACAGGGAACCAGGCAGAGGGCCTTCTCGGTAGTGGCGCTCTCCTTGTGGAACGCCCTCCCACCAGATGTCAAAGAGAACAACAACTACCAGACTTTTAGAAGACATCTGAAGGCAGCCCTGTTTAGGGAAGCTTTTAATGTTTGATGTATTACGGTATTTTAATTTTTTTTGGAAGCCGCCCAGAGTGCCTGGGGAAGCCCAGCCAGATGGGCGGGGTATAAATAATAAATTATTATTATTACTACTACTACTACTATACACCCCCAAAGACCTTGAATCTAAGGAACCCAAAGACCATCTTGAATCTGTGTGCGAGAGGCTTTCCTCAATATACTGGAAATGGCAATGGAGTCTCCCCACCACCGGTTACCAGTGTTGCTTTCAACATGTAGTTTTAACACAGGAGGCTAAGCTCCCAGCCAGGAAGTCCGTGGAACAGATCACTTTGGCTGGGGAAAGCAAGGGTCATCCAGTCGGGCCCCACTCTTTGAAAACAGAGCTAAATAGACCATTGGTCTGACCCAGCCGGAGGGCTCCTCTTGCCAGGTCCACCTTGCCATTCTGCCCCCACACCAGCAGTTCCACCCTTGCCATAGCAGAAAGCGGTGGGCTCTCTCCTTTGTTGGGGTTTTTTTACACAAGAGGTTGAGTGGCCACCCTTCCTGCAGTATTATAATTATTATAATTATTATTTTATTCGCACCGCACTCATCTGACTGGGTCGCCCCAGTCACTCTGGGCGGCTTCCAGCGTACAGTGGTACCTCGGGTTAAGTACTTAATTCATTCCGGAGGTCCGTTCTTAACCTGAAACGGTTCTTAACCTGAAGCACCACTTTAGCTAATGGGGCCTCCTGCTGCTGCCGCGCCGCCGGAGCACGATTTCTGTTCACATCCTGAAGCAAAGTTCTTAACCTGAAGCACAATTTCTGGGTTAGCAGAGTGTGTAACCTGAAGCGTACGTAACCCGAGGTACCACTGTATATAAAAACATACTGCCGCAGGGGGTTGGGCTAGATGACCCCTGGGGGTCCCTCCCAACCCCATCAGCTTCCCCACCTCCGCCCCAACCCGGGCGCTTCCATGGCGGCCAGGCTTCAAACCTCGCTCTCCCCCCCCCCCCAGCTGCACAATTCACTTGGGCGACCTGGGCGGGGGGAGTAGCCAGCCGCCCTCCCTCTCAGCCCGGCCTACCTCGCAGGGCTGCTGCGAGGATAAAACGGGGAGGGGGGATAACTGCGCCTTCTGGAACTCCCCGGAGAAAACGGTGGCGCATAAATATAACTAAATTAATAAAAACTACTAAATCCCCATCTTTGCCGGGGGGGGCCCTTCCGTACTCCAAGGGCCCTTTCCGTTGTCATGACAACGCCTAGGCCCCAAAGCCTGCCTCTCCTGTTTCAAACCGTACCGGCCTCCGAGCCGCACCGAGCGAAGGGAACCAGGCGGCTTTCCTTTCCTTTTCTTAGCCGGCTCTCTTCAAAGCCTCCATGTTCGCGGAACCAAATCTCTCTCGAGAGATAAATATGTATTTAATTATTAACTAGTGCGCATGCGTGTGGAGCAAAGCCTCTTGGGTAGCGTAGTCTGCTTCCTCCAAAAAGGCTCTATCTCTGCTCGGCCCCATCCCGCCCCTTTTAATAGGAGGACGCGGACGCGGACCGTGCTGCATTCTGGGTACGTGGCTCCCGGGGGAGGGCACAACCCGCTTTCAACCTATCAAAGAAGAGACGCTGCTTGCAGGGGTTTATGGGTAATGTAGTTTTCTCTCGCTCAAAGGGCGGGTGTTTTGTCACCGCGGAATTGTGAGGCTCTGGAGGTCCGCGAGGAATTCTGGGAAATAGAGTCCAATAGGCCCCTCCCATCCTAAAGTGGGGGTTCCTAAAATGTGGGTGGGGTCACCCGCATTTGTTCAATCCACACTTGATAATTAGGATTAGAATTGAATATACTGGGTCTTACTTCTGAGAAGACCTGCCTATCTATCTGCTCCAGATTCATAGGTGTAGAAGAGGCCTCACAGCCACATGGCATTTTGCTTCCTTCGAAACAGGCTTCGTCTTTTTGTAATCAGCCCTTTTTTATTTAAAGTGTCTTAACCTTCTTGATAGGGACGCGGGTGGCGCTGTGGGTTAAACCACAGAGCCTAGGGCTTGCCGATCAGAAGGTCGGCGGTTCGAATCCCCGCGACGGGGTGAGCTCCCGTTGCTCGGTCCCTGCTCCTGCCAACCTAGCAGTTCAAAAGCACACCAGTGCAAGTAGATAAATAGGTACCGCTCTGGCGGGAAGATAAACGGCGTTTCCGTGTGCTGCTCTGGTTCGCCAGAAGTGGCTTAGTCATGCTGGCCACATGACCTGGAAGCTGTACACCGGCTTCCTCGGTCAATAAAGCGAGATGAGTGCCGCAACCGCAGAGTCGGCCACGACTGGACCTAATGGGCAGGGGTTCCTTTACCTTTATCTAACATTCTCGATAGTTTCCCACTGGGGCATCTGGTTGAATATTGTGTGAACAGGATGCTGGACTAGATGGGCCACTGGCTAAATCCAGCAGCCAGGCTCCTCCATGTCCTTATGATCTTACGGACAAAAAAAAAAAAAGGAATTTACATTTACGTTTAAGGCCCATATAGTTAAAGCTATGGTTTTCCCAGTAGTGATGTATGGAAGTGAGAGCTGGACCATAAAGAAGGCTGATCGCCGAAGAATGGATGCTTTTGAATTATGGTGCTGGAGGAGACTCTTGAGAGTCCCATGGACTGCAAGAAGATCAAACCGATCCATTCTGAAGGAAATCAGCCCTGAGTGCTCACTGGAAGGGCAGATCCTGAAGCTGAGGCTCCAATACTTTGGCCACTTCATGAGAAGAGAAGACTCCCTGGAAAAGACCCTGATGCTGGGAAAGATGGAGGGCACAAGGAGAAGGGGACGACAGAGGACGAGATGGTTGGACAGTGTTCTCGAAGCTCCCAGCATGAGTTTGACCAAACTGCGGGAGGCAGTGGAAGACAGGAGTGCCTGGCGTGATCTGGTCCATGGGGTCACAAGGAGTCGGACACGACTAAACGACAACAACATATGAGGAGGGAAAAGGGATGCGGGTGGCACTGTGTTCTAAACAACAGATCCAAGGGCTTGCTGATCAGAAGGTCGGCGGTTTGAATCCCTGCGACGGGGTGAGCTCCCGTTGCTCGGTCCCTGCTCCTGCCAACCTAGCAGTTTGAAAGCACGTCAAAGTGCAAGTAGATAAATAGGTACTGCTCCGGCGGGAAGGTAAACGGCGTTTCCGTGTGCTGCTCTGGTTTGCCAGAAGCGGCTTAGTCATGCTGGCCACATGACCCGGAAAAACTGTCTGAGGACAAACGTCAGCTCCCTCAGCCAGTAAAGCGAGATGAGTGCCGCAACCCCAGAGTCGTCCACGACTGGATTTAACGGTCAGAGGTCCCTTTACCTTTATAGGTAAAGTCTGTAATCCACTGGCAGTAGGAGTACAATATGGGCATGTCTTTAAGTTAACATCTTACATTAGAAACCTGACAGTACCAGACTATCGAAGGCTCTTCACCAAAGCCAGACTAAACGTCTTTCCTTCTGCAGTGTTGGATGGCAGGTTGAGAGGAGTTCCCTACCAGGACAGACTTTGCTCGTGTGCTCAAGACATCGATTCCATAAAACATATTTTGTTGCACTGTGCAAAATATGAGCAAGCCAGGGCTGAACTGATACTACCCTTGCTGGTACCTTTCCCAGGAAAATCAGATGCTCACTATGTCAGGTTCCTATTGGAAGACCGGACAAATGCTAGAACATTAGCAGTGGCAAAGTTTTTATCGGTGGTTGCAAGAACCAATGATCCCTATATTCTGAACAAAATGCTTGTTTAACCTGGAGGTAGGCTGTCTGAATTGTGTATTGCTTTGTAATGATTTGTTGGGTCTCTGGACCGTAATAAAGATTGATGGTGATACCTTTATATGAGGAGGGAGGGACCTTTGGTACTTCAACAGCTGTTGGGGTACAAACTCCTCCGGCCTTGACTTGTGAGCATCTGTCTGTCTCGAGGGAGAATGGAGTGCGCCTGGGGTGGGGAGTGAAGTCATACCGCAAGCCTGGGCAGTGTGTCTGGAGGTCCTGGGCTGCCTAGACGACAAAAACAAAACAAAACAACCCTCTTGGCCTCGCTGGTCCAAAGGAAAGCAGAGCAATGCATTTGGCACCAGCTTGGCTGCAGGAGTTGCCGGAAGGAGGCATACAAGACGCCACCCAACCATCTTAGGGACTCCACTCTGGATTTGTGTGAGGTCTCCCAAAGATATCTTACAAGGAGGTTTTGCTCCTCCTAGAGGGGCTCCCTTCTCAGCAAATCTTTAAAAATGTCATATAAACACTGACAATAGACACATCACCACCCGACCCCACCCCCACTCATCTTCCCCCCCTCCACCTCTTCCCCCCTATTCTTCCTAATGAAACAGATTTGTTTTGTTTTTTTAAAAAGTGTTACGTGGGAAAAAAAATGAGAGAGAGAGACATTGCACATACCTCTGTAAATCAAGAAAATCTTTAATAAAAATACATTTTAAAAAAAATAAACACTGACAACTGGTTTAAAGGTTCTCCCAAGGCAAATCTAAAAAAATGTAGTATAAACACCGACAATGGGAAACACTGGCCTGCGAGCGCTCCAATTGGAGAACAGCCTTTATCAAAGGTGTCATGGACTTTGAAGACACTCGAACTCAGGGCGAAAGGGAGAAACGCACTAAGAGGAAGGCACGCTTGGCAAACCCTCACCGTGATCAACTCCTGCCCGGAAACCTATGTCCCCACTGTGGAAGGACGTGTGGGTCCAGAATTGGCCTCCACAGTCACGGACTCATTGTCAAGACTGTGTTCATGAAAGACAATCTTACTTGGCTACAAGTGATAGCCAAAGAAGACTCCTCAGCCTTCTCCCTTCCACCCCAGTATATCTCACAATGAAGTTTTGCTCCTCCTAGAGCAGGGGTCAGCAAACTTTTTCAGCAGGGGGGCCAGTCCACTGTCCCTCAGACCTTGTGGGGGCTGGACTATATTTTTTTGGGGGGGGGGAATGAACAAATTCCTATGCCCCACAAATACCCCCAAGATGCATTTTAAATAAAAGCACACATTCTACTCATGTCAAAACACGCTGATTCCCAGACCATCCACGGGCCGGATTTAGAGGGCGATTAGGCCGGATCTGACCCCCAGGCCTTAGTTTGCCTACCCATGTCCAGAGGGTCTCGCTTCCCAGATGGATGAGTCCCATCTGCCCCTCACTTCCCTCTAAGCTGCCTTCTTGATCACTGGATCCACTCTCGATCTCGACTCTTTGCAACGTGGCTCTCCCTCTAAAACGTAGTATGGAAATGCACATGCTGTTTTTCAGTCTGCGGTTTTTACTGTTTTGCATAAATTAATCTTCTATTAGTCACACATTGTGAGGTGAGGTCAGAGCTACGAAGGATATGAAACCCGTCATTTTAAAAACTGCCAATCTCATTCAGCTTTCTTTCTTTATGCCTTCTCGGACTTGGTTGGCCTGCTTCCAATAATATCTGCAAATATAAGGCCAAGAAATATCCTCTGTGTTTTTTTAAGTGAAAGCTAAAATACTCAGGGAAGCTGAATTATGTAGCCAGTGTTGCATTCTACAGCTTTCACCCCATTTTCCATGATGTGACGAGTTCAGACCGAGAGAGGAAAAACTTGCAGAAGAAAGGGGATTTTCTTCAGAAAAGAAAATGTCTTCCACATGGTCAAATTGGGGGTTAATCCAATCACTTAAATTCTAGTCTGCCTTTTCCCTCTGCTTCTTATTCTCAAATTTCTGAAATTTCCATTTTGTTGTGTGCCAGCGTTCAGCTGGGATTTCCCCCCTGCTGCCAGTCTTTTTCTGCCCAGTCAGATGGACTTCTAACACAGATGTTTACCTGGTTTTAGCTGGTTTCCCGGGAGCTTAATTGTGTAACCAGGGTGCAACTAAGATTGGGTTACCCGCCGCTCCTTAACTAGGGATTAGGAGGAGGGGAGGTAATTAGTTAATTGTGCTCTTTTCCTGGTTTCCTTTTGTTCCCCTTCTGGATCCTTAATCCTAGAACCGGAGGCTGGATCAGGCTTTCTCCTGACAACGCCTTGGGTACCAGGGAACCGGCGGAGGTAACGGGAGCCTCTTTGGAAATATGATTCGGGGTGACAAGGACACTATGGGGAAGGGAGGAGGAAAGCACCGGAGAGAGGGGAAGAGATATGGGGTCAAAGAAGAGCCGCTATAACCCCCTGGGCTCTTACAAAGGTGGCATTTTTCCATCTCCCCCAAGCTAAGCAGTTGGCTCCTTGCCTCTCTCGCCCTGACCTAGCCACTGTGATCCACGCGACGGTCACCTCCAGCAGGATTATTGTAACTCGCTCTACATGGGGCTGCCCTTGAGACTGACCCAGAAACTCCAGCGGGTGCAGAATGCCGTGGCGAGACTCCTTACGGGGTCCTCACCGTGGGATCACATTCATCCGGTGCTATACCAGCTGCACCGGCTCCTGGTGGAGTACAGGATCAGGTTTAAGGTGCTGGTTCTAACCAGCCCTATACGGCCCAGGACCCTCGTACCTACGGGACCGCCTCTCCTAGTATGTCCCACGGAGGAACTTACGGTCTTCAAACAAAAACATCTTGGAGGTCCCGGGCCACAGGGAGGTTAGGCTGGCCTCAACCAGAGCCAGGGCTTTTTCGGCTGTGGCCCCGATCTGGTGGAACGCTCTGTCACAAGAGACTAGGGCCCTGCGGGACTTGACATCTTTCCGCAGGGCCTGCAAGACAGAGCTGTTCCACCAGGCCTTTGGCCAAGGCGCAGTCTGACCCCCCTCCTTCGGTAATCCTCATAGCACCCTAGCCCACTGGTTGCCATTAATTTGATTTTGAATTGATTTTAGAATGAATTGATTTTAGAATGTATTTCAATTAATTGATGGTGATTTTATGTAAACTGTGTTATTTTTACTGTTGTTAGCCGCTCTTCAGCCCGGCTTCGGTAGACGGGATATAAATAAATTATTATTATTATTATTATTATTATTATTATTATTATTATTATTATTATTATTATCTGCTTCTGTTTGGTAAGGAAACATCTGTAAAATAATCCAGGTGGAAACGGGGTGCTCTTTGCAACTTCTGCAAGTGGCTTGAGTAGGGCTGTAGCTGGGTGGTAGAGCAGCTGCTTTGTCCTGGGTTCAACCCCCAGCGTCCCCTGGTAGGACTCGGAGAGAGCTCTGTCAGAAACCCTCAATAGCTGCTGCCAGTCAGTGTAGACAGTACTGGACTAAGTGGACCAATAGGTCTGACTTAGGAGAAGGAACTTTTCTGTGCACACAGGAGAGTGTGTGCCCACATGGAGATTCCTTGGCGTGGTTGCTCTCTGGTGGCGCCACTGCACACAAGCGGATCTTGCCTCTGTTACGACATCCAGACCATAGCTGTCAAGCATCCCTTATTTGGTGGGACAGTCCCTTATCCCAGCTCTGTGTTCTGCTGCTGTCACTTTTTGATGATGTCCCTTAAATTTCCCGGGTTTCAAAGGAAGCAGCTCCTCTCCCTCCCTCCCTGCCAGCCAGGGAGGAGGGAGGCTCCAACTGTGTTGCTTGGCTGCATTGCTCACCCAATAAGGAGTCTAAGAACAACTGGGGGGTGGAGCTTGCATGCCTTGTGCCGATTAAATCGGCCACGTTGCCTGGGGACTCGCCTTTGCTCAGCGCTTCCCAGCGGAGAGGTGATGGTGGTTTTCCTTGCTGCATCCCCTTTGCCAGGTTGCTGCGCTGTGGGAACCACCGCTTGAGGCTTCGTTTGGCTGCTGGTTGACTAAAATCCCTTATTTCGGCTGCTGATCCCTTATTTTTGAGGCTGCTGGTCCCTTATTTTCAAATCTGTAAGTTGACAGGTATGATCCAGACTGGGGCTGGAATCGTAACCCTACTCACTTGGAAGGAAGCCCCTCTGAACTCGATAGGACTCGCTCAGAAGTGAGTGGCATGGGCCACGTTCGCACCATGCATTTAAAGCACTTTGCCCCAAGGAATTCTGGGAGCTCTGGTTTCTGAAGGGTGCTGAGAGCTGTTGGGAGACCCCCCCCCTCGTTCCCCTCCCAGAGCTACAATCCCCACAGTTCCCTGTGAAGAGGGCTTGATTGTTAAACCACTCTGCGAATTGTAGCTCTGGGAGGAGAATTGGGGCCTCCTACCAACTCTAAGCGGGACGTGGTTGGCGCTGTGGGTTAAACCACAGAGCCTGGGGCTTGCTGTTCAGAAGGTCGGCGGTTCGAATCCCCGTGACGGGGTGAGCTCCCGTTGCTCGGTCCCTGCTCCTGCCAACCTAGCAGTTCGAAAGCATGTCAAAGTGCAAGTAGATAAATAGGTACCATTCCGGCGGGAAGGTAAATGGTGTTTCCGTGCGCTGCTCTGGTTCGCCAGAAGTGGCTCAGTCATGCTGGCCACATGACCCAGAAGCTGTACGCCGGCTCCCTCGGCCAATAAAGCGAGATGAGCGCTGCAACCCCAGAGTTGGTCACAACTGGACCTAATCGTCAGGGTTCCCTTTACCTTTACCTTACCAACTCTCAGCACCCTCCACGAACTACAGCTCCCAGAATTCTTTGCGGGGAAGCCACAGGTGGCGCTGTGGGTTAAACAACAGAGCCTAGGGCTTGCTGTTCAGAAGGTCGGCGGTTCGAATCCCCACGACGGGGTGAGCTCCCGTTGCTCGGTCCCAGCTCCTGCCAGCCTAGCAGTTCAAAAGCACGTCAAAGTGCAAGTAGATAAACAGGTACCGCTCTGGCGGGAAGGTAAACGGTGTTTCTGTGCGCTGCTCTGGTTCGCCAGAAGCGGCTTAGTCATGCTGGCCACATGACCCGGAAAACTGTCTGCAGACAAACGTTGGCTCCCTGAGCCAGTAAAGCAAGATGAGCACCACAACCCCCGAGTCATTTGCGACTGGACTTAACCGTCAGGAGTCCTTTACCTTTTTTTAACCAGCTCATCACCCTCCGCGAACTACAGCTCCCAGAATTCTTTGGGGGGGAAAGCCGTGACAGTTTGGCGTCGGATGAGCAGAGCTTGGGTGGCCATCTGTCATGGATGCTTTAGCTGAGATTCCTGCATTGATTGATTGATTGATTGATTCTGTTAGCTGAGACTCCTGCATTGCAGGGGGTTGGACTAGATGACCCTCGGGTCCCTTTCCAATTCTAAGATTCTGTGATTCATAATGCTTTAAGTGTAGGTGTGGCCATGGTTAGGCCATGGTTACTCTGTAAGCAATTACAGCATGCTCCACATTGGAAAGCTTCAGCTGGCCCAGAGAGGGCTGCTGTGCTGGGGTCAGGCGTTCGAAACTCCCACATTGTTGCTCTGGTTGCCAATTCATTACTGGACCCAGTTCAAAATATTGTCCCCTGATGGAAAGATCACGAGGCTCCAAAAATAACAGACTGGCAAATCTAATTACAGGAGATGCCTCAATTGACTAGCAAACTCAGAGGAAACTCAAAGCAAAAATTTGCGGAAAAATGGGATGGTTATAGAAGATATGTTCAAAAATACAATAATAGTTTTGACTCCGTGCTAGCATTCGAGTGACAAAGCAAGTAAAAGGAGGTGGATAACAATTAAGGATTTATTATGTTTTCAGGATGTGTTGGAAAATTTATATAGAAAGGTTTATTGTTTTGCGTACATTCGATTGCAAGATATAACATATGCGAAGGGACTTGACAGGAAGTCAAAAGTGAAGAAAAGATTTTGTAAGATAAAGGGGGGGAAATATTTACTTTCATTATTATCATTTATTTTGTGTGTGTGTGTGTGTGTTTGTATGGAATGTTTGGGAGGAAATAAGACGGTAAATAACAAACTAAATATTGACGTATGTAATTTTTATTTCTCAATTATATTTAGTGGCAGTATGCTTGTAATGTTTTTTGTAACATAAAATCATTCAATAAAAATTATTTAAAAAAACAAAATATTGTCCCCTGTATATATTGGGTGCCAGTTTTATCCAAAGGATTCGCAGTCTCCATTACACTTCTCCTGAAGGCTTTGTCTCAGTGCTTTTAAAACTTCATAGAGACATCACTGCGCAATCCATGCCAGGGCCAACTTCATATTCCTGCATTGCAGGGGGTTGGATAAGATGATGTCTAGAGGTCCCTTCTGTGATTCTTCCTCAGCCCCACAGGCCACATGAGGAAAACCCGTCTTGAACACAAGCCAGGATCTGGGCCCCAGAACCTTTCCTGGGTGCCAAGACTTGGCTGTGGGCCCCCAGAGGCAATGGAAGTGCCTATCTTGTTGCACCGCAAAAAACTCATAACCCACCTACTTTCAGCAGCTATAAACATCATAACCAGACACTGGAGAGACCTGTCAGGAGTAAGCATGGACCAATGGTACCAAATAGTATGGGAAACAGCCCTACTAGAAAAATTAACCAATAAACTGAAACTGACATGGGGACAAGTAGAAGAAGACGCCTTCAGCCCGGTATGGCTCCCCTTTGTTGTTGTTGTTTTTAAATAATTTTTATTCAATTTTCCAAACAATTTTATACAATCATCAAATATTTTAGCACACATTCTTCAGTTTTTGACTTCCCTCAGTTTCTCTGTCAATCTTTCGTAAAAATTCTATTTTGTTAACGCGTTTCTAAACACAATATTGCCTTTTAACACTCCTTTCCCTCTTGCTCTCTTTTTTACAATATTTCTTACTATCTCACAGAGTCTCTTTAAAACCAACAAGCGTTGTTTGTACATCACACGTATTTTTCAGATATTCTGTAAATTTCCCCCAGTCCTCGATAAACTTTTGGTCTTTCTGGTATCGGATCTTCCCAGTCAATTTGTCCAATTCTGCATATTCAGTCAATTTCCTTCTCCGTTCTTCTACTGTTGCAATTTCTTCCTGCTTCCATCTTTGGGCCAAGAGTATCCTTGCAGCTCCCCTTTGTCACATACACAGTATGGCTCCCCTTTGTCACATACACAGCCCAACAAGACAACGACAAGAATCCACCAACAGCATACAAATCAATATGGCCAACCTGATCCAAAACACCCACCCACCACGCTCACACAGGAAAACAAAGACCACCACGGCCAACCACAAATGAACAGCCACACCCTAGGTCAGCCCCAACCTCTCTCACCACCAAAGGAACACAAGTGAACAGCAAAGAACCTGCACAAGTGATGCTGACACAAAACCCCACATATATTAAGTATAACAGAAACATCGCCACCTGACCCCCACCCATCTCCCCCCTCCACCTCTTCTTCCTAATGTCTCAACAAATGAAACTGATCCATGTTACTAGGAGAAAAAGAGAGAGAGACATTGCACATGCTTTTGTAAACCAAGGAAATCTTTAATAAAAATACATTAAAAAAGAAGTGGCTATCTTGGAGCATGTGGAGAGTGCCGTTTGCTGCACTACTGAGAGAGCACAAGAAAAGCCGACTGGATCAGGCCAATGGCCCAGCATCCTGTTCTCACAGTGGCCAACCATATGTGTGCAGGATTCGAACACAAGAGCAACTCTCCCTTCCTGCGGTTTCCAGCAACTGGTGTTCTGAAGCGCAACTGCTTCTCCCGATAGCGTTTGAAATAAAAAAATTGAAAGATAAATGTTCATAACGGCATATATAAACCACATGTCTGAAACCCCACAGAAAAGTCCTGGAACCATTTTGCCCCTCCCAAATTGACCTCAAATATTTCTCTGCAGGGTTGAAGGAAAATGGAAAAGCCTCCCCATTGTCTTTTCGTTCACAAATCCCGTCTTAAGGGTATGTCTGTGTTTGAATAGGGTGAGCCTGTGACCTGGCTCAGGAACTAAGTATTTATCATTACAAAAGACTGGCCAGGTAATCCAATCAAGTGACCATTAACAGGTAACCTGCCAGACAGGAGATAAACAACGCACTCAGATTTCTGTTGTAGACCACCCTTTCTGTGATGTAGGTATGATGTATCTGGGGGGTCGTCTTGAGCTACACCCCTTCTGTGATATATGTATGATGTTTCTGGGGGTGGTCTTGGACTGCAGGGCGGTCAATTTAAAATGTCTATATAAGGGCGGACACACCTGGGTTCTGGGTCCTCCTCCTCCTGAGTGTGAGGGGAACACCCTGTTGCAACAGTTCAATAAAGATCAGGCTTACCAGCTGCTTTGCTTCTCAATATTCTCTGGTTGGCCTCTGTTATTCTCTCCGACCGATGGAGAACATACAAAGGACTGTATAAGGGCTCTTGTGTTCCCCATAAGGGAACAAGGGCAGGTTTTTGTTTATTACACCTTCATGAATTTTTCCAGTCCCCTTTTAAAGCCATCCGTGTTGGTGGCCGTCTCCTGCAGCAGCGAGTTCCATAGTTCAACCATGCGTGCTGTGTTGAATAATTATTTTCTTTTTAAATGTTGTATTTTAATTTTGTTTTTAAGTTGTATTCATTCTACTTATTTTTTATTGCTTGTTAGCTGGCCTTGGCTGGGGAGGGCGGGGTATAAATAAATATTATTATTATTATTATTATTATTATTATTATTATTAATACACTTTTTTTGTTCCTGAATCTTTCGGCGGCAGCAGATCCAGGAGAAGGGCTTCCAGGTCCAGATCTCTCCCCCCTGCTCCAGAATAAATTGCCAAAGAAAGCTGAGGGCGGTGAGGATTTGTCACTGATTGCTACAAACTTCTTTTTGACCTAGAAGATCAGGTGTCCCATTCAACGCCTCCGCCTGTAACAGGAGACTTTGGCAACTGGTTCGGTGCCTTCCATCCCCGACAGATTGGGCTCCCGTCAGGTGATCTTATCCCTCCGGAGCAGGCCTCTGGATTGGTCCCAGGTAAATCCCTCGCAAATCTCCCTCTGTCTCCACCAGCCCAGCCCCTGGCTCTTAAATAGAGAGGGCTTCCGGGCAGTGGCAGCTCTTTCCATGCCTTGCCTCTCCCCCAGAACCCGCCGGCTGAACCCACCGAGGAAGGCGCCGTCGGAGCTTCAAGACAAATGGCCAACCCCAGCTTGGACAGTCCCGAGAGACGTCCCCTGTCCCTCTTGGTCAGCAGAGAGGGGGCTGCCACCTTGGCCCCCCAGACACAGCCTCTGTGGCATCATCCGAGCCGCTGGGACCTCCTCATTCCGCAGAGGACCAAGCCTACCCAGCGAGTGGCGGATTTCTCCATCCGTACCATTCTGGCCCAGGATGGCTCCGAAGGGGAAGGGGAGACACACCAGGAGCCGGCAGAAGGAGCGAGCGTCACGCCATGGGGCAGCCCCTCTCAAGGCTACACCTGGATGCATTGCGGCCACTTCAAGCCCTCTTCTGTTCCAAGTAAGGCCTCAGCACCAAAAAGGTGCCTCCTTCCCCTCCCAGGGCTGCACTGGAGGAGCCAGGATAAAACCTGGGTGTTCTTCCGAGCTCCTCCGGGTGAACCACTTAGTCAATACAGTGGTACCTCGAGTTAAATACGCTTCAGGTTACAGACGTTTCAGGTTAAAGACTCCGCTAACCCAGAAATAGTGCTTCAGGTTAAGAACTTTGCTTCAGGATGAGAATAGAAATCGTGCTCTGGTGACGCGGCAGCAGCAGGAGGCCCCATTAGCTAAAGTGGTGCTTCAGGTTAAGAACAGTTTCAGGTTAAGAACGGACCTCTGGAACGAATTAAGTACTTAACCCAAGGTACCACTGTATTTATCCTGATTTGCTTACGCAAATCTTATGCGGTAGTTAGACTGTGGCCTGTCTTGACTAAGCATTTGTTCTGGTTGGCATGGATTTGTGCCCGTTTACTGCATGCACGTGATGCGGGTGGCACTGTGGGTTAAACCACAGAGCCTAGGACTTGCCGATCAGATGGTCAGCGGTTCGAATCCCCGCGACGGAGTGAGCTCCCGTTGCTCGGCCCTGCTCCTGCCCACCTAGCAGTTCGAAAGCATGTCAAAGTGCAAGTAGATAAAGAGGTACCACTCCGTCGGGAAGGTAAACGGTGTTTCCGTGCGCTGCTCTGGTTCGCCAGAAGCGGCTTAGTCATGCTGGCCACATGACCCGGAAGCTGTACGCCGGCTCCCTCGGCCAATAAAGCGAGATGAGCGCCGCAACCCCAGAGTCAGCCACAACTGGACCTAATGGTCAGGGGTCCCTTTACCTTTACCTTTACTGCATGCACGTAGCTGCCTGCATTATCTGTCTGCAGAGGTATTGTTAACCAAGAGGTCTAGAAACTTAAGTCGCCAGATAGTTTTGCCAGGGATGGGCCAAAGGCAGGAGTGGGGAACTACTGGCACTTCAGGCATTGTTGTTGTTTAGTCGTTTAGTCGTTTAGTCGTTTAGTCGTGTCCGACTCTTCGTGACCCCCTGGACCAGAGCACACCAGGCACTCCTGTCTTCCACTGCCTCCCTCAGTTTGGTCAAACTCATGTTCGTAGCTTCGCGAACACTGTCCAACCATCTCGTCCTCTGTCGTCCCCTTCTCCTTGTGCCCTCCATCTTTCCCAACATCAGGGTCTTTTCCGGGGAGTCTTCTCTTCTCATGAGGTGGCCAATGTATTGGAGCCTCAGCTTCAGGATCTGTCCTTCCAGTGAGCACTCAGGGCTGGTTTCCTTCAGAATGGAGAGGTTTGATCTTCTTGCAGTCCATGGGACTCTCAAGAGTCTCCTCCAGCACCAGAATTCAAAAGCATCCATTCTTCGGCGATCAGCCTCCTTTATGGTCCAGCTCTCACTTCCATACATTACTGTATGGAATTCAGGCAATACTGAACTACAACTCCCATCTTCCCTGGCTATTGGCCGTGCTTTCTTGGGCTGATGGGAGTTGTAGCTTGGCAGGGCTCAATGAGCTTCTTAATCTTAGGGTCATGAGTTCGAGTGCTGCGTTGGGAGATAGGTTCTTCCATTGCAGGGGGGTTGGGGTCCCTTTTGACTCTACAATTCTGTGAACATCTGGAGGGCCTTTAAAGGTACAGGTATCTATAATTAGAGAGTGGGATGGAGTGAAGGAATACATGAAAAAATATGGTTCCGGAACTGAAATATTAATAGAGAATGTGTAAAAAGTGCAGGGGTAAGCAAGAAAATAATAACAGAATCAATTGAATAATTATTAAATAATAATAATAATAATAATAATAATAATAATAATAATAATAATAATAATAATATCTTTATTGTCATTGCCCCCTCTCGGGGACAACGAAATTACTTGACTGCTCCATAAAAACACTAATTAAAGCAATACAGTATAGTACAGCAAGGAAGATTAGATGACTTTCAAAGTCCAGGCTTCCCATTCAGGGCCGAGATCGCTCTGGAGAAGAAGCTGTTCTTAAGACGGCTCGTTCTTGTCTTCATCGTCCTGTATCTCCGTCCCGACGGCAGGAGCTCGAAGAGACAGTGACCAGGATGCGATGGATCTTTTACTATGTCCAGTGCCTTCCTATGGCACCTTGTGGCATAAATCTGCTCTAAGGTGGAGAGTGGGCAGCCAACAATGCTCTCTGCTGCCTTAACAACTCTGCACAACCCCATCCTGTCCTGGGTAGTACAGCTTCCGTACCACACACATAAGCCATAAGTGAGCACGCTCTCAATGGCACAGTGATAGAAGGCAAGCAGCAGTTTCCGCGGAAGATGGTTTTTCCTTAGAATTCTCAAAAAGTACAGTCTCTGCTGCGCCCTCTTCACAAGCCCCCTTGTGAACAAGATGGAAGAAGTAAAATATTGAGATCACACATGGGAGTGGGGGGTATATGGGAACCTATAATATCATTTGTTACATCTTTGTTATAATTTGTTATAGAAGTTAAGTGATGAATTAATATATGTAATTTCAAAATGAAAAGATTTAAGGATGTTAATCTTCAAGTTAAATTTTATGAGAACTGTGATTTGGAAAACCGTTAAAAGGATATACACTGAAATTTAGCCAAGGGGAAGTCACTTAACAATGTTAATAAGTGTAATTTTTAATAAGGTTATGATTTATGTTTGTTTGTTTATAATTATGTGAAAATCAATTTTAAAAAATTGATTTATTTTTTTTACAAAAATATATATTATATAATTTGTTAATTGCGTTGTATTTACATATAGCAAGGGGGATCCTAGAGCAATTAGATATATTTTAATTTAGGTAATCTATGTCATAGGCTTATGTTAGAAAATGAATATGGATTTTGAATTTGATGTTTGTAATTTTTGGGGGGTTTTGAAATAAAAATTAGAAAATAAATAAAAATAAAATAAAGGTACAGGTATCCCAGGAAGGTGGCGCCGGTGCTTCCTGTGCCAATTCTCCCAGCGCACCTGACCTGGGTTTTCTCCCTTCCCTGCAGAGATGAAGCAGACGGGCTGCGGCCCCCGGCCCCCCTACCGAAGCCCCCGGGTCCCCTTCTCTGCCTCTCAGCTGGGGATCCTGGAGAGCAGCTTCCAGCAAACGCATTATCTGAGCACCGAACAGATGAAGGAGGTGGCACTGCTGCTGGGCCTCACGGAGAACCGGGTAAGAAAGAACCCTAGTCCTCCAACCCCGTGGGCACCTCTGCATGCTGTAGCTCTGCCACCTCCTGCACGGCAGCGGGTTGGGCTGGATGACCCTGGGAATCCCTTCCAGCCCAACAATGCTATGAACTCTATGATTCCTGGAGTGGCCCTTGCCCCTCAGCTTTGTGACAGTGCCTCCTGGTAGAGCAAAGCGAAGTTGCTCTTGGGACCAGGAATTTGCAGCCTTCTGGACGTCCTTGGACTCCGATTCCCATCAGGCAGCGCAGCAACGGCAAGGCATCATGGGAATTGTAGTCCAACAAGCTCTGGAGGGCTGTCAGTTTCCAATGATGATGATGATGATAATAATAATAATAATAATAATAATAATAATAATAATAATAATAATAATAATTTATTATTTGTACCCTGCCCATCTGGCTGGGTTTCCCCAGCCACTCTGGGCAGCTTCCAACAAAACACCAAAATACAACAACCTATTAAACATTAAAAGCTTCCCTAAACAGGGCTGCCTTAAGATGTCTTCTAAAAGTAGCTATTTTTCTCTTTGACACCTGCTGGGAGGGCGTTCCACAGGGCGGGCGCCACTACCGAGAAGGCCCTCTGCCTGGTTCCCTGTAACTTGGCTTCTCGCAGCGAGGGAACCGCCAGAAGGCCCTCGGCGCTGGACCTCAGTGTCCGGGCAGAATGATGGGGGTGGAGATGCTCCTTCAGGTATACTGGACTGAGGCCGTTTAGGGCTTTAAAGGTCAGCACCAACACTTTGAATTGGGCTTGGAAATGTACTGGGAGCCAGTGTAGGTCTTTCAAGACGGGTGTTATATGGTCTCGGCGGCCGCTCCCAGTCACCAGTCTAGCTGCCGCATTCTGGATTAGTTATAGTTTCCTTCAAAGGCAGCGGCCAATAAAGCAAGATGAACGCAGCAACCCCAGAGTCGGTCACAACTGGACCTAATGGTCAGGGGTCCCTTTACCTTTACCTATATATAAAGAGAGGCAGACGGGGGCTGGCCCAAGCATTTGGGCCCAAGTGGGGATTTGAACCCTGGTCCCCAGGGTCCTAGTAGTCTAGTCCACCACACTAGCTCGTGGGAGAAGGCACCGACCCATTTCCGATTTTCAGACCCATTTCTCTCTTCCGTATTTTCATAGAAACTGACTAGGGGCTGAGCATCCCAAGTGGGTCAAATCTGGGCAACGGGTGACTGACCTCCTCTTCCTCTCTTTCTTCCTCCCCGCAAGGTGAAGATTTGGTTCCAGAACCGGAGAGCCCGAGAAAGGCGGGACTTCATGAAGCAGCACGGCGCTGCCGCTGCCACCCCCAGCGCCAAGGAGACCCCTCTGCAAGGCCACCCCCCCTTAGGTTGGCACTAACATCAGGTGGAGGCAGGGTGGACGGGGAGGAGGGGAATTAGGGTCAGGCAGTTTCCAAACCCACCCCAAAACCCCTGCTGCCTGATCCAGAAGGTTTGGACTACAACTCCCATCAGTCCTTGCCCGCACTGATGGGAACGGTCGTCAAAAACACCCGAGGGCACCAGATTGGGGCATAGCTGTCAACCGTCCCTTATTTGACGGGAAAGTCCCTTATCCCAGCGCCGTGTCCCTTATTGATGATGTCCCTTAAATTTCCCGGGTTTCAAAGGAAGCAGCTCCTCTCCCTCCCTCCCTGCCGGCCAGGGAGGAGGGAGGCTCCAACTGTGGTGCTTGGCTGCATTGCTCACCAATAAGGAGTCTGAGAACGACTGGGGGGTGGAGCTTGCATGCCTTGTGCCGATCAAATCGGCCTCGTTGCCTGGGGACTCGCCTTTGCTCAGCGCTTCCCAGCGGAGAGAGGATGGTGGTTTTCCTTGCTGCATCCCCTTTGCCGGGTTGCTGTGCTGTGGGAACCACCGCTTGAGGCTTCGTTTGGCTGCTGGCTGGGCTTTCTGCCTTTGGCTCGGAGGGGCTCAGAAGTCGAAAATACCTGTGCTCTGAAAATCCCTTATTTTGGCTGCTGAGCCCTTATTTCCGAGGCTGCTGGTCCCTTATTTTTAAATCTGTAAGTTGACAGCTATGTTCCAAACCCACGCCAAAAACCCTGCTGCCAGATCCAGAAGGCTTGGACTACAATTCCCATCAGCCCTTGCCCGCACTGATGGGAACAGTAGTCACAAACACCTGAGGGCACCAGATTTGGGAAGGCTGGTGCAAACCTTTCAAGGCCTGCATCCCTGAATTCTGCGGCTGTCAGGGAGCCAGCAAACTGGTCCATTTATTTTCGGTCAGGCTTCGCCTGTAGCCCATCAGATTTCGCCCTGTGTGACCAGTGGTCCAGTATTGTGCCGTTGATGCAATATTTCTGTCATTGGAGGGTCCATGCCTCCAGCGTCTCGGAGCCGCTCAATCAGCACAAAAGGGGGAGCTTTTTAGCCGCCGCAGGGTCCAAAGCCGAGCCTTTAGGGACGCTGGAAGTTTTGAGGGAATTGTGTGCAAGTTCTGCGACGTAAAATGGAAAACACAGCTTGGGTCACAGAACGTACTGTGTTTTTCGCTCTATAAGACGCACCAGACCATAAGGCGCACCTAGTTTTTGGAGGAGGGAAACAAGAAAATAAATACCGTATTTTTCGCCCTATAGGGTGCACTTTTTTCCCTCCAAAAATGAAGGGGAAATGTGTGTGCGTCCTATGGGGCGAATGCAGGCTTTCACTGAAGCCTGGAGAGCGAGAGGGGTCGGTGCGCACCGACCCCTCTCGCTCTGCAGGCTTCAGGAAGCTATCCGCAAGCCGTGGGAGCCCGGCGCGAAGTTGCGCAGCTCTCCCAAGGCTTGCGCAGAGCTGCCTGCATCCTGAAGCCTGGGGCGTGGAAAGCTCGGGCTCCCCCCTTCCCCAGCCCCGTGCCTGGGGGGAAAATATTTTTTTTTCTTTATTCCCCTCCCAAAAAACTAGGTGTGCCCTATGGGCTGGTGCGCCCTATGGGGCGAAAAATACGGTATTCTGAATCCCAGAAGCCAGAACAGCAAGAGGGGTCTGGCTTCTGGGATAGCCTCTGGCTGTTCTGGCTTAAGGGATAGCCGCGCCAAGCCTCTCCCGGGCAGTGGGATGAAGGCTCCCCCTGCCCGAAGAGGCTGCAGCGGCTAAGGTAGAAGCCAGGAGAGGCGCTTGGCTGAAGGGGTGCTGTGCAGCTCTCCCTCTCTGCTCAGCGCCATTCACTCCATAAGACGCACTCACATTTCCCCTAGATCTAGCTGAAATGCAGCACATACGGAACATTGATTGTGGCAATGCACCCCTGTTATTGTATAATTGCAAGATTGCATCGTTGCAAGATTCAGAATTGTGTGAGGTGCTACTAACTGCCTATCACCTAGTGTCAAATTGCACCTTGCCAAAATCTGCTCCCACTCTGCCGGTCTTACTGTACCCCTGGCCCAATTCAGATATCTGCATTTTTTTGCAATTTAAAAATCTGCATTTTTTTTGCAATTTTAAAATTGTCAACTATGCTCCCCAAAGAGTTCGCTCTGTTTTTTCCTATCTGCTTTTTTCTTTTATTTTTTTTTTAAGTACCGGAGGGCTCAAAATAGTGGCTGTGCCAATTGAGCTCCTTTTGAGACAAAAGCGGGCTATAAAGCAATGAATGAAATATTGGGTAAATAAAGAAAGGGCCACAGTTAATCACTGCCATTCATTTAAACGTGTCTACACTGCGGACGACTGATGTTGGGTACAGAAACCCCGATATATTTGTTTAAGGCATTCCTAGACCGCCCTCCGTAATATCTACCGCAGAGCAGTTTATAATGCACCGCTCCATAATATAAGTTATAAAAGGGTGATGATAAGTAATAAAAAACCAAAACACAAATAGATTATTCCTCTTTTGAATACAGCCCCGTAGACTCTTCGCCCGTGACTGCCTCTCTGACCTTCTTCAGCTGCCAACGCTTTTTCTTAAGTGGAATATTTATTTATTTTTATTATTAACATATTAACTGAATTTATATAGCCGCCCTGTAACAGGAAGTTCTATTCGTATCGACTTTTAATTGAATTTACGGGAAGGTCTGAGTCAGGGACTCCACTTCTGTCGCTGTAGCTCCCCCTTGTGGCCAATGGCAATATAAAAGGTAAAGGGACCCCTGACCGTTAAGTCCAATCGCAAATGACTGTGGGGTCGCGTGCTCATCTCGCTCTATAGGCCGAGGCGACAGCTCCCAAGGCAGGGGACATTCCCAGCCTCACCTTCTATCCTTCCCTTAAGCAGGGCATCTCTACAGCCGGGCAGGGGAATTGCGCCAAGAGTTGACCGCAGTCAGCCAATTAATGCTCCCATTTTACAGGTGTGGAACACTGACAGCTCAGCCAGACTTCCTTTTCTGCCACATTTCTAGGCTGTAGAACTTCAGGTCCAAGTAGTTTTGTTTTGTTTTTGTCCTGGCGCTGGGAAAAACGTATTGTTGTTGTTGTTATCCCATACACATAGCTGTCAACGTTTTCCATTTTTTAAGGGAAATTTCCTTACTCCGAATAGGGTTCCTCGCAAGAAAATGGAAAAGTTGACAGCTACCGTATTTTTTGCTCTATAGGATGCACCGGACCATAGAAGGGGGAGAACAGGGGAAAAAAAATTATCCCCCTCTCTGCTCAGCGCCCCTTCAGCGAAGCGGCAGGAGAAACGGAGCCCCTTCCATTTCTCCTCCCGCTTCACTGAAGGGGCGCAGCGCAGAGAGGGAAAACTGTGCAGCGCCTCTCCAGCGAAGCCTGGAGAGCAAGAGGGATCGGTGTGCACCGACCCCTCTCACTCTCCAGGCTTCAGACGGCTATCCGCAAGCCTTCGGAGCGCAGCGGGAACTCCTGCTGCGCT